>MU826843.1:436460-814094 GCA_029204205.1 Desmophyllum pertusum | reverse complement strand
GGTTTTAGATGGATTCACAAAGAAAAAAAAAGGGGAGAGGGATGTGAGGTTGTACAGAGTGAAGGAGTGGACGGAATCGAGAGATGATTTTGTAAGGGTGAGCAAGTGAAAAGATAACGGGTTAGATGTGGGAGATTTATAAAAAAACCATCGAGTAAGGATTCAAAAACGTTCTGATTAGCCTAGAACTTTTGTACGCACTTTATTTTGTTTTTCCAGATGAAGTATTATTGACAGTATTTGGGTAGTTTGTTTTTATCTTTTTTTATTTTTTATTTAAACACTAATTTTCGTCTCAAACATTTGCTCTAACAGCGACTTGCTCATCTAGAGGAGCTTAACACACGATCCAGGATAAAGACAAATATAACAAAAGAAAAAAAGAATTTAAAAGGACAGGGTACAGCAAAATAACGTGTGATAGGGCAGGATAAAGGACTGATAACAGATTTGAACAAATTTACATTTAATTGAAAGTCGATATCAGGCACACCATTTTTAAAAGCCAATCAGATTGTTTTCTTGTCAGATGCTAATATAACAGCCACCCATCTCCCAACCAGTGTGGGCCAGCGGAGGGAAACTAAAATAACCGCGCAGTAAGACAGCAAAACTTGGGCAGTACAAAAAGTAATGTTTAACACATCTTCGATAGTGTGCATCGCAAAAATGTGCATAATTGGATGAAACAGAGCAATTTTTTCTGGAAAAAGGTCATGATTCAAGGCACTACATATTTATGAAAGGAACACATAGACTTTTCGGGCTACGGCTTCTTCGGCGTTTGTTTTCTTGAACTTATTTTTGAAACCGGCGTAGATGTGAACGAGCGAACGCGTGCTTGTAACGCTTTTTGAGGAATCGGACTATTTCAACAAATAGCATTTTTTGCCAGTCTAGCTAGCTACTCATCGTTGAGACTAGCACAAGGATTCTATACTGTGCGGAAATACCTGATAGGAGCGGGTGTTCCTCGGGGACAAAGAAGGGTGTAATGTTTACTTGAATTATTTTAATAGCTGCTATGTGTATAAATTCTGTATTAGATACATAAGCATGTAATAAACTATGGGCACTGTTGTTTGCCGAATGGCGTTGTAAAAATAGTGTTGCTATGTAATACTACACAGCTTAGCTGAAAACGGACAAGCTTTCTAGGTCGACTATCGGCTTCTAATTCAGTCATGCTCGGTAAAAAAATAGAAGGTTGGGTGGGCACCGCTAAAAAGGGGCCCGACATGCGAGCGTAAATCCAAGCTGTCTTTGTGTTCAAGGTTCATGACACGCAGTGATAGTATGACCATTCATAATGACTACAATAGAGATTCAGGTAAGTGCGTTCGTCAGACTATATTGCTAGTCATTTTTCCGGATATTCATATACTTATCATTTACACTGGATCAGCTTTGCATTGCTCAAATTTACATGTTTTTGGAACATCGGTGTCCAAGAGCGTGAGTGGAAAAACGAGGTGCCCCGAAGAGCTTGATCTCTCAGTGGGTGGGGGGTAAAGTTGGTGGATTGAGAAAGCCTCGTAATATATGAGTGCAGACAGTCGAGTTTGAGCCTTAAGTGTTAGTATGTATTAATAATTTATTTTGTTTTGGGGGGTATAACGTGGTTATCCGTTTAAACAGTTGAAAGCAGTTACACCAACGGTGGGATCGCCTGTTCGCTGACTTGTCGTGCGTAGTTTACAATTCAGCAGGGACCTTGCGCAGGGGGAGGGGTTGGGTGGCATTTAGCCCACCCCCCCCCCCCCCCCACCACACTAGACACACCGTTTTCTAAAAAAAAAAAAAAATAATAATATATAATAATAGGCATAATAATAATAATAAATTATCCAGAAGTTCATCTTCACTAGTTAACTGCTTTTTACTGGATAGATTTGGTGATAAAAAAAATTTCTTTTTGCAATTCTGCAGTAGTTCGGCAAACTGACAAAAGTTGCAAATGCACCATTGAGGGCAAAGTAGGACGCGATTACATGCTATTGAGCAGTTATATCTTGCGTTTTATAGAGAAACGTTTTATGACAACATTTTATCGCCATAGATACTTTAAACTGAGAATTATACACAGCTCTGGACATCGCGGGACACGGGAATAATGCATGCATGCATGATAATCAACAAGGAAGCGCACATGGTAGAATGAGCATAATGTCCGAAGGCTTCTGGCTGTTGGAAATAAACTATCTAAAAAATCTTTCGAAAAAAAGAAAAAAATGGACAACTCTCTCTGAATTTAAAGACCCGGATAATAAATGTTGATTATTGTATTAAAAAAAAACAGTCGCTTTTTTTCTTTCTTTTTTAAGCATGTGTTATTAAATTATGCTTTTTCCAGCCAATTTTCAGAGGACTTTATTTTAAATTCACAATTTTTCCCGGGGGGGCAGGGGGGGGGGAAATGGGCCCCGGACCCCCTAGATGGCTCACGGTGCTGACGCTGTTCCGCATTAGTTTTCGTTTCGCAAATATTTTAGTAATTTTTTTTTTATTTTTTTTTATTATTAATTAGTTTCTTTTATTTTTTATCGCTATTAAATTATATTCACAAAAAATTAGCCCCCCCCCCCCCCCCCCCCCCCCCCCCCCCCCCCCCCCCCCCCCCCCCCCCCCCCCCCCCCCCCCCCCCCCCCCCCCCCCCCCCCCACCCCCCCCACGAACCCCCCAACCCCCCCCCCCCCCCCCCCCCACTCAAAAAGCGGACCCTGTGCAAGGTTGGTTGGTTGGTTGGTTGGTTGGTGGATTGGTTGGTTGGTTGGTTTGGTTTGTTGTTGGTTGCTTGGTTGGTTGGTTGGTTGGTTGGTTGGTTGTTTGGTTGTTGGTTGGTTGGTTGGTTGGTTGGTTAGTTGTTGGTTGGTTGGTTGGTTGGTTGGTTGGTTGGTTGGTTGGTTCGTTCGTTCGTCGTCTTTTTGACGCCATTTTGAATTAATTTAGGCCACGGTCGTACCGACTCAATTCAGAAGGTTTGTGCCCGATCATGGTGGATTGATGAAACTGGTTCCACAGGAAGAAATTAACGCGTTCTGTCCCACTAACACTGCGTTCACACTAAGCGGAAACAGGGCAAAAAGAAAAGGCCGCGAGCAAAACAAGCAGATGAGGCACTGGGGAAAGGGCGGAATAAAGTCCTGAAGGTGGGCCACTAAGACAACAATACAATACAATACAATACAATACAATGCCAATACAATACAATAACCTTTATTTAATCTCGAATTATATTTAAGGTAACAAGATTGCCAGTAATATCTTCGAGAAACTTTTAAAGCTTTATAACTTTCGAAATATTGTACATTTCATCAAACGCATGCTACAAGTTGTCGATATTGACGTTCTTCAGCAAATTCTAAAGTAATAATTTGAAAATGATCAAATCCTTCCGAGTTTTTAGACATTTTTCATTTTGGTCACGTGACACACCAAATATGGGCATGGTTCGAAATATTTAAAGGGAATTGAACAAACATTACAAACGTTTGATTCCCACTGGAGTCCAGGAACCAAAGTTATGGAGGTTTAGAGATTTCCTTAGCAACATTTTTGTGGTTCCTTGTAGTTTAGGTTCTCCCCCCTTAATTAATCAAGTTTACGATGAAATCCTTCCAAAATCTTTGCCGTTTTAGCATCTTTATATTTTTCTTGATTTTGTCAAAACAAATTTGGAGATTTTCTGACATTTCTGAACAATTTAGAAGTCCAAGATTTAGATCCGATATGCTGTTTATATTTTTCACATGGTTTTGCCCATGTATTCGCTGTGGATAGTTTATGTCTATCATCACTTTCCTTATCGCGACAACGACATGATATTTCAAATTCTTTGCCGTTACTCATGGTCACGCGCGCGGCGTTGGCCAATTGGTAACCTGAGTATCAGGCCGAATTTTTCCGCGCTCTCTTTTACTCTTCGTCTTTACGTGGTCGCGCTGAAAACTAACGCCTGACCACAATTCCTTAACGAAATGCCTTCCGCCCCCTTTTCGTGATGGATTGACATTGATTGACATGAACTTCTAAATAGCCAATCAAAATTACTTCCGATACGCGACACTCGCGAGAATGCCGGATTTCCACGCGTGGAACGAAACAGCTTCGGACGCCATTTTTGTTGTGAATGTTTCGAGAGGAAACGTTTGAAATCAAATCTTTCAATTTTCCCGGTATTTATATCTACATGGGAGATTTTGCCATTGAAAGAAGGAAGGACTATTAGATATTATGTGAGTAAACAGCACGGCAAGTGAAGGAATAGTAAGCTTTATCTTCGATCGATCGATCGATCGATCGAACCTACTCTGTGGCTGTTGCGATCGACTACAACGTGATGGCATGTGCTTCATTTTCTTTAGCAACTAATAAATAGATTGATGTGATTTTATTGTTAGATCATTGACTTGTACTGAATGGACAAACTATTTTGCGCCCGGATTTTGCGATAGATAATTTGTAAAGCAATCATGGAAAGCATTTTAAACATATTTTAAAATAATTATTAAATGTTTATACTGCCACTTTTGATCAAGGAATGTGATTTCGGGGAATATCCTTTTCCTAATCCCATTATTTTATTTGAAACATATTCCTTTCTTGGTCACACAGTGGATTTTAGGGAATTTTAGCCAAGTATCAGAAATTTGTGTGTAATAATATTATTGCACACAAATTTCTTGTCTGACATAATTTTTAAACCCAGAGGCAATGAACTTTATGGATGAGGGTTGACAGGATCGGACACTGCTAATGATTTAAAACAAAAATAACTTAATATGCAGTTGTTGAGCTACTCTTGCATGGTTGCTTCAGGTCGGGAAAAAGCCAGCAATTTTTTTTTCATGGTATCAGGGAAAATTCGGGAGAATTTAATATCTGGTCAGAGAATTCTTAATTTCTCAGGTAGGGAGACAGGAGGTTGCTACATGTTTTGATGATGAGTATTGTTGATGCAGAAGACTGTCTTATTATGGTCAAAAAAATGTTTTTTGGAAAAGAAATGAAAGCAAATTGCACATGTCATCAGCTTGCCCCTGGGGTAGACCCCCAGGACAACCAGGGAGAATTGTAAACTTAGTTAATCTTGACCCAGTGGTAGGGATGTTTCTCAACAAAAATTCCCCCTGATATCCACCTATATATAAGGGGTAAGGGACTGTGCAATAATTACCAGGAGGGGGGCTCAAGGTAAAATAAGTCACTCAAGAGAGGGGGGGCTTAAACATTTTATTTCAAGTACATATTACATTGGCGAATCCATACCTATTTATAAGGTGGGGACCGAATAATTTTCCGGCACTTCATGCAGAACCTGAAAATAACACACAGGCTCTTTTCCTTCTGCTATGGCTCTGTTGTACATTGCTACGGAGGTGGTGTTTTGTTCCAGACGCGATGTACAACAATTAAACATGTAGTAGCAGCTCTTCTTTCTGTTATAAAATTTTAATCTACAGGTGCGTGTAGAGAAAATGCAGGGTATTTGGTATAAAGGTGTGTGTATACTGTGAGGGAGGGGGGGGGGGGGTCGTACATAATTTCTGACTGATTAGAAGGGGGGGCAATAACTAAATTCACTCCTTTAGGAGGGGGGGTATTACCTAATATTGTCCTACACGAAGCCCCCATTTTCCAAACCCCCCCCCCCCCCCCCCCCCCTCCTGATAATTATTGCACAGTTCCTAATAGAGAGGGATTTGTCTCAGTGATTCATGACCAGGCAATAGTCCTGGGATCATTTTAAAATTTTATTTGTAAATCAAACAAAATAACATCTTGAGACAGCTGATTTACATTGATATGTCATCACTATTTCAGTGAAAGTCATAGTAAGGTTTTCATCTGATATATACCGGTAATATGTCCCGGATCACAGACTCGTTGTTGTCCATGATTTTACAAACTTGTGAATTCCCCCACCCTATTCATTGAACTTAAAACATCATGGACACTTTCCATTCAACCCAAAATTCCAGAAAAAAGTTGCAGAGATTTGGGTATACCTCTTAAGCTTGTCCGAACGTTCAGGAATTTCAAACTGGAATTTTTGGTCAAATGGAATGCACCCAATAATTATATTACAATAAGTATAGTATTTTCCCCAACCCAGGGGCAATCAATCAAATCCATCTCCTTCTATTCCCCAACAAATCTAGCTTGTTACAGGCATTCGGATAATTGGGAGCGGCGAGGGGATTGGCCCCACTCTTCGCGCTCTTGCGCCTACTCATACCGCCTCTCATTATCTGAATGCCTGGAACAGGCTACAACATATCCCCCTGGTTGTCCCGGGGGTTGACCCAAGTGCCTAGCCGATGAATTTATAATTTCATATTGAAATTTATTACTGTTATTACGTTGGTTAATTTTCATCTGATCAGTGGTCTTATTAATATAGTCAGTGAAAAGTCCAGCAACCACGTTTTGATAAATTTCAGGTCGTTTAATAATTTGGTTTATACAATTTATACAACACCACTGTCAACAAATAAGGATTTTTCAAGGCAGTATAGCCATAACTTTGTGCAACTTGATATATCCTTTACTTTATTAGTGTAGAAATATCGATTTTGCTATATAAGTCGTTCTACACTGTACGTTTCAAAAGCTTAATAAGCTTATATACATTCAATGAAAAATTTTACATAAGAATACTACTAAGTATATTAAACACGCAGAAAACAAATAAGCTTAATTCACTTCATTAAAATATACAATATTCTCGTACTGCTTACTGTCCTTTGTCCTAAGTAGCGGCTTCTATCCACGAAACAAGGGTCAAATACAGAGGCTGTCATGTACATGTAAAGCACCCAAAACCAAATAACAGACAGCTACATGTGTAGGTAATAGCTGACATACAAGCTTAGCTGTATTCTTCGGAAATTCAGTCTTCCAGTCGTTCGTGGACTGAAAATCCAACGTAACCTCGTAACTGTAAGACTTGTTAACTTCCCAAAATACTAAAAAACCGAAAAAAAAAATCCTGAAAAGGTTGATTTCATTGACCTTTGATGAAAAAAGTTGAACAAGAACACAAGAAATGCCTCTTTCCAACATGGCGGATTTCGCTTGACTCTCCACGCAACGCGCGTTGCTTTTACTTCCGGCGAAGTCTATTGTTGAATCAGCCAATCAGATTCATTAAAATCACGTCCAAAATCTGGACGTGATTTGTAATTGGCAGACAATCTTTAGAAGGAATTGTGTCAGGCCCATTTTTAGCGTGCGACCCGTAAAGAGAATGTAAGGAGCGCGAAAAATTGGCCTGATCGCAGGTTAGCCAATTGGCAAACATTTGAATTTGAGCTCATCTGAGGTCATTACCACGAGCATTCAATAGTCAATTGGCCTCATAGCTGGTTGTTCTATTTTATGGGGCTACACCGTGCTGACGAGACCCAACCAGGTCGAAACAGCTGTCCACGGTTGCATTTTTGGCTTTCAGTTTGGACTCTATCATGTCGTTGTCGCTTTAAGTGTTCTACGTAGTATCAGCCTTGCTCACTTTATTTGTATTTCTATTTTTGGCTGATTTGATCTTTTACAGATCCTACGTATACCAGCAGCATTTTCGTTCGCGGTCCTTTGCTACTTATTCACTTTCAAGATTTAGGATCCAAGATGGCGGATTTTTTTAATGTATGACGTCATTATGGCGTTTATGACGTCATCATTGACACGTGACTAAATAAAAATAAGGATAAAATAAAGATTCCTGGATGCTTTACACACCATGTAAGTTTCATTTTCATAGTTAAGATGATGTGATCAAATTGGCGGGAAAAATTATTCAGTATTTAGCGGGTCCAGAAGGGGGTCCAGAAGGGGGTCCAGAAGGGGGTCCAGATAGGGGGTCCAGATGGGGGTCCAGAAAGGGGGTCCACGTTTTGTACCGACCCACTATGAACCGTGTATCTCCGTAACTTTTCTGTCTGCAACTTGAAAACCCACCGTCCGCTATTGTCGAATGCCTTCATAATCTGTGATTACGCCTAGTTTATGACTTTTTTGAGCATTAAACAACTACGATCTTAGCTGGAAATGGGTTTCTTACGAGACGCTCCGAGCTCCTCCAGCTTGCAGGCTAAACAATCCATAAAAACATAAAACAGGACTATCAACACATGCACAGGACTACCAGAATAGCGTGCTGCCAGCAATAATGAAAACATAATAAACAATATTTCAAGCAACGAATCTGAAAGAGGTCTCAGTCAAGGTCAGTTATAAACTGCGTGGGAACTATTGATGCCAAAAACCATTGAGACAAAAACGGGAAATAGAATTTGGAGCCAATATAAAATACATGTGCGCTGACCTTGACAACTGGACAACCGCGGTTGATCACAGGATCAACACGAGACAAACTAAACATTAACGATTAGGTAACCATGGTAACGAGTAAATTTGGCTTCATAACAACATACACCTTGGTATAGTTTGAAGATCGTCAGTGTGCTAGCCTGCGAGCAAGCTCTCTGGGGTTTTTTGGGGGGTGGGGGATGGGGAGGCGGGAAAGTGAAAGAGAGCTTGCAACGATGTCTCAGAGTTTTGAATATCTGCGCTCAAAAAATCGACGCGAAATGCTGATTGGTGGAAATTAATTAATTGATGACGTCTTCTTAGCAAACATGACGCTTTAGTGTTTATCACCGCATGCAGAAAAATTAGTTCAGGTATTTTTGGAAGTAAACTAAGGGGCACGTACTAAATATTTTTTCTGTTCAGCGCTTTGAAAATGCTTTCCAAAGAGACCTTTCTCGAGTCAAATGGTACGGTAGTTCCGGAGAAACAACATTTTTCGTAGCATACTGGGAAATACTACACACTGGCTTTTGAAATGAAATATGCAAAATCTTGCAACAGAAATTTCAGAGTTGAATTTCTAACAAACGGGGAACAAATATTCTAGCTGTCCTGCGCTTTGAAACCCCTATCGATAGAGATGTTTTTCGATTCGACCCGTTTAGTACTTTTCGAGAAACGACTTTCGAGCGTGTGAGATCGAATACAAGGCATTGCGTTACGTAGAAAATTGAGACGACCACGAAGTTTCAATTGACCAAATTTTGACAGCTCAAAAGCTGGAAACGGCGGGGGGTTTTGAGGGGCGGCATTCAAAATTCTGAGACATTAGTGCAAGCTCTCTTTCCCCCGCTCTTTCTCTTTTCCCCAAAAACGCCAAGAGAGCTTGCTCGCAGGCTATCAGTGTGCATGTTTGTCTGCCATACGATTATTAAAAAATACAGCCAACATATGACGAAGAACAACAACTAAAAGGTGTGTCAATAAAATATTGACTCCACGGTTGACTGAATCAACAGTAAAGTGCCAATGAGTCAGCAACATCTCAGCGACTAATAAATATACATCACAGATAAATTTTTTTCCATTCCTTGTTTTACGATACTGAACCGCACAATTTAGCAACATGCCATTTTTCTGGACACTGAGTAGATTTCGCAATGTAAATATGAACTAAATCATCACAATTCGCATTAAAATGACCTACCGTAATGATTCGATTTAGCGCCCGGGGCGCTTATTTACTTATGGTACCTCAAGGGAGGGCGCTTATTCGGGACAGGGCGCTTATTTCTTTTTTGAGAAACAACCGAATGTTAAAAACAAAACTTTAATATTTATTAAAAAAGGAACAATAACAGAAACTGGAACAGTAACAAATATACGGTGAATGTGAGGGAATTTTAATCTATTCGACGTCGACAGCTTCAGTGTCACTTGCATCAATAATAAAGCTTTCTGGTGCAGCATCTTCGACGTATAGAATAGGGCGCTTATTAGAATAGGGGCGCTTATCATAATTAACAAAAACACATTCGAAGGGGGCGCTTATTCGAAAGGGGGCGCTTATTGGAAGGAGGGCGCTAAAACGAATCATTACGGTACGTTTGCATTATGTTTTTTGCCTCTCGACGACGGAAAGTTAGGTTTAGAAAAACAAAATCATTTTAAAAGTCATTAAAATAAATACTGTCAAAGTTTTAATTCCAGAAAATTTCCTTCGGAAATTAACTATTTTTGTGTAAATAAGATGGGAATTTATTTATATATATATGGCACAAATTTTATTCAAACGCAAACTTAAAAGTGGGTTTGTGCTTCTTCAATTGTTGAAGAATAAAGCTAGCTGTTTAAATATTGGACGCAAATCGCAATATATATATATTTGTATATATATATATATATATGTGATAAACAACTGCAACATGGTAGGCGCGTGTACGTTATCGTTTTCTGAAAACAAACCTTACGTAAATACCGTGCGCCTACACTTCCTAAGGAGTGCTCCATACTACTGAAGAGCTGAAGTTGTTTCTCAAAAGCTCAGTTCAGGTAATAGTTACAAATCATAATAAAATACCAGCCCAGTAGACTATGATTTGGGATACTGGGCTGGAAAGAGTTACAGAAAAAAATGATATATTCAAGTAACTTCGCATATATCATCAGACAAAAAAGCGCAAATGAATTCTTGGACATGCTAACGTTTTGGAAAATTGTTGTCCTTGCTGTCCTTGTATTCGTCGAATGATATTCATTTCCTTGTCAATTTATTGCTGCTTATGGTTCTGACGAAAAGACAGCAGCCGACAAAACTCAATATATATGCAATGAATCGAACTGCAACATGCCATGCAGTGAGTTCCCGCCTCGTTCATTGTTTACTGAAAACGTTAGGAAGGGGTTGTGGGGTAGGTACATATAGTTTTACAACGACACAACACCCGGAAAGGTAAAGAATATATCATCGAAATAGCCAGTAAAATATTTATTATAATCAGTATAATTTATAACAGTTTATTCCATTATAAATCTTACCGGTTAGCTAATATGAAAAAGAAGAAAAGAAACGATGGAGACGATAATGCTAATAATAATTGAACATTGAAAAATAAATTTGAGGTATTGGAGTAAAGGAAACAAGCTAGAAAAAAATATATGGCGAAATTAATCCTCTGGTCATATATCTCTATTGTTATAATTTCTCTTTTGATTTTACTCAATTTGTAGGAAAAATTAACAGGGCTAAATCCAAATAATTTATAGGGATTCTCAGTACCGCTCCTAGCAAACAATCTTGATTTTCCTCGAATTTTCTAGAAAACATCTTCTATTTTCGCACTTTCTTCATTTAGTACGAATTCTTATCTATCAGTAATTATTGATGTGGCGGAAGTCTTAATAATAGCAATAACTGATATTTTTCAATTAGTTACGCGGATAAAACTATATCCGTTTTTTTACTTGCAAATATCATAGCAATTTCTATGTTAATGACATATTCTGATCATATATATTTTTGCAGAAGTCATTTGATTTAAAACACTTAGATAATTTGTTTTATATATTCCTGCAGCCGCGAGGGAGGACAGCACAACTTCGTGACATGTCTCCTTGGCGTATCGCCTTTACCACGCTATTTATAATATATCTGAGGCCGTTGTCGGCAAGAAGCAATTCAAGTCATCGAATTCCAGGTGAGCTTTTCGTACTCTGATGATGCTTATTGCCTCGAAAACGAGATTTAAAATTAAAAGTTAGCACGCTGTTAATTTAAAAAAAATGTTAATATTCTTGTATAGCTTTTGTGGGAAACAACAGACCTTGGAACAGATGAAGTTATTTTCTTCATGAGTGTGGACAAAGCATCTGAGTTACGGAAAGAACAAGGCCAATAATGTTAATAAGAAGTAAAGTCCTGAATTCAAAAGCATTACACATTAATGGCTTACAACCAACTGTATTAAGCATTCATCTATAAATCGTGTCACCATGATACAAATTGTACAAAAGACTTATACTCTTACTGCATTCTATGTATTGAAACACTTCGATTTTCTAAACCTCGGCGCGCATTTTTAAGATATTTTTTTTCCAGATTTTAAGGGGCAACTAAGATGAAAATATAGACTATCGTTTGATTTCCATATTTTTTTCCGCTTTTTAGTTTTGACAGTTTAATTCTAATTTTTTTTTTAATAAAGGAGGAAATTTATAGTTTGAAAACGCGATTTCATATGTACGACCAAATCAGTTATATTGCAAAATTATTCCTTACGTAAAAATGAGAATGAGTATGACGATTTAATTATTTACCCTTTCAATAAATTATTTCACATAAATTTTAAGTATGTGCTAAATTTCCAAGTCTAATTTGTAATTTGTTTTATGTGGTCTTTTAACCTTTAAGGAAAGAAATATGGCTTTGCTCTCCAAATTTTTATTTTTATTTATTTTTTCTTAACAACCATCCGGAAATATAGATGCCATCAAAATTTAATATACAATTACTATGTCGTGAATTACTATTAATACGACTTATACCAAATATAGACGAAACGTTCCTCGGACGTAATAAGCTAGTGAATGACATATGGCCGTGAAAAGGGAAAAAACACGAAACAAATTCAATTAGGATAAGGGCGGAGAAAGCAGAGAAAACGTTGCAAATCACATTGTAAATCTTCAGAGGAACGCGCTAAAATTTTGCAAAACGTGATTAACTTGAAATAAATTGGAAGAGACTAATCTTTCAAATAATGTTATCATGTGTTTTCCGTAAGGTTCCATTGTATTTCGTAGCTGAGAAACTTTTGTCTGAACTATTCTTACATTTAATAGAACGTTACTGTAACAGCGTTAGATAGCTGCCAAACTCTTTTATTGTACGAGGAAGATACAGTTATTCCGGCCCGGATCGTACGAGCTAACAACGACTTACCGCTGGCCTACAGCGGGCACAATACGGGCATCCCGAAGCCCTTACAGCAATAAGTCTAACAACACATATCGTAACATCTTCCTTTTCTTAACTGAAACAAAGTTAGTAGGTTAGTAAATGTTTCTGAGTTCAAAGCGTGTTCAGTGTTCAGTGTTCACAGATCCGTTACTGAGTTCAAAGCGTGTTCAGTGTTCAGTGTTCACAGATCCGTTACAGATCAATTGCCGTAGTGTTCAAATGTTCAGTTTGGATGGAGGTTTAACAATCCTTCCACTGCGGGTCATTTGCATGAGCGGCCGGAGAGGTGGGCTTTCTTGAACATTTAAGGGAGGTTCTTCCATGGATGGAGTTGGGTCTCCACTGCTCGCGGCAGGGTGAACGTCTGGTGAAGTCATTGGTATGTCAGTCACGGTCCGTGGTGGTGAAGCAGTTAAAACGGGGAGGTCCAGTTGAGGCTGGGGTGTCTGTGCGGCAGGGTTTGCTTGAACAGGTTCAGAGACACTATCCTTTGCACTGCGTAGAAACTTGCGATTTCTTCTATATATCGTCCCGCCGACCTCTACAAGGTAGGAACGTGGGGCCACCTTCTTAATGCACACCCCTCTCCTCCATTTTTTACTTGTGTCCTTTGGAGATGGCATCAATCTGATGGGCTGACCAATTTCCAGTTCAGGAAGTTCTTTGGACCCTCGGTCAAAGTATTTCTTAGCCCTTCTTCGCTTTTTTGTCAGTTTTCTTTCCACGTCTGACTGTATCTGACTGGAGGTGCTGTGCTACTGGCAGTGTAGTCTTGGTTCTTTTGGACATCAGTCTTTGCACTGGGCTGCTATCCATCCCTTCCGTGGGTGTATTTCTGTAATCAAGAAAACTCAGCCACTGATCTTGATTAGCCTTCGCTGCCTTCTTCTGAAGTGTTTTAGCAGTCTTCACAGCAGCTTCAACGAGCCCGTTTGACTGTGCATGGTATGGTGATGATGTGTAGTGCTCAAACTGCCAGTCGTGGGCAAATCTTGTGTATTCAGCACTGTCAAATTGTGGGCCATTGTCTGTGTACACTCTGTCTGGTATACCATAACGTGCGAAATGCTGTTTGGTCTTGTGGATGACTGCTGGAGATGTGGTTTGCAGCATCTCGTCAACTTCCCAGTATCCACTGAAGGCATCTACTGTTATCAGATAATTTCTACCATCAAGGCTGTATAGATCTTGGGCCACTATACTCCATGGCCGGGTCGGTAGCTCTGGAATTATCAACGGTTCCTTCGGCTGGGCTGGTTGATACTCTGCACATAGGCTGCAGTTACTCACAGCTTCCTTGATTTGGTGGCTCATACCAGGCCAAAACCAAAGCATCTTTGGCCCGTCTAAGACAAGCTTGTTGTCCTTGATGACTTGCATGAATGCGCTTCATCATTTCTTTGCGTAATGCAGTTGGAATGATCACTCGATCGCCTTTATACAACACGCCATTGCAGACTCCGATTTCATCACGGTATGTCCAATACTCAGCAATCAGTGGCTCAATTTGCTGCTTTGCCTCTGGCCATCCCTGTAAGACAGTCATCTTGAGACGTTGTGTAGCTGGTTGTCTGCTTCAGTAAGGCGTTGGATGTTCTCCAAACCATCGTTTGAGATTCTCAGGAATTCTGCTGCGTTGACGTTTTACAAGTCGAGGCGACAGACTTCTTCATGTTCCGGTCTGATACAATTTGTAGGGGGAGCAGTACTTGGCAGTGGCGCTCTAGATAGTGTATCAGCAAGGAACGTTTCAGCTCCTTTCTTGTAACCAACCTTGAGGTTAAACTTCTGTAGGCGAAGGAGCATGCCTTGAAGGCGCTTTGGGGCTGCTGTCAGTGGTTTGGTAAATATAACTTCTAAGGGTTTGTGGTCACTCTGTACGCTGATGGACTCCCTTCCAAAGATGTATTGATTAAATCTTTCGCAAGAAAACACGATAGCCAAACATTCTTTCTCAATCTGAGCATAACCACGCTCTGTTGGTGTCAATGTTCTCGAGGCAAACGCCACAGGCTGACCCTCCTGGAGCAGGGCTGCGCCCATGCCAGTTTCGCTGCTGTCGCACTGGATGGTGACTGGTAGGTTCACATTGTAATAGCGTAACACAGGATAGTCTGCTACTAGCTGCTTGACACGGTCAAATGCATCTTGGTGGTGTTTCTCCCAGACCCAGTCTGCGTTCTTGTCAGTCAGTCGTCGCAATGGTTCGCACTCGTCAGCCAGATGGGGAACAAATTTGGCTAGGTAGTTTACAAAGCCAAGAAACCGTTGTACTGCTTTGACTTTCTCTGCATTGGTTCGTCCATCTGGGTTTGGCATCTCTTGGACTGCACGGACCTTTTCTGGGTCAGGCTTTACTCCGTCTGGTGTTAACAGGTGCCCAATGTAAGGGACTTCCGCCAGTCTGAGTTTCAGCTTCTTTGGGTTCAGCTTCAAGTTGACTTCTCTGGCTCTCTCCAATAATGCAATTAAGTTGCGGTCATGGTCTTGCAACGCCTCTTCCTGGGTCTCCCCCTGTCCCGTGATAAGGATGTCATCTGCTATGACATAGAGGCCAGGTAGTCCCTCAAGTACTTCATGCTGTCTGCGCTGATATTCTTCTGGTGCTGTTGCTATTCCGAATGGCATTCTCAACCAGCGGTACCGCCCGAATGGTGTCCAAAATGTAGTTAGGTAGCTACTTGGCTCATCAAGTTTCACCTGCCAGAATCCATTTCTTGCGTCTGCTACGCTGAAGACCTTGGCTTTAGACAGTTCGGGTAGTATTTCTTCGATCGTTGGCATCGGATAGTGTGACCGCTTTAGGGCTTTGTTCAGGTCCTTTGGGTCAATGCATAAACGTAGTTTGCTGCCTTTGCGTACGACAACTTCACTGCTGATCCAGTCTGTCGGTTCAGTAACCTTTTTGAGGACTTGCATCTTTTCTAATTCCTCAATGTGTGCCTTGAGCTCTGCTTTTAGTGGTATGGCAACCCTTCTTGGAGTGTGTTTCACTGGTGTGATGTTCGGGTCGACCTCTAAATGGTATTCTCCGGGAAGGCATCCTAAACCCTCAAACACATCCTTGTATTTGATGATGATATCTTCTGGCACTGTTGCTGGAGACATGTCGACGCTGTTTGCTACGTGTACTGTAATAAGTCCCATACTAGTACAAGTTTCACCCGACAACAGGGGTTGTAGGGATCCCTGGACAATCTTGAAGTTTAGCACATGTTGTTTGTCCTGGTATTTACATTGTAATTCACATTCTCCTAGAGCTTGTACCAGGCTTTCATCATAGAGCCTAAGCTTTGCTGTGGTTGGTTGCATGGCTGGTTTTCCATTTTGCTTAATTTCACATAGCCTGTCAAAGGACATGACGTTACATGTAGCACTAGTGTCCAGCTGACACTGAATCAGAGCTTCTCCATTTTCATCAAAGAACCGAAGGGGTGCAAAAAACCGCTTTCTTTGTTGGTGATCCAATGCTCCCACGGATTCAATGCAGTACACTGACTCATCTTCTGAGGCTGACTCCTCTTGTGCATAGTGAAGGCTCTCCTTTTGAAAACACACAGTTGAGAAATGATTGGGTTTCCCACACTTCCTGCAGGTTTTGCCAAATGCTGGGCATTTGTTCTTATTAAATTGATGCTGGCCTCCACAGTAAATGCACTCACGTTCCTCCTTGAACGGCCTGCCAGTGGTGTTTCCACTTCTTTTCTTTGGTATTCCAGGTCGCTTCTGCCATGGCAACACATATCGTAACAGTTACCTTCGAGGTTTTTGATCTTTGGCAATGTATCTTTGGGTTGGTGTAGTATAATAATTATTCCCAGTGATTTCAGTGCCTATAAATGTATAGAGCCTTCATTTTATGCTTTCTTCCTTGATGATAATTTCTTTGCTATGTAGAATTTCAAGGCCGTGTTGTTCACTAAAGAGGCGCTGCATTATACATTTGCTTTCTACTTGTTCTTGCATTTTCCTTTCCCCTATCAGTTTCACACGTTTTAGGTGAGATGAAGTGGTGTAGAAGAAAGTCTCCTTAAGATCACACAATATAGTTTAAATTTGTTTTACCAAACCGTCTCATCAACTTTGAATATAGCTCAGCTTGATATAAATATTCCGCCTCTTCTCTTGATCCCTGTTTGATGTTACCAGTTTTAAGCTCTTCTATGGACGTCTGGGGCAGTTCTTTCTGCGCTTTCATTTCTTGACTGGCTTTGACAAGTAAACTGATTTATCTTACTCTTTCGATGACCTGACATTTTCCACAGCCTTGTAATGCCACATACAACTCAAGATGCCACATACAACTCAAGTTAAAAAGTCGATTTGAATTGAAACGTTTTTGTTATTATTTTAACCTCCCAGGTTTAGCACTTATACTGATCTCACAAATAAGTTACCTGACCTGTCAACTATTCATGGCAATACCTGTCCAGTTTAAAGGAAATTGTAAATAATTAAGGCTAGGGATATACGAACAAAAGCTATAACTGATGGAAATGAAGACAGTGATGGTGATATAGCACTGCTTATGTTTCGAGAATCAGGTCAAGAAAGGTCAGGGGAAGAGCAACAACCTCCGGTGGGTTACTCCTTTGTTCATATTAGGTACCTTTAGCAACAGACGTTTTCGGTCATGACGGCGACGTGATGACTGGGGAGAGAACGTCGAACTTGTCACCAAATAAATACCTTCAGTAAGATATATTTGAGACGGCAACGAGTATTATTGCTGCTATTTTGAATGTAAAAATAATCAATCTTTTCACTTTTGCAAGAGAAACAAATTACTGTTCTACTACTGTTTAGAAAAAAGTGTTGTTGTTCGCCCATACATTTATTTCAAATATATCACGCAGCAAACCAGAAGAATATGTCAGTAACATGGTAAATGGTTTGAACCCAGGAGTATCAGTAGTTCGTCAGAAAACTGACGACAACTGGGTCAGGAGTATCTCTTCCCGTCCCTTAGACAAAACTGAGACTCTTGAAGTGATAAAACCGCAAACCTGACGTTCTCACGTTCTCGAAGTCAAGTCGCAACGTCTTGTACATGCGCTGTAACACGTGAAAGGAAGTTCACGTTTCCGGTTGCCGTCGCGACGTCTGTTGCTTAAGGTGCCTATTACCTTTCCCTGATCTGTTGACCGAGTACCGTGCTTGATTTTGGCACAGAAACCTACGAAAAGCCGTGTTCAATAATAGGGAAAAGCCTGTGCCCAGGTATAGTAACAGGGCACCAAGTGTGAACGCGGCCAAATATGATTATATGAAACAACAAGCGAAAAATCCGTCTGAGCTGCATTTACATGCTACAGCAAGTCTTTCGGATACAGTCAGTAGTGCTACTATTGGAACGGGAAGCGAAGTCGGATGAAAATATTTATCGTAATACACGAGGCGAAGCGAAATCAGACAACAACGAAAAAACACGTCTTCGTTTTCGAGCGAAAACAACCAAGGAAAAACACCTTTTTGTTATCACGCATACTAATTTTAGGTGTGAATTTTTTGCCTGACAAGCTTTTTTTATTGTTAATAAGTTCCCGTGGGACAATCCTCTTAGTAACTTGTTGGGTGCTACTGCGCACACTCGGTTGCCCGGCACCGTAATTATGCAATCCATTTATAAGGAGCTTCTATCCACCCCTTCCCCCTGCTCTGAACTAACGTCTTTTTCGACGTTTTGAAAACATATTTTTCCATTTCCTTTGTATTAAGGTGATAAACTTTCCATACCGAAATAAAAAAATTCATTTCATAGGCACTTTAACACGCAGTCAGATTCCGTTCGGGCCAAACATTTTACATAACAATTGAATACTTTAACACCTCTAAATCCCCCTAATGTTGCCTCCTACTCTGCACCTGCACTTTGGAACCCTCTTCCGAATACTTTAAAAAATGCTGTTTTTTGTCAACTTTTAAAACTGCTCATTTTTTTATTTTGGAAAGCTTTTGAACAATGATTTTTAAAATTATTTTATACGCATTTCTTTATTTCTTTATATACGTGTAAGTGCATTGAGTTTTTTAATTAATGCGCCTATAAAAACATTATTATTATTATATATATAATCAATAATATAATTTCGATGTACTTTGACTGACTTTAAAATGATGACATGGAGTCATCGAAACGTCGTTCGACTTTAATATCGTTGATTTTCATGTTTAAATTATTTTTATATATTGTTTTAGACTGCGATTTCGAAAACTCTACTTTCTGTGGCTGGGAGAATGACAAAACAGGAATATCGAAGTTTAACTGGATCATATGGTCAGGGATCACGCCGAGCAGAGCTACAGGACCTCAATCTGATGTTTCAGGTATCATTACAGGAAATATAAATGTGGTCAAAAGTCGGTATAGCCGGTTAAAAAGACAAAATATATTATGTCGAGCGCTTGCAGTTTATGACAGTGACCAAGACAAAGCAAATCTATCTGAATAGCTTACAATATCATTGTCAAGAAAACCATACTAACGAGCTCGTAGATTATTTATTACTTTGTTTCATCTTTATGACAGTTTTTTTATGGAACGATATATATTTATTTATAAAAGTCATGGTAATTGTATATGAATCCCTCTTTATATTCTAAAATATTGAATCTTATTTACGTTCTAAAAAAAATTTCCTTTGCTTTATAGGAAATGGAAAGTATGCTTATATGGAAGCCACAGGTCGTCAACATGGTGACAAGGTTAGGCTTATTAGCCCAACAATGCAAGGTCCAAAGTGCTTGTCGATCATGTACCATATGTATGGTGGCAACATGGGAAGCTTGATAATCTACACGAAGACCAACAGTAATGAAACAGTCGAATGGATCAAAACAGGAAATCACCCCAACCAATGGTTCGAGGCGGCCATATTCATTAATTCATCCGTTGATTACCAGGTGACCCGTTATTTTAAAAAAATGTTTTGAATTTTTCCCTGGCTTGTGGTTGGCATCAGAAACCGTATTAGTTGTAGAGAACTAGTTACAGTAACTTTGAAGCAGTGTCATTTTATCATGTATCAATAGTGCAACGGGTAAAATAAAATAAAATAAATGACTTTTTTATAAGGGTCAGTGGATTTATCACGACTGTGCTAATTCTGGACACTTCAAATCAACAAAAAATATTGTAAATAGAGCATAAACTTGTTAAAAAAGCCCAACTGGTGGGAAGCTGTCCAGTTTGCTAATCCAAGGAGGCTGTCCAGTTGGATTCGCCTTTCAGTTTCGTTATAAACTGCAATCAGCATCACATGTATTTTTGGAACACCATTCCCAGTACGTTTTAAAATGTTGAGACATTTACAATGGAAAGGGTGAATTAAATAATCGAAACGATCAGATTCTGTTATTTGTTTTTAGATCGTTGTTGAAGGTATCAGAGGATTTTCCTTTTCAAGCGATATTGCTATCGACAACATAAAATTTACAGATGGAATATGCCAGAGATTAGGTAAGTAAAACATGTGGTCAAAGTTAGAAAGCTTGCAGGGGACTCCCTATAGGACATACAAGGCAGGTATATAGGAGCGGAGTGGATTCACTAAAAATAATATATCTATATTCGCTAATGTTTAGGACAAATATCATGAACCTTAAGTCAAAATCTGTAAACGGGATAGATGCATGCATGCAAATGCATCAGTGCATCCTATAAGTGAACGAATTGCGAAAATCGTTCAGTAAGTAAGTAAATAAGTAAGTAAATGCTTTATTTAAACACGATTGAAAAAATCAGCAGATCTAGTGGTTTCGTGTATAAAAACAATAAACTAAAAATAATTAAACTATGAAAAGTGTATAAAAAAAGAAATCGACCTAATTATAAAACCTAATTATTTACAGGGAGAAATAGCTAAAAATCCACTATGAGAATAAAAATCTAAAAATATACAAAATTGGAATCCCTATGTTGTGTCACCGCAACATTGGAGTCAAACATTATTTGGTGTATATTAAATTTTGGTCAGTTGGTCAATGTCTGCCCAAATTTCTCAGTACTTGGGCGTCTCTCCTATGTCAGTTCTGTAAACATGTTCGGGTTTCCTTTAGACCTTGGCTAAGATCTCTCTGAAATTAGTCAAGGCTAACTCTTTCTTAAAAATATATATTCCCACATCCTGCATTGGTTATTTATTTGTTGTTGTTTTGCTTTCCTTAGTCTTCTATTAGGCAGTTGACCAGAAAATTAAAGCATACCTTTTGAGAGCCAATCGCGGTCCTCTCAGTACAAGAAACCCAAACATGCCTATATATGTTTAGTATTAAGCTGAGTGTAATTTAATTTGTCAGTAAGAAATTGAAGCTGTAGTAGGTGATTTTTTTATATGAAACGTTGAAGCCTATATTCTCTGTCCTCCGCAAGCAAGTATGTCTGACTAATTAATTTAAGGACATTCCAACAATTATCTTAGGTTAATTTGAGAAAATAAACTCGAGTTCATTTGTTCATTTCTCCTGACTGCCATGTTGGAATACAAGACAATTAAAGACATCTCCCATTTTGCATGTAACGATTTAGCGATTTCTGCAGTGATCGCTGAGCAATGATTACTTATTTGTGATTTAGTGACCCAAACGCTGCATGCCTTCATGAAGGCAGATGTTGTGGACTTCAAACTTGACAGACGTCCTGCCCATAGCGGTTGGCTTTATCAGTTCACGCTGCAAGCTCTTCAGACAAGAAACAGTTCTACTGATGTGATGTACTTTATTTACCCGGCGGATACACTATATTGTGCAAAGAGCGTGACTCGGCAGCTCTCGCTGAATGATCTTCACTGTTTCCCTTTCGACTTTTTGTATTCTCCAACAATTTTACAGGAAGGTAACCGAAAGGTGCTGCTTATTAACCGGGGCGTGAAATTATCTTATGGGATTGCTTTGGATGATTACCACGCCTGTTGCGATCAGCCGACTAAAGAACACTTCTTCTCAAATGTTTCATTTAGAGGTGAGTAAGCGCCATGTTACACCAAAGTTGATGAAGGGAATGTTTACGAAAACCAGCGAAATTGTACGAGTCTTCTATGTTATGATCATTTGTAGTGCTACATTTGTAGTGATAGTGGTAGTGATAACCATTTCGCTCTATTGTTACTCTGTATTTTTTTCAAACAGTTTACTCAGTTTTTCAGTTCAAAATTGGTCTATTTTTTCCTGTATTTATTTGTATATTGCTAGCTTTTCTGCAAAATCAAAGTGTAAATTTTAGTTTCCTCATTATTATTCTTGCGGTTTGATCATGTCAAAGTTAAATCAAGTGTTCATGTTTTTTTTATTCGCACAGTAATAGGGTTTATGTAAGTGAAAGTGATCAAAGAGTTTATGACGAATAAATCTATTCTCTGCACAAATGGAAATAACTTACACATGGTATCTACTGGGCGTTTATATTTAGTTAATTGATATAAGTTGTTTTAAAATATTACAGAACCTGGCTCCTGTCCTCCAGGGTGGCGCAGATTTGAGGACTCTTGTTTCCAAGTGAACTTACTCCGTGCGAAGAACTGGGGCGACGCGAGATTAACTTGCCAGAGCCTTGGGGGACGGCTCGCTGTCTTTCAAAATGGAGTCAGCCCTAAAAAAATAACAAAATTTATTGCTGATTATACGGAGGAACGAATACATTTTTTCGTCGGTGCATATGCTGCCAGTGATGGGCGATGGATTACAGTTAAAAATGAGGAATTATCTTCAAACTCATCACTATGGGGTCCGTACGAGCCTTCAGGGGATGGATGGTGCGGTGATCTGATTTTTGGACAAAAATGGGATCAGAATTGGAGAGGAAAAGGCTGGCGAATTAATGATGAGCCTTGCTTATCAAAACAAGCATTTGTCTGCCAAATGGAAAAGCATGATTCTGGTAAGGACGTTGGCTCTCGCTAATAGACGTTTCTACAACATGGCCGCCGCAAATTCAAAATGATTAAAATTAAACTGAGTGGAAAATCAATACCAGCACCTGAAAGACATCCTCTTGTTTGGTAATCGTACGAAGTTTCGTTAGGTTAGGTTCTACCTGAGTGGAGAAAACGGAAGTTGAAAACTGGAAAATTTAGAGACGTTTGTATGACTGGGGTATACGCCATACCCCCAGTCATACAAACGTTTCTAAATTTTCCATTTTCTCGACTCAGGTAGAACTTAACCTAACGAAACTTCGTACAATTACCAAACAAGAGGTGGTCTTTCAGGTGCTGGTATTGATTTTAATTTCCACTCAGCTTAATATGAATTTGCGGCGGCCATTTTGGAGAAAGGTCTATTAGAATTAGGGTCCCGTCACTGCAATTTCTTCAGCATCAGTTCAACATTTGTTGAATAAAGGTTGCATCATATTTAATGATTTTGAAAGCACGTGTATCAAACGTTTTTTTATGGGAGAAAAATACTGCTTATGATAAATGTATTACTTATGAGCTAAACTATATAAATGTCTAATAATTAAACCTGTCATACTGTATTCAATTGTTTACAACGTTAAAAAAAACATACATCTTTCAACATTTTCGAAAGGCCATGTCAAAAGATATCTAAAAGGTATTGAAAACATTTGACAGTTCCTAAGATTGCTGAGGAGATTATTTTCTCTATTCGTGGAATAGGGTTAAACGTTCTGTAATTACCACCATTCCAGGAATGGGACAGATATTATCATTATCATTGTTGCTGTTGCTGTTGTTGCTGTTGCTGTTGTTGTTGGTACTGTTACTATTTATGTTGTTGATGTGGATATTGTAGCTGTTACTGTTGCTGTCGCTGTTGTTGGTGTTGTTGTGGTTGTGGTTGCTGCTGCTGCTGTTATTGTTGTTGCAGTTGTTGTTGTTGTTGTCGCTTTTTACCATTTTTGTTATTATGTATAAATGTATTCATTTAAAATATCAATTTATTTATTTCGGATGTAATTTATCCTTAGGGGCATCTTGTGAAGATGGCTGGTTCGAAGTGGAGAAAATATGTTTTCGAATATATGGGAACCATACTTACTTGACCTGGGACAAAGGTCGTGATCGCTGCTTACAGCAAGGAGGCGACTTGGCCATTGTTGATTCCGAGATTAAAAGACAAACCATCTCCAGATATCTCACCAAGATAGACAAGCTATTCCCTGATGTTAACATACAAGCGTATATTGGGATTCGAAAGCTTGGTATATGGCAGTGGATAGGGGGTAGGAGTAGCTCAGGGAATATTTGGCACCGTGGATATCCTCATGTTCTTGTGAGTGGAGAGTGCGCTGCGCTAGTGAAGGGGTTTGTGGAGTGGAAGCTTTTTCAGACTTCCTGCTTTTACCTTAACAGCTTTGTGTGTGAAACACACGAGAGTAAGTATCCGTGTGGTCAGCGTACGTGACTATGTCACAGCCACATCTTGCATTGCAGGTATAAACTCCGAAGCAAATAAATGCAGATTCCCCTTTTATTAATGGCCTGCCTGTAAATATAAAGAAATGGCTCAAAACAGATAAACTAGGGCAGGGTTAAAAGTTCTCTAATTACTACCAACTAGTGAAAATATCAAATGAAATAATTTATGTAGCGTAGTTATGTTCTGGCATATCAGGAAATTGGCGTTGTATTCTCACTCTTACGTAATGTTTCCAATAAGTGTACGCTCGAAAATTGATATTCAATTTGCTCCGCAGCCGCCGGAGCTGGAAAGATGCATGTAGCAAAAAAGTAACGGGGGAAATGTATCGAAGTTGGGAGGGTCCTGTTGTGGACTGCTGAACCTCGATAACTGCCCGGCAGAATGGCTAACACTCGAAACACTGCCACAGACAATGGTTGAAATACCTTAATGGTTTCCTATTAAACTGTCTACAAGCCTAGGTGACTAATCAGGCAAGTGCTTAAATCCGGTTTCCATTGCAAGAAGCGACTAGGAGTAACGCTACAACCCCCGGATGGAACAGGAAAATAATACCCTCGTGAAAACAGTATGAAGGTGGCTTGCATTGGGGTGAACTTTGAGCAACGTAATCATGCATAAGGCATATTCGCCGGTACCTATTTATACTCCTGGGTGGAGAGAGGCACTATGAGAGTAAAGTGTATTGTCCAAGAACATAACACGTCGCAGTGCGCACCAACGATCTAACCATTAAAGTACATTATCAATTCGAAAATACATAACTAATTGTCAACGTTTATTTATTAGGTACATTGGTAACTAACTTAAAAACAGGAGACACTAACAGTAATCTTCCGTCATTGCTTATTATTATTCTTTTTTGTTTTTGCAATTTTAGGGAACTATATATCTGGCCTACCAACCAGCCATTCATCTCAGGCTGGCACTATCGGAAAGTCATTCCACGTTGTGGATGGCAATATCGCCTCCTGTTTTACGATCAAAGGGCCAATAGTATGTAACTCAAATGATTTATTTTACAGACGAACTATTTTCAGAGTATGCTGCATTGTCAAAATGAAATCCCGAGCAAAGTCTTACTAAGACGTATATTATTTTTAGTACGATTATCAATAGCCATCAAGTTAACGTTGATATTTTCCGTTTGTTTGCTGCTTTTCTATTTGACACGCGCAGTTAAGTAGAGTTATCTTCCTTGGCTACGATTTCACCACTGGTCAGATTTGCTTTGTTGTGGTCAATCTCCGAAATTAAGTTCATGGTTGACGCCGTAGTGACAAGTCGCGAATTCAAGTCCAATGTTACTCGGTGGCATCTAGATCTGTACAAACGAAATGGAGGAATCAAGGCGAAAAGACATCTAAATGTTACACCTAGACAGCGCTGCATGAAGAAAATATACCGTTGCTATATATGTTCTAGGCATGCTAGAATAATGACACGTTAATAAAGTTATTATTATATTATCATTATTATTCCCAAAGGGTCAAAGACGTTGGTGGAGTGTAACTCTGAAAAGTAAAGCATTTGTGTACAAGATCTGGATCATTAACAGACCAGACTGCTGTTTATCAGAATTACCAAAACTGCAGGTAATCTTAAGAAATTATGGCAACTCCGCAATAATAGCAGACTGCGAAGTTTACAACTGGAAAGCAGAACAAAGAAGACTGTTGATGTGCGAACCGTCGATAATGGCAACAAACATAACTTTACTGGCTGATGAAGCTGACAGTTTTACACTCTGTGAGGTTTTGATTACTGCAACAGGTGAGAAACATGTCTTCATCGTTTTACTGGCGTAATCGGGAATTTAAAAGGGAACAACAAACACGAGGTCGAAGCTGAGTTGTTCCACACCGCTTCATCCACTTGTCTTATGATTCTTTCTTAGAGAGGGGACTTGGGACGGAAGCGAGAGTGGAGGAAGTGACTGTTATAAAGATACCTTCATTTCATTTGAATTTGTAGCCCCAATTCAGAGCGATTGAATACATCAGCATGGACCAATGAAAATAATATTGATACTGGGGTGTTGAAATTAATGTCAGAAACGTCCAAAAAAATGGCATAGCAGCTGAAAGACGCACTGTATCACAAAAAAACTAAAACATTACACAGCTATAAGAATTGCCTTTTCTGGAAGAGCAAAAACCGCGATATTACTGGTCCCTCAATAAATTAGTGTGTTAAAAATATCCACTGCCACTTCAAGATGCTTGTGGGGAAATTAAACCAGTTTACTGCGTAACCGAATTTATAAAATTTATGGTTATGGCAGATGAAATGACAATGAAATGGCAACTGAAGGCCATTAGATGACAGATCAGCTAAAACTCTCTATCGTCCTGTACTGAATCGACCAAACAATCAAAATGATTAGGTCGTTTAGTAAAAAGAGTTTATAATAAATTATTCACTAACATTCGTCCTTCTCTGCAGATAACAAAACAACCGCTCATGGTGTTCGCCAGGAAGTTTGGTACAAAATCCCTTCTGGATCGATAGCCAGTTTGCGGGCTGATAAGAGATTTCCTGGTAATCCAGATGTTGTGAAAATTCTCCAAAACTTTGATGCTCCCTATAATTTCCACACTAATTACGGACAGCGCCTGACAGCATATCTTCAGGTAATTGTATTTTAACTGTATTTCAAAATGTTCTCTCCTTATTTATGATTTCACAGCAAAATATTTATACGTTATATATGTTTGCTTTTTTTTATCTTTGCCAAGTATCAAGCAATATATATTAGCAACTCTGATGATGACAATAGTCGAAAACGTAATATATTTTTTGCCTTGTTTATACAACATTTAATTTTACAATACATAAATTTTCTGGCGTGCTTATTAAGTGTCATAACTAGCACTGACTCCGGGAGCACCTATTCTCAAAATAGGCGTTTAGTGCCATTTCATGATGTTTCATCTGTCTTCAATTTTCAAGGTTCCAGTAAGTGGAAATTACACCTTTTACGTTGCTTGTGATGATGTTTGCGAGCTTTGGCTATATTCACCCCAAGTGAACAAATTAGCAAGTGGCAACGACGATGAAGAAACAGGAAAAATTATTCTGGCGAAAATAACGCAGGGATACTTGACAGATCACAATCAGTGGGAAAAGTAAGAATACATATATCTTCTGAATACTAATTTAGAGTGTACTTTTGGAACTGACTTATGTTAATCTGTGTTCATTTCCCTGTGGTATTGTGCGAGAACCTGTGCTCAGGCAGGGGAAATATTGACTGGCTAGTTTGTTTGATTATGTGTTCCTTTTCAGCGTAATTTATCGGTAGCGTACTCACAAATACTAGAATCTATGAATGTTTGCGGCTCAATAATTAGTAATATCTCTCAAAATTTAAAGTAGCATGCGAGTAAACAATTTTTATTTGTATCACACCTTTTATTGTATCTAAAACAAATCGATGACGTCATCAATATGCTTGGACGTTAATTTCTACCACACTGCAATTTCTTATGTTGTTTTATTGTTTTCAGATTTCCTTCATTTCAGACATCGAGGGAAATTTGGTTAAGTAAATGCCAGTTCTACTTTTTTGAGACACTTATGAAACAATCTGGTTCTAGAGACTGTGTATCAGTGGGAATGAAGTTACCAAACGGTACATACGAGCGTCCCATTGATAGGGCGCACTTATTTTGGGTTCGACCAGGTAAGGTATAGAAACCGTTATAACCGGCACTACGCTATTGAATGTTATTGTCCAATACTAGCTAGTTACTTTCCTCTATTGGGGATTAATAATTAGAAAAGCCAATTATTTCGCTGTCAAGGTAAACTTTAGTGACATTGGATGCACATAATGCCCCACGCTCTAGCCATCTATTGGACTATCTTTACCCCATTATATTTCCTATACGTTTGTTTAATTAACAATTGACGTCAGTTTTTTATGCGTCTGTCCTGTTATTGATCATGAATTTCGTCATAACATTGTCAAAGTAGCTGTGATTGATTGATTGTAAAAAGATCAAAACAGAAATTAAACTGCAAAAGCTCCAATTTTGGGTGGATGAACCTATTAAAAGGTGGTTCCATGGAAACATCAAGTCACAGAAGAAAAAACTTGACCACATATATAGAAACAATTCATAGCGTTTCGTCATTATTGCTTGAAACCTTTTCAACTCGTGAATGCGAAAGCAAAGAACGGGTTATAGCATTTGATGGACACATTTTACTCGCTCGGTCGATGGGCTGTAAACTTTAATCGCGCTATTAATTTATGCATATTAATTTATTCATTCACGCCTGAGTGAGCTCATACACATTGAAATCAGCTCGGGGGCGGTTAAGAGGTTAATAAGTTAAGATATTTGTTACTTATATACTCGTTTTGTTTTATAGGTGTTGGTTATGTAGACTTCCAGATAAATTCGACTGCCAACATTGTCGATATCAAAACTGGCGAAAAGCTTGTTATCCAAGGTAATTTTATTATCTTGCAACCAAACAGACACGTACTATCCCTCGGGGCTCTAGCCAGGGTGTTGGCTGCCTACGGTCTAATACAGATTGTATCTGATCCGCTTAGTACATGTACAGGTAGAATTTAAAGTATATTTCGAGAATAAATGTCCGCGACTTTGACAACAGTCCTCTAAATACATGGCGGGTTTGTCCTGTATCCATGCCAGTAGGCAGCAGGTATCAATATTAAAATGTAAATATAAATGGCAATGGATACCAGCTAGAAAGCAACCACGAATAACGCTAATAATTAAAGAACGACAGTTTCTTTTAGCTCTTGGTCACATTTGGTACAGCTCAATCTTATGTGTTAAATAACGTCGTGTTACTTATTTTGACGCGCCATTATCAATATTCTTTTTCTCCTGAACATAGCCACCTACAAATATTGTTGCCGTGGATCGTACTGCTCTGGATGTCCAATCAGTGAGCTTTATTTAATGTTTGCTGAAGAGAAGAGTCTGGTTCATACTGGGTTAAAACTGGATTGCCACGAACACAATTTTAATACCACTGTCAAGACTGTGCTTCAAGAAGGAATATATGCGATTAATGTAAGTCGTAAGAAACTCGTAACTATCAAAGTACCGTATGATATTTGCAGGAAAGAAAGGAAACGTCATGATGTCGAGGTATATTGCCCACGTGATAATCCGCTGGGTCTGTCTGTACCAAGTACTTGAATTAACCAATTAGGTTAGAGTACGGATCTTGCTTGGATATGTCTGAAATGTCAGCCGTCAGCGATGAGACACGGCTGTCACTTCTGACTATAAGTAATGCCTCGATATAAAAATAATATTAATTTCACTTTAAAATGTGTCAAATTATTATTGCATACATTTGTACCTTAGGTTTTGTATGAGTTGGAAGAGGGAGTCTCATATTTACCCGGGATTAACAGACAAATCGGTATCGTTAATGTCAAAGGTATTTTACTTTTTTGAATGGAAAGTAGTAGTTTGTTCCATTGTATTTGAATGCAAAATACAAACTAATATGCATTTGTTGATTGTGCGAGGAAACGTCATCTATAGCAATTTCTCGTTGCTTTTGTTGTAGCTATCGAGATCGAAGGTTGCAACTTTACGTCCGATTTGTGTTCTTGGAGTAATAAGGATCAAGGATGGAAACTTTCACTGGAATCAGAACTTGGTAAAGGTATGCATGAATGAAAATAAGTTTAATGCCTTGCACATGTAGTATATATTTCAAGGTGATTCTCAATAAAGTTATTGTTATTACTATTACGTGGTTAATAATTTTATAAAATAAACACGAGCTTTGATTGAGATTCAGACTAAATTATTATTTCTAACAAAATAGTTTGAGTCATTCCTGAGAACCCGAGAACGTGCGTTCCCATTAAATTTCGATTTCTGCAATGATAAAATTTACAGAAAATTGCAAAAATAATATGTTCACAGTGCTTGCGCTGTACAAAGACGCGCGCTCTGATTGGCTCAAAACCATTTACCATAACTCTATGGAAACATAGAAAATTGCTTCGTGCTTTTATTTCATAAAAAAAAATAGAAAACGTTTTCCCTATGTTTCATATAGTTATGGTAACACTCGTGAACGTTTGAGAGAACTCGAAATTGCTGTGGAAATACTCGCTTACGACTCGTGTTTCCACAACATTTCACGTTCTCCTAAACTTCACTCGTGTTACCATAACTCTATGGAAACTTTGGTATATATACACATGCATCATGGTATATTGCAAATCCGCGAATCTGATTGGTTCTTTCGTCGTTAATATTCGCTGAAAGACCACAACCGCACATGTTGTCCTTAAAAGGAAACTTATTTGTTATTTTAATTATAACATGAAAAATAGAAAAAATATATTGTCTACTAATTAAAGCAATTGGACGACTTACCCTTACCCTTGGTTTCCATGAGCGATAGTTAACTCGGCTGCGCCCAATTGACTATCGTTTATTGAAAACTTGGGCTCGTAGTCTAATTGTTTAAAAGTATCTGGGGGGATTTTAGAAAAATAATAGCATAAAGTCAGAAGTACTGTAAGGGACAATGTTTATCAGGTCCCTTATTTCTTTATGGTTTCTTGTACAAGACTGTATTGTACAATAAATATGCAATATATTACAAAATGATGTAAATCTTCTCTTGGAATTGATAGGGATTCTTACTTATGTCGAAGACAGACCAGCTGCCCTTGAGAGTCCTTGGATTGTCGCAACTTCCATTTACCAGAAAATCGGGTTATGTTTAACCTTCTCTTATCTGCTTCCCAGTTATTATGGAGTATCCCTGAGCGTGATTTTAGTCACGACATCAAATTCGTCAATTTGGAGTCTCAGTGGTTACCAGGGCAATGCCTGGCTAAATGGAAAAGTGCCATTCATCACGAATGAGGATTTTAAGGTATTGTGAAATATGTCCACCAGTTATCTACGCATTTTGTACATTTTGTGACGTCGTGATCTGCTCTTAACTTAAAAGCCAAACGTTTATAGACTTTCAGTTCTGCTTCATAACACGTCAAATACATTTTCGTTTGATATTGAACGAACTTTAAAATTATTATAAACTAATTGTGATTTTGAGACGGCAATACCACATTTTATCCTGCGAAATCGCGCGGAATATCGCCTGATACTTAGCCGACGAGGCCGATAACACAACTAAAAAAAATATTATTCCACTTTTATTTCAAGACTTTCAAGAACTGACTTGAACTTTTTACCGCGCGCATTCGAAATTACATATATCGCAGGATATCTGTAGTCCAGTTCTGGCCCCTCTCTGTCACGCAACGCTACGCTCACGTCAAGGGTCCAGGGACAATTGTCTGAGCATGCTCAACGGTTAGTCAGCTTCTTAGCTAATTGCTACTGCGCATGTATTTTTATACTGACAAGATGACGGATGTTTCGATCTCTTCCGGCGCCCTAGGTCAGTGAAAAGTATAGAGAAATGTTTCCTGAATACGATCCTGTATTTGTAGATGCTGTTAGTTCGGCTGTTTCTTCTTGTGTAAAGATGTAGCAGGTACCAGTAACGGACAAAACACTCCAACTACAATCTAGAAGGTTTATTTCACTCGGTGGGAGAGCTCCACCGAAACGTGTTTGCTTTTGTTACAAGAGAACTCGCACACTAAAATAACAGCATTCGTCACTTAGTTGAAACATCGACGAAACAACTAGGCTACAATTAATCACGCGAGAACATACAATTATTATATAAACATGCAATTATAAACGTGCTGACATATAAGCGATTAATACGTGAACGATAATATACCGACTGATCAAGACAATACTGAAATATGTTCTCCTACACATTCCCTTCATGCCTGTGATAATTTGCGAGGTGTTAAGTCAAAGGAAGAGTGGAGTAAAAATCTCCACTGAAGGCACTGACGGCGACCAAATACAGCTGTTTCGAGAAAGGTTGTCGGAAAAAAGCGCACGCGACACGCGACAATCCCGAAAGGTAATCTGGGAAATGATCAGCAAGGTACGTTCCTGACACTGTAAATGTCGAACCTACTTTTGTTGCTTTCTTTTAGCACTCGCAAACATACGTCCATGGCGTCTCGTGCCATTTTCTCAGATTTCCCTGAAATGCTGAAGTCAAGGAACCGTGAACTTAAAACTACCCACAATACCTTTCGAGATTGTCGCGTGCGCTTTTTACGACAACCTTTCTCGAAACAACTGTATATTTTCTCTTTCTCGACTCGGTTTGTCGATTTTAAAAGTCACATGTGAGCTAAGATGCGCTGTGATTGGTTTATCGTGAGCATGCGCAGACAATTGTCCCTGGATCCTTGACGTGAGCGTAGCGTTGCGTGACAGAGAGGGGCCAGAACTGGACTAGATATCTGTTGAGTACGGTCGACAGATATTGAGTGCATTATGACCATATTTGGACTGTGTTACAATTTGTTGAATAATAAAATGTGGTATTGCCGTCTCAAAATCGCAATTAGTTTTGTATCGCGAGTCAAACATTTTTGGACAGATTAAAAGGAAAATTAAGATCAGTTGTTGCTGATAGAAATAGAAATCCCTGCTATACGCAACGTGTTGTACACGAATAGAGTGGTAAAGTGTGACGTCACAAATTTTCAAATTTGCGAAATTATGAAATTTGATCAGCTATTCAGAGGAAGCATGCCAAAAATCGTCCACTTGACAAAAATTAGCTCTCCATTGCAATTTGCGGCCGAGATATAGAGGTTCAGTGCCCATATCTCGGCCGCAAATTGCAATGGAGAGCTAATTTTTGGCAAGTGGACGTTTTTTGGCATGCTTCCTCTGAATAGCTGATCAAATTTCATAGTTTCGCAAATTTAATTTTTGTGACGTCATGACTTTAGTACTCCATACTTGAACGCGAAAGCATTTTTAGTTTCGAAGAAAGTCAGACTATTTCCGCCGGTAAATTGCTTATGGAAACAAAAGCAATTCAGAATTATGTCCCATGAAGTTTTCTGAAGTACCAAACAGCAATGAAATGGGAAAATAATCCAATTTTGCACCGAAAAAGTTGACTTAAAGGAGCTACGTCACGGATGGCGTATCTTGAAAAAATTGGTCATTTTTTTCAAGTTCGTCGTTCGTAATCCGTCTCAATCTTCCCCATCCTCAACCATCCTTGTTCCTGTTTGGTTTATTATTATTATTGTTTTTCTACCTTTTTAAACTATTATTTTGAGGCTTTGTTCAATTTGAAGGTGATTTTGCACTTCGCAAGAATGGCATTGCTCCTTTAAACCTTCCTTCAAAAACATCTTACATGATTTTAAAACTTAGATAACTGAGCATATGACAAGCGATAAAAGATTGCCGGCGATTCATCGAAGAAAACTTTTGAACTTTTGAATGATGCGTACGTGAGGAACCCAACTCAGTGCCCCGGTGCCAATCTGTATCTTCAGAACCAATCACCGGCCTGCATTTGAGACAACAATACCGCAAAATATTGTCGTCTCACTTGTATAAAGCAAAACTATAGGAGGATCGCGATTCTACTATTAAAATATTATTTCAATCATCACAGTTATGAAAATGAAACAGCAGTACAGTTTATGTAATTTGTGTAATTTATACGGCAATTATCAACCGCTTTTAAATTATAAGTGCTAAATAGACGTGCACGCTACTTGCAGGTTGTGATAGTTGCCAAAGGAAAGCATCCTCATAATTTGTATAATGTAGCTGTTGATGATATCAGTATTTCTACAAAATCTTGTGAACGATCTCCACCTCATAGTGTACCAGGTAGGAAGTAAAGTCTCACCTTTCAAACCTCGTTTCGGGTTTACTCAAAGGCTTGTCGTGTCCTCTTCAATCTTCAGACTTGTTTATATGTACTGAAGGTAAAGCCATTGCTTGGAATATCACTTAATTTTCTAAGCTTCTAAGTTTCAAATAGTCTCTGTGCACAGTGTACACTCAAAGGCTACACAGATACAACACAGTTAGGCATTGTTGACTGACTTGACTGTATGTTTATGTGTTTTAATTATGAACAGGCTTCACATGCGTGGATAAAAATAGCTTTCAGTGTGATAACGGACAGTGTGTGAACAAAGAACTGGTATGTGATGGCGACTCAGCATGTGTAGACAACTCTGATGAGAAGAACTGTAAATGCTTTACCACTCAATTTGTGTGTCCGAGTGGGGAATGTCTTCATGAAAACAAACTATGCGACTCCAGAAAGGACTGCTGGGACAACTCAGACGAGTCGAGATGTGGTAAGCAGGAGTTACAAGACAGTTTTTTTAAATTTGTTTTTCTTCTTCTTCATGATTATAGAATTATATTTTGCAGAAATAAGTTGTTCTGAATATAGTTTCTCCTGCACTGGAGGTGGATGTGTTTCGTGGTCTTTGACATGCGATGGAGAAAAAAACTGTGAAGATGGGACGGACGAGCCATCAATATGTGGTATGTTTCAGTTCTTCTGCATAAATACAATGACAGTGTCATAAGATTGTTAACATCAACTCACAATTTAACAGACTATATTATTCAATTGTATCGCGATCCACTTATAGTTTTGCTGACGAGTGAGACGACATTATTTTGCGGTAATTAAAATGTCGTCTCAAATAAGTGCCGGTGATTGGTTCTGAGACTACAGATTGGCACCGGGGCACTGAGTTTGGTTCCTCGCGTACGCATCAAAATTCAAAATTAAGCTTTTTTCGATGACTCGTCGGCAATCTTTTATCTCTTGTCATTTGCTCAGTTATGGAATGCTTTATTCGTCGGTACAACTTGCTCAATCTAAAAGTTAACGTAAGGTGAGTATTAAAAATTATTTATTTCTTGTAAGAGTTTGTGTACCGTTTTCAACCGCTTTCGTGGTGTTCAGTATAAAATCATGTATAATATGCTTTTGATTTAAGTCAACTTTTTCGGTGGTGCAAAATTGGATTCTTTTTCCATTTCATTGCTGTTTGGCACTTCATTGAGACAAAATTCTGAATTGCTGTTGTTTACATACGCAATTTACCAGCGAAAAAAGTCCGACTTTCTTCGAAACCAAAAATGCTTTCGCGTTCAAGTATTCGTGTACATGTCGCGTATAGTAGGAGTTTATATTTCGATGAACAACAACTGATATTAATTTTTAATCGCAATACAAAACTAAATTCGATTTTGAGACGACATTACGGCGCTCCGTCGCTTTGCGACTCCGCCCAATACGCAATACATTTTCTCCCAACTAGCCGTCATTATAAAGCCTCAATGTCGTCTCAAAATCGAATCTAGTTTATAACAACATTTATGTAGATGAACGTTTAAGGCCATCCCCATAAATTGTTTTGTTTCCCATCGCCCTCTCTCTCGTGAAAGTGGGTCAGTCGGTCGGTCGGTCGGTAAAAAAAAAAAAATAAAATAAAAAATAAAAAATAAAGCCGAGAAACGAAATATTGACAAATTATACATAAATAATTCCAAGCGAGCCGATATCATTCTGAAAAGTGTTCGAAGACGTCATTACTGGGTTGATTTAGATGTCAGAGTGACTAAGATGTAAACAAAGCTTATTAAACTTGGAAACACCCGAGAAAAGGGCGCAGGCAATGAATCAGAAACTTTTTTTTTGTACTAATTTAGAAAAAATTGGGTCGGTCGGGCGATGGGAAACAAAGCATTTGATCGCGACGTTTCGACTGCTTTACTGCTAGTCTTCATCAGGGGATGCAATTGTTTATGTGCCGCTATATGTAGCACTTCGATCCTCATTATTATTCCGACTAGAGGTTGTTCCCTCAGTGGGCTGACTAGGTGTTGTTCCCTCATTGGGCTGACTAGGTGTTGTTCCCTCAGTGGGCTGATTTGATGTTGTTCTCTCAGCGGTCTGCTCCGCTATCGATCGGCAGTTGTGTTTCTTGATCGTAGGCATCCATGCTTGAGGAATTTCGATTCCACCATCCCTGTTGATGTTGTTTGGATGGAGTCTTATATGTATGTCCTCTTCAACCTTTCGAGTGTACCAATGAGGATCTATGTCAATAAACTTAACCTCGTTCCAAATAGGAAAGTGCCCAGTCTCGTTGGCATGTTCCGAAACTGCGGAGTTTTGAGTACGAGCAAGCCGTTTGTCTCTGTCGTGTTCCTTTATTCTTTCACGCATCGATCTCCCTGTTTCACCAATATATACTTTGCGGCATTAACATGGAATCTCAAAAGACAACACCGTCTTGTTGAGATGGATCAAGGGCGTCTTTAGGTCGTACTAAGTGTGACCTAAGTGTTGTGTAAGATTTTATGTATTTCGAGACGAAATTAATATTTTTATGTATTTTATATTATTTTATGTATTCATTTATGTATTTCTTTACTATTATTCCACGCGAGCCGAGCGTGCGAGGTTTATAATTTTGTCCCCCAAAGAGCTCAGGTGGGAACAAATCTCATCCGAGCTTCGCGAGGACCTGTGCGCCAATAATTTAGACGGAAAGGTAGAGGCTTCTATCGGCTGATCAATATCAAAAGTCGATAGAAACCGAGAGCGAGCTGTCCAATTGTTTTAGCTGGTTTTAGCATAACACAGAGATCTATTCAACAATAACGTTTAGTAAAAGTGGTTTATTTCTAGTTTTGGCTTGTGGTTTCGGAAATTCTACTTGCACGCGCTCCCGGGGCAGTCTATCGAAAATAATTAACAATTAGACGGCAAGCTCGAGGTTTCTATCGGCTGATCGTCTATCGATCGATAGTAGGTGCCTGTGTAGTCAATCAGATTGCGAGTTTGCCTAATAATCGGTCACTGGGTTATGCTAATCTTTACTGAAACCTTATTGTGCGTTATCTCGTCTTCAATTATGTGTTAAATGAAGGTCATTTGTTACTTTGTTGTTTGGCCATTTACTGATTACTGTTTATTAGTTGTCATTCGATGGAGACAACTAAACGTTGGGACATTTATCTGCTAACTGAAGAAGCATTTTTTTGTCCTTGTCAGTTTTTCAGGTTTTTAGCTAAACCCCGTATACTCTTTTGAAAATAAATATTAATTTTATTGTGGCGGAGTCCGGACTCATCTAATTATAAATCTTATTGTATATTAATTTCCTTTTAACCACGAATCTTACGTTTCAGAATATTCAAATTGCTCACTGTTGAATTTAAGCTGTGTGCGTCCAAACCATACGGATATCACAAAATCACACTTGTGCGATGGAAATAGAGGTACGGAAAAATTCGACTAATTTTTTAATCTACCTGTAATTCGAAGTATTTCTGCGAAAAAATGTTGGATTCGGTCGAATCCTTGATTTTCTATGCTCTGCTGAAGTCATGCTTGTCCGTTCCACGACCGGGTATAGTGAGTCTGGTGCCGAAAGCGGCTTATGACGTCAACCCAGGAGCCGCACAATGTAGCGCATCTGTCATTTATCTGCATTTGTCTGGGATAATTGAACATAAAAATGATCATTTCAATTCTATGTCTACGAAGAGTTTTGTTTCGAAATTGTACATTCTTCATGTATCGGAGTCCTCCGAAATAAACTTTATTCCTGAAGTAGAAATCGAGCAGGCATCAAGAAAGTGTATTTACATACCGCAACAGGAGCCCATTACCCGGAGCCTCCATGCGTACTATATCCTTGAGTCAACCCTGTCCCGTTTCATTTTATTTTTAGAATTGTTCTCCCGCGAAATTATCTTGTTTCCGCTGACCGCTGACGTCCCCCCACTGAGACCAAAACATAAAAAAATGGCGGCCAAATGGGGGAATCCACTCTTGGTTCCTTCGTCCGTTTTCCTTTGCAATTTTACGTCCGTTCCTATTCTTACAACCGAGGGAAACTGGTTGTTAGCTGACTGGAAGTTAATAAACAACTTGATTGAACTCAAGCGAATGAATGTCATCTTGAACATCGTGGTGCGCGATCAAAATTTTCATCATTCGATAGTTGTCTTGGTCTGTCTTGTTCGAGTGGTGTTCTTCAAGTTGTGTGGTGTTGTATTCATTGCTATTTCGCGATGTAAGCCTTTCGAATAGATTCGAAATGAAGCGCTCTGTAGAGGATTCGGGTCTTTCCGAGATCCATAGCAGTAAAACAGGGAAACATTAGCGGATATAAATATTTGGATTTCGGCCGTCGTGGAGGCAATGGCGAAAGTGCGAGCTCGAGCGGTCATGCGTAGTTACTAAAACACGGAAACCACCCACAACGACCCACAACGATCCACAACAATCCACAATGACCCACAACGACCCACAACGACCTAGAAACGATCCACAACGACCCACAACGATCCACAACGATCCACAACGACCCACAACGACCTAGAAACGATCCGCAACGATCCACAACGAGCTATATTTGACAGTCGATGAACTGTTTCGTGGTTGTCTAGTTCCCAGGGCTCCCGGGGGGGGGGGGGGGGGGGGGCAGCTGGAAAACAAGGACTGGACTCTTTGACTGGACTCAGTTAATTAAGTTAATGATTAACTGCTTAGTTAATATTTTAAAAAAATAGTAAAAAATTAAATGTTGAAAAAGCTCTTTTAATCTCAAAGCTACAAATAAGATGACAACAGCTACATAGTCTGAAGTGTCAGCCGTCTCTGATACTTCAGACTAACAGCTACAGAGCTTTCATCTGAAAACACAAACATAAAGTATCCATTCCTTCGTGGTCTTCCCGCGAGGTTCGCCATCATTGACTACATGCATGCACGTGGGATGACACTCTGATCGGATCTGTTTTTCCCCCAGATTTAATTGTAACGCAACACTTCGTCACGTGGAGTCACACGGCTTTTACCTTTGCCTTATACCTAGTTCATTGCTTGATTTATGTTGTTACGTCTGGGCCGAAGACACATGACCCTGTCTGTAAATCCATAAGCTATTGTCACATCTTTAATTAAAAATTAAATTTACCAAAAACAATTGTTAAACATTTTCTTCTAGATTTATATATTACAACAGTTCGGAGCATGAAAAAGTTCGCTGGCTTGTCTAGAACTTTCAACCTCTCAGGGTTCTCTTCAGGACATGATAATGAATATTATATTAGTTATTACGTTAAAAATTTGTTGTTAAACAATTGGTCTTGAATAATTATGTCATAATGTTTCCTTTTAAAATGCCGGGGAAGAGGTTATCACGTGATTTTTTCAAATATGTGGGTCTCCATGTTTGCTATTAACTTTATCCAGGAGCATATCCTACTTGTTTTTTATTATTTTAAATCGTTTTAAATATTAACTCAGCAGTTAATCATTAACTTAATTAACTTGATTAACTTAAAGTCAAAGAAGCCAGTCCTTGTTTTCCAGCTGGCCCCCCGGGAGCCCTAGGAACTAGGTTAGGTCGTTGTGGATCGTATTGGGTCGATGTGGATCGTTGTGGATCGTTTCTAGGTCGTTGTGGATCGTTGTGGGTCGTTGTGGGTCATTGTGGATCGTTGTGGGTCGTTGTGGGTGGTTCCGTGTTTTAGTAACTACGAGCGGTCATGGCAGCGAAAAACACGATACTAATGTTGTACCCGAAGCGAAAAATGTGAAGGATATCCAGCGAATGGGACTCCAGGAAAAGAAAGCTAGCTGTTCTGCACAGAATAATAAGGTGACAGGCCTACACGGCTACTACAGCTCATGACATTTCATTTTGTACATTTTCTGTTCTCTATTATAAAATTTGGTTTGCTTTAATAGCCTGGAAGGCGACTGTACGCCTTTCAGAGATGGAAGGCGGCTGCATTGGCAGGCTAGGTTTGCTTCAAGCGTGTTTCTAATTTAACACGCAATATATGTTTTATTATGAGGAGGATTTTCAAGTAGAGCCTTCGACTGACCTACAATGGAAGGTCAGAATTTCTATGGAAGGTATATGAAAGGGTACCTTTTCTGTGGAAGGTATATGAAAGGGTACCATTTTCTATGGAAGGTATATGAAAGGGGTACCTTTTCTGTGAAAAATGGTATATGAAAGGGTAATGGGTTGGACCTCTGGGCGGAGCCTCCCCGTATAAAACTTTTTTGAGTACCCCCCCCCCCCCGGGGGGGGGGGGGGGGGTTCGTAGTGTGATGTTCTTCGGTGTTCTTGCAACGCAAGATAACATAAATATCCCACGCGTATCGATTTATTGTTTTGCGTGTTGTATGCCAGCTGGACCCGGGTTTTATGAGTGCCGGCGCAAATCGACTACATTGTATTTTGCCACTCTATTTGTTCAGGCCGCGCGGTCTATAATGTTCTATGATGTACTAAATCTGTCGGAAGAGAAATCGTAACAATCTGAACTTTCACTGTCTTCACTCGATTCCGCCATTATTATCGCTGTGAGCTGAGATCACCGGCGTGTGACGTGTATCAATAACTTTGTTCTGATTGGGCATTCTAATGAGTGCGCGGAATCTGTGAGCCCCACGGTGTTCTAAAAATAAAATGAAACGGGACAGGGTTGACTCCCAAGATCAGTATGGGAGATGGAGGCTCCGGGTAATGGGCTCCTGACCGCAATCAATACTTCAAGCAGCAATGAGTAAGATATCTTCTCGGATGAACTGGAATGGACAACTAAATGCGAAAAGAAGGTCAAAGCGAACAAAGAGCTGAAAAGAAAGCCCAAAGGACCGCTTTGATAGCACTGAAGGAATCAGTCAATGGTAAGCAATTTATTCTTGTCACCTATAGTACTCCCATGCGCGAGCGTATAATCATTTACAGTTTTGTTTCAGCGAGTATGTGTTTTGTAAAGCAATGGTTATTCTGTTAAATATCATGCAGCTTGTCACCATTTAGAGGGTTTTAATTTTTACAAAAGCCAAGTAACTGTCGCAGTTTTCTCTCGCTCGTGGATACGTAGATGTCTCAGTATACACTGCTGTTTAGCGAGGTTACAATTTACCAATATGCCATCCAATAAAGCTTGTTTTAGCTCAGTTCTATTTAAGTATTGGCCCATGCTTAAAGTCCATATATCGAGAGTTTATAGAGAAGCTGTATTAAGAGTTGCTTGAGACGCAGCCAAGAGATACATGTAGTCGAATAAGTCGATCGATTGAAAATAGGCTTGCTCCGCGCGGTTTTCTCGGGCTTGGAAATTGAAGCCGTAGAAAACAAGCTGAAAGGAAACAAGCCACATCACTATAGTTTTGACATCCTCAAACGCTTTTCCTTGCTACTCGAAATAACCACCGTCGTGAACTAAGTTAATTTTGAAGTAAAAACCGTCAAATAAATGTCTTTTTTCCTCGATATGCGAAGTGGATACGTTCCCTCAGTGGTCCACATTGATATTACGACTAGTAATACGTGACTCGCAGGTCCTCGCGAAGCTCGGGGAAGTGCCTTTTTTGGTGTGTGTGGGGGGGAGGATGGTAAAGGGTCATATATAATAATTTGGCTGGGGTGGATTACTTGAAGTTGGACTTAAATTGAATTGTATATATTAAATTGTCCTGAATAGGGATATCTTTTTTAGAGACAATTTTATTTTATAAATAAGAATTTTACAAGAGTGGATTACTTGGCTTGAATAAGGGCGAAGAGAGTGTTGACAAATTTGAAGAGATTGTTTGGAGGGGGGATACTATTGGATAGGTGGTTGTGGATTGGGGAGATGGAGGGGGGTTGTTATAATGAGTCCCCCCCTTATATGAGGAATGAGGAACTGAAAGTCTTACCTTAACCCTCCCTATTAATTAGAGCAAGGAAATGCCCATCTTCACTTAACCACCCCCTCCTTCCACCTTTGTGCACTTCTGAATCCGAAACTGGAATGAATATTGTGTGGTTCCAGAAAATATCCATACCCCCTCGCGGTAGTTTTTTTGGTTTGAACCAACCCCTGGAAATTCCAGTTTAGCTTCATACTTTCCTTTAAAGTGCTACTACGATCAAAAATACACTTCTCCTGTTCTCTTCGGATTTCGAAACTTTAACCACCAAATAGTAAATGTGCCAAATATCAAGTAAAAATTCTCACGGGAAGTCCGATTATTTTAACTCTACTTTCCAACTTCGACTTGCCGCCATTGCTGGATTCAAAAATGTCCGAGCGCGTAAATAAGGATTGGGACGAGAGGACAATGACGTCATCCAATCAACCAATTCGAAACAAATATGGCTTCTTCTGTGTGCGCGAAGGCTGATTTCATGTTGTATTGTATATCGACGAGGTTCTAGAGCTTTCTATAAACGTAGAACGCTTTTTCTTCACACAAGAAGATACATCCAACGTATTGTGTCGACTATGCTAGCAGCAGGAGTCTCAAAAGCCAGAATTTCTTCGCACAACTCTCCTACTCAGTGCTGGTTTAAAGAGCCTCATCACGCTGCTCAAATCGAAGACGAAGATAAGCTTATTACGGATGATATCGTCTGATGACTTATTGATCAGCAGTTTAACTACGGGCCGGGCTGTTGGGTATGTGCTTATGGGACTACGGGAGGTTGTTTTTGTCAGCTGAATGAAACTCCTCAGAATGGACTAAATATTTCAAAGCTTCGCTTGTTTACTTTGTCTGAACTGTAATTATACACATGGTATAAAGTGTTGTCATGTGCTGCTTGTTTGGATACTTGGATTTTAATAGGTACTTCCAACGAACTAGTGCAAGGTAATACTGGGAGATCAAACAAAATTTATAACAATTTGTTTCCTATATTTAACTTAAATAAAATAAAAGCCTAAAGCTAGTTGTGTCTTCAGTGTCAATTAGCTCAAGGTGCATATTTCCTTGGTTTTGATATCATCCATTTAACAAATAGATTCCATGTTGCCGTGCGTCTGTTCAGTAATAGATCACAGATGACGTCAAAATGTGGTAAGAACAAAAAAGTGGCCAACGAGCCGCTGCGGCGAGTTGGTCACTGATGTTCTTACCACATTTTGACGTCTTCTGTGATCTATTACTGAACAGACCCACGGCAACATGGAATCTATTTGTTTTATATAATTTTGGAGATATTCGCTTCGGATTTTCACTTGATTGTACGCTAAATAAGCCGATAAAAATTAATGTCAACAAACATCGAGTTTAGGCCACAGTGTTTCCATGCACTTAAAATAAAACTTTGTGAAAACTAAACGGCTTAAAATAAACTACAGCTCAACTCAGCAAATGTTTCGAGAAGCAAATATTTAGAGACTAACCTCTATTCCGTCCTGATATGAGGAAAAAACAATCTGAATTATTCCAGTCCAAATCCCGTTGCAAGTCGCTTATAAACGGCGAACGATAATCCCGCTAAATTTCTCGGATTCTGTTCACAAATTATGAGCTAAAAGACCATCATATTTTCCTCCAAGTTCTAGCCAAGCTTGAACAGCCGATTTAAAATTCGTATCAATTGATCTACATTGAATTTCCTACGGAATATTTCGAGTTTGATGAAAAGTTTTCAGCTCTGTTTTGAAACGGCGATGCGAAGAATTCGTGTTGTGGCAGGGCGCGCGTGTTTTCCCGCCACACGTGACGTCATTCGTGCGTCTGTACTCTAATAGATAACAGTTCTAAACCAATCACGGCGCGAGTTTTACACAGTGAATTATATAATTTTGAATTGAATTTGTATCTTTGATGCTATGTTATTGTAAACTTTATTGTACTGTAAATTAACAGGGTTCATACAGTCTAGAAATGTAGAAAAGTATGGATTTCCTGACTAGCTTTACAGACCTGGAAAAAGTTTGGAAAATGAAGTTTATGTCTGGAAATTTGTCGAAGCTACATTGTGTACAACAAGTTCTGTTATTCAATGAAATATTTGTCAGGTAGCTGGAATTCCTGTTCTCGGCGTTTGATTGCGTGTGTTAGGCCCAGCTCAGACGCTGTACTTCACATGAGCCGAATCAAATTCGATGAATTAAGTTCATGTGAAGTACGGTGTCTGTATCAATTCGGAACGGCTGATTGAATTCGGATCGGCTCAGCCATTCTTCCCGCCTGGCTCAGCCGGGAATTACGGCTGTGGACTGACTTTGATTCAGACGCCAAACTTCACATGAGCCGAAACAAATGCATGAATTATTATAATGTATTTTCAATATAACAGCAATTTCCCCCTAAAAATTAAGTTTGGCTGAATTAAGCTCGGTGTCTGAATCAATTCAATCGGTCTAAATTAATTTCGGTCGGCCTAAATTCAAATTCGATATGGCTCATGTGAAGTACGGCATCTGAACTGGACCTCAATCTGCCGAGTCTGTAAAATGAAAACATGGTTTGGAAAAAAGTATGGAAAATATCTCAAATTTTGTTTACAAAAATATGCAGAAACCCTGTAAATACAAAATTGCCCTTGATTAAAACAAGGCTTATATAAAGGTAGTTGTTCCCCCCCCCCATTATAGTCATTCTAATTTACTCAGCATCATTAGGACACATAGGCTCAATTTGCACCCTTCTCTCAATTCCTGTCTTCAAGAGCATGCATTTGGTGGGGGGAGGGGTAAGGGGATTCATTTTCCCAGGCAGTGGAGCCTAAAAACATGGAAACCAATGCTTAATCAGCAGCAAGAGCTATCGAGAAGTCTGAAATTAGGTTCTTGTACATTTGATATGGAGAAAAACTGGTATATATTCTAGGGTACCATTAGGGCCCAAGCACTTCGGTTAGCGAAGAAACTGATTGAGCCTTAAGGGTTTCTGAGGACACTACCTTCACAATCATAGGGGTCACTTAACAAGAACATTTGGATATCACAAAAACAGTGTTAACCTGATAATAACTATCAGGTATTTTAGTTGCTAAAAATTGTTTTATGACACATTGTTATGAAAGTAGTGATGACTAACACTCAATTTTCAAGTAAAACAATATTTATTTTCACTTTTGTAAGATTCAGGTTGGAATATGCACAATATGTGAATTTGGGCATGGATATCTTTTGGAGAAAAAACAATAATAATCACCCCTGGCTATTATTCGAGAAAATATATTTTTATCAGGTTGCCCCAACAATTCACCTACTCCTGGAGCAGCTAGAGGGAGCAAGGGTACTGCAAGTCCAACACAAAAGTCATAAAAAAATCATTGGGCAAGAATGATTTTACATGAAATTATGTCAACATTTAAAAACTGCATGGTAAATAATTTCTACAGTTTTCCAGTGCTCATTACAAGTTACTGCACAGTCATAAGTTACTTGGTTGCATATATTATTTTATTTCCCTTATGACCTGAAAAATATTGTGCTTTGAAACACAATATTGTTGTTTATGTCTGAATTTCTAATGTACTGGTCAAAGGCATACGATTTGGCTGATCAGTATAATGTATTTTCTTGCGAACTGTACACACAAGGGACAAGTAAGGGGAGGGTTAGAAGGTACATGACATTCAGCTGTTGACACGACAGCCATATGCATGCACTGACTGGTTGATTTGATCGATCACGTAATGAAAAGTGCTCCGAGCCAAAAAACCAAACAGTCAACTAATTTAGCGAGGAATTTAGCAAAACCTACATTACACGTACTTCCACCATACCCCTGGACATGCCTGGAGTTCCAAGTGTTCTAAAAATTCCTGTTTTCCGTCATCTTCATCTGAAATTAATAGAGCGAAGATTCGTATCTTTGATCTTTGCCTTTGGTCGCTTCTCGTGGTTCCACTAGCGCGCTGCTCTTTTCTTTTTTTAGTGCATAGTAAAGCTCAGAAAAAGGGTCGACATACTTCTTATTTCAATTAAATTCTGGGTCATTTACGGCGAAAGACAACGGGAATACGTTCACCAACATCGGCGCTGTTGTGTTTCTTCCATACGACTGCAACACTTCGCTCGAAGGCAACTTGATTGGATGACGTCACGAACAGACCGCTAATGGCAAAAATCGCGGGCCGCGACGTTTGCGAACTGATCAATGGCGGATGGATTTTACGAGATTTTCGCGGGCTGGTTCTCTGCCGTGTTTGTACTTTCTGGTCAGATTTCTAGCGTGTTGTATTTATCATTACCCAAATAATGAAATTGTCTAAAAAAAAACGAGAAAAGAAAATGCTTAATTTTGATCGTAGTAGCACTTTAACAGTTTCGGCTTTTGAGATCCCCCTCCCCCTCGGAATTTCCAATGACCTTTCTTGGGGTGGGTATGGTTATTTTCTGGAACTGCACATTTATTTTGAGCATAGGTAAAATGAACACATGGACCAAATAGTACTTAAAAAGCCCTATATTAATAAAGACACCTATAATAATTATATTGTTCAGTAATATATTCATTTGTCAATACTATATATTATAGAAATTGGCCATAACAGTTAACAACTTTGTATGTTCATTGGGGTACCGGTATATTATTCCAAAACATAAATGTAAATCAGTTACATGGAAGCTGTTTCATCCTCATAAAGACACTAGCAGCTTATTGAGCAACTACAAGCAAACTCAGACTGGATATAAACAAGGAATGTGTTTCTTCAGTCATGGAAATTATCACTTCTTCAATCAATTACTGCATATACTCAGTTCCCTGTTGAGAAAAAAATTAAAAGAAATATTGACCTACTTGTACATGGAATATTGACTGAATTTTGCCAACAGTCATATACTGGTCAAAAGATAAAGAACACAACAATAAGATGGAAATTGTTAGAATATAGCTGGATAGGTGATTTAACATTGATTTTCCTTCAAAACATAAGAGGAAAATAACATGTAAAAATCATGCTGCTAGTTTGCAAGGATTATAAAGACAACTTCAATGCCAAACAGTCCTGACACAAAAATTTACTCTACACATCTCCAGATATACTGTAATATATATAGTCATGCAAATAAAGCTATTATTTACAATTATACAGCCATCTCCTTGATTGATGGCCGACAGAAAATAAATTTGGAGCTAAATAAGCTCCTACAATCGCTTTGTTTCATTGCTGGTTATCTGTGACATCCACAATGCAAGGTGTTGTTTGTATGTTATTTCCTTCAAAATTCAACCATCTTTAAACTCAAGTAGCGAAAAAAACCGTACGAGGTGCGACCCCATACCTCATGAATTGAACTTTAAAATCAAGGGAATTCTGGCTTCGATCCTTCAAACCTCGATGCATAAATCGTATCACCCGACTATAAAATTACAGAAAATTACGACGCCATTTTGGGAGCCAGCATGCAGTTTAGACAGTTTACATGTAAGCCAAAATCATTGCTAGTTATGTCACCAAAATATCGAAACAAACACCCCAGACTGTATCTTTAATCACTTACCTTTCTTCTGATGCCCTGTGCTTTTTCAATGCTGCTATGAAATGAGACAAAATAGGCGAAAAACAACACGATATCATTCGCCTTCGAATCGCGAAACGTGCACAATCGCCTCCCATACTGCAGTTCGGCGACTGTCTGTTTAGCCTGATTCTCTGCAAGGTTTCCAAGAATCGCTGCAAGGTTTCTGAGAATCGCCGGACGAACGCCGTGTTTTTGCTATGCCACCGGATTTTGGTTTCGATTGGAGTTCGCTCGTCTCCCGACACATCTGTAATAAATTGTAGCGCTCTTGTACTGTTTTCCCCACTTTTCCGTCCGAATGATCTGAAACCACCTCGCTTTTGCAGGTAAAATCTTCTTCGCAATATCGGATCGGCGAATTATTTTCAGACACAAGTCTTCACGTCTACAATGAAATCTAAGCCATATTTGAGAAATTTCTGAGTCGTCTTCCTTTTCCTGTTGTTGATAACGGATTTAATAAAGCCGGGTTTTTTTCACAAATGACCCGTACTATTTTTATATACTTAACTTAATTCGTTCGATAAACAAACTTGGAGTAAAAATTGTTATTCTTCAGCAGCCGTTCCTGTTTGTACATTTACGTGTACAAAGATTTTTAAAATACGTCGAAGTCAATGTTATTTTAAAAGCAAAGAAAAGGGGGTTAAAAAAAAAGAACGGCCTGGATTCGAACCGAAAAAAAAAAAAAAGAAGAAGGACCATGTAGGATTTGAAATCTCGCCCTCAATCCCGAAGATCAGATTTAAAAGTTAGCGCCTTAAGCCATTAGGCCACGAGCGCGCCGTGTGACGTCATTACTATCAACCACGATTTCCACAAACAAACAAATAAATATGATCGTAAAGGCCACACGAGAATTGCTCTCGCGTGAGCTCTTGGGGGACAGAATTATAAACCCCGCTACGCGAGGAATGAGTATACGGTTTATCGCACTGCTTATTTCCCGGCCTCAGAAAAACGTTTGGAGTTCAAATCTTTTGTCATTTTTTCCCATGTTATCCTTCGAAAGAAATTCGTCTTTGACTTTCTTCGAAATTCCTAAAATAGTGTATTATTCCGCCTTGGTTATTGTCATTAATGAGGTATGGAAGCGCAACTCCGACCGGAACTAATCCGGCACGAAGTGGCAGGAGTGTGGGAAAAGGGTTCCGGGAACTAAGGAGCTCGAGGCAGGCAAGTTACTTGTATTCCCACTAAATAAAACGCAAGTTCCCGGAACCCCTTCCCATAACCGGGGATGCCATCAACCCCGGCTTGAACTGGGTGGGTGGGTGGGCGCCAAGTTCCCTCTTCGTCGGTTTGAATTACTAACCACGAGTTGTGAGCGTCCTTTTGCCTTTATACTCCCCGGCAACCAATGAGCAGCGGGTCCTATTGCAACACACTGCTTTGCACGTGCCGAGTTTCATTAATGAACTAATCTCGGCGGATTATACATATTCATATGACTGTGCATAGTGTATTATTCCGCCTTGGTTATTGTCATTAATGAGGTATGGAAGCGCAACTCCTCCCTTCACCATACCGCCCCAACGAGTAGTACTAGTCAGACCACTTTCACATCCACACTGTATTTCTTCATTGTTCCCTCTCCAAACCTTATCCTATATTTCTCTTAAGCCGGTTATATAAAACACTCTAAACTAACTTGAAAGTGTTAAAGGCACTGTACTTTTGAACTTTGAACGCTTCCGTTCCTCGGTACACAACTCCTTAACAAATCTACACATGTTGAGACAAAGGTGTACGTGAAACCCACCAATACTGGCCTCTTGTTATATTATAAGAGTCATGTCGATGATCGATATAAACGCAGTTTGTTAAAGACTATGCTTGATCGCGCATTCCGACTTTCTTCCAACTGGTCCTTTTTCTCAGAAGAATGCGATCGCTTGAAATTACTGTTTTCTCGACTTGAATACCCGCACAAATTAATTAACTCTACCATCACTCGCTTTGTTGCCTTGAAAGCATTAGATCAACCTGCTCTTTCACCGTTTGTTGCTGATAGATCAGATCCCGTTCGCGTTGTTCTACCCTTCAAAGATCAAGTCTCAGCTAACATTCTTCACGATCAACTCAAAGATTTGAGCCAGAAGATTCATGTTACTATTCAACCCGTATTTGTCAGCCACAACTGAGATCAAACAGGGGTTCACAAGCCGGCATTTGCATCAACGTGTCGAGGAACATAAATATTCTTCTTCCTCCATTGGCAAGCATTTTCGTGACATGCATTGTTCGATTCCTAAAGATCTCAGCAAGAATTTCAGCGTGTTGAAAAAGTGTAAAAAACAAGTTTGACTGCCTCGTTACTGAAATGTTTTTTATTAAGGAACTGAGACCGTAGTCTCAATGTACAGTCTGACTCAATTCGTGCTAAGGTTTTTGTTTAATTTAAATAATGTTTTGCATGCTTTGTCCCTTTTATTGTCTTTTTGCACATTTTATACATTTTTATACATTTTTGGCTAACATTTTTTAGAGTTTTTACGTCATTGTTTATACCTTGTTTATACCTTGAACTTGATAATGACCGAAGCGCGGTCGAAACGTCGTTCGCTTTTACCCGTATTTTTTATTCTTAATTACTTTTGAACTGAGAATTTATTCCAGAAATGCTGTGAAAAAACCTGTCAATTCATTGGCTGCCTTATAGTGTTTACCCGTGTCCGTATCTATATCCGCTAACTTTGACGCTGGACCTGCTGGATTCAGAACCTGTTTCAACTTGATATAATAAAGGCCATCTGGCTAGATTTCCAGCCGACATGATCCATTAAATCATTAAGGCAGACATCTGCAAGTGCCATTGAAATGGCGGCACCACTTCGGAAACCATGTAGAGTGAAACGCTTGCTCGATAGACTCTCCTGCAACTGAGTCGCATGTTTCACCCTGAAGGTACCCAAATAGTGATTCACAAAATCATGTACACCCACTTTGCTTTAAATCCAATTAAGTATTTGGTCACCCTTCGGATGATTAATCAAAATCTTCTGCCAAGCGGACGCGTCTTTGTGAACCCCACCAGCTACAAAATGATTGGGATCTAGAAATCGCAACTGAGATAAATCAGGCGTCTCTATGGAAACTAGAATGTCCTCTATATTGGGAATCTCTGTAACTCCCTCTTGAACGAGGACCCCATCCATAGTAGTCCAACATGAATTCTCATTGGGAGGCTGACAACAGGATAATTTATGATTAAATTCCTCGTGTATCTTTTCCCAGGCAGGAATTTTCAAAACCTCATAGATTCTTCTCCGCTTCACTTGGCGGATCTTCTTATACTGCCTCGATCACGGGCCAGACTCGGTTACAAACACGGTCATTACACAATAACAATACAGTGCTTTAACGGCCGCGTACGGGAAATATTGAACTGTGTGTTCTATCCAGCGAAAACATACGGTATTAACTACGAGTTGTAACATAAACAGACTGGTAAAAAATTAGGAAACTAGTAATGCAAAGCAAAATGAAGCCGGTATATACTATAGAGAGACCAACGTGGCAATAGATTAAAACTTTGCGAACCTGCAACTAGAGTAAAATTCACCGAAATGTAAATACCTCAACAACGTGTCCTATCCAGCTAAACCATACAGTATACTGAATTCAATCCAAAAGCAAAAGCGGCAAAGGACCCAGCCGTAGCAAACTGGCAACCAAACAACTAGTTTTAAATTCACAAACTTGCGACTGAAGAGTCAAAAGATATAAATACCACAGCGACTTGTCCATCCGCTACCTAAGTATTCGGTGCCGGTGCTTGAGCTCCAACTTCCACTCCCTGTACCGCTTCAAGAATAGCTGCAGGAGCTGCAATAGGGACTTGCTCTTCCATAGGTTTTCCGTTCAAGCCGGGGTTGAAAGCAGCACGACGACGCCAAGTTCCCTCTTCGTCGGTTTGAATTACTAACCACGAGTTGTGAGCGTCCTTTTGCCTTTATACTCCCCGGCAACCAATGAGCAGCGGATCCTATTGCAACACACTGCTTTGCACGTGCTGAAGGTCATTAATGAACTAATCTCGGCGGAATATACATATTCACATGACTGTGCATAGCTTCGCACGAGAGAGAAATTTTAAAGCCTAGGCTAAACGTTTTAACATTTTTAACGTTTTAACATTTTTAACATTTTTTATATAACATTTTTTTATTCAACAATGTTAAAGCGTTTAGCTGGCTTTCCAACATTGTTGAATGTTGGACAAAATGTTTGATCGAAACTCAAAACATTCATTTAACAAAATATGTTGAACAAACGTCATCTAACATGGGTGCTAAACGTTGTAACATTGTTGAATCAACAAATGTTATATAACAATGTTAAAACGTTTAGCCCGGGCTTTTAACGCCACAGATGCGCGATATTACGGATGAACGCTCGGATTCCACGCTCGCGCTACTGAATTTCATGGGCTGACATTTCTGGCTATATAAACAATAGCCTCCATTTGGCGAGGAAATATGCTCGGATATTTGTCCGCGGACATTATCTGTTCCGAGAAGCGAACAGTTTTCCGAGAGCGAAGCTCGAGGAAAACTGTGAGCTTCGAGGAACAGATAATGTCCAAGGACAAATATCCGAGCATATTTTTGAAGCCAAATGGAGGCTATTGTAGTTATTATCCTTCAAATATTTTTTCACAAGGCCGCTCTGTTTGCCGTGGAAGATCTCGGTCGGCCAAGCTGTTAAACATCAAAATAATTCTGTTGGCGTTCAAAAATATTTCTAGTCTGTTCAAAACAATCAGTTTTATTTAATGGTAGACAGTATATACCTTTCTCTAAATCTTGGGTGTTGCTGCAACGGCCAACAACGCACCTGGAAGGCGTTTCTACACATTTTTCAAATGTGTATTACGTCTTCCTGAAGGAAATGAGTGGACGGGAAGGATCCAAGCTTCCCCGGGTTGACGTCACTAGCCGCTGGACCCATTCCTTCCTCAAACGCGGCCGTGAACAAAATTGGCGGCGTTTTAGGTGACTTTGCCGGGGCACAGAAAATCGAGGATTCAACCAAATCCAAAAATGTATTCGCAGTATGGTTTCAAATAACAAGTAAATTTATTTAAACGAATAAAACATTTTGGGGCTATAGGCACTTTAAATTTAAACTGAGCTTAACATATCCAGTACTTATTAGTTACTTATTATTGTGTTATTAGTCAAATGCGACTTTCAGGATGGCCTCTGCGGGCTAAAGCATGGTTCTGAGGTTCACTGGAGTATTGGTTCAGGTTCAACACCTACACAGAACACTGGACCGGACTATGACCACAGCACATTTCTTCCTTCAGGTGGGTGATTTTGAGAAGTCAGCTTTCCAAATTCGCGATCGCCACGGCAGTTAATTTATCGTTTTCAACTTCGTAAACCTGTTTAAAAAACAAACTGTCGTTTTGCAGGTAAATATATATTCCTAGAGGCATCCGACTATAAGACAGCTGAAGCAGCCGTCTTGACCAGTAGTGTAATTACTGGTGGCAAAGCTACATGTGTGCAGTTTTGGTATCATATGAAAGGACAGGATATTGGCAGTTTGAATGTTTTTATGCAAACGAATGAGTCGAGAAGGCTAGTTTGGAGTCAAACTGGTGACAGAGGTGTCAATTGGCTTTTTGGTCAGGTTGGACTCAGAGACGGATTCAAAAGTTACATGGTATGATTTCCTACATGTATGTGTGAATTGTCGATTAGATTATATTATTTTAAAAGGATACACCTTTTGGCTAACTGACGATTTCGTCCAGATCTTCATTGGAGAAATGGTAGTGACAATAATTGGAGCCCAGGAACACTCCTGGAGCACGGTGTCGAGTTTTTCATTCAGATACCAGACAGTACAAAAATATGGTTCGAAATAGTATAAGTGTCTACACTAAGTCTGGCTGTGGCTTTCAATTTAGAGGCCAGTTAAAGTTATCTGATTCGTGTCATTATTAATGTTTTCACTCTTAGGAATTTGTTTGTTCCAGGTTGTTCTAGAGGGTGTCGTTGGGAATGGAATTCGTGGAGACATAGCTGTCGACGACCTTTTCTTTATAGACGAAGAAGAATGTCAGGTCAAATATGGAACTGGTTAGCGCCCTTAATTATATTTAGTTTTTTTTTTAATTTTGTGGACAAAACATTTGCGAATCAGCTAAGATTGCATTGAAGATTTTTCGAGAAGAACTGTCTATCAAATTGCCACGCGCTCCGAAATACGTGCAATGTACCGAATTTCATTTTTGACAAAAATTTACTCACTTGAGATGTGTTTCGTAACTTTGTATTTTTTCTGTCTTTTGGACTATTGTAGAATATTCCGGATGCCTGTTCGAACAAGATCATTGTACCTGGGAGCCCAGCGGTACCTGGCAGATGAGTAAGTTTTCTCCATTGAGCTTCTTAGCAAAGGATTGGCAAAACAATCTCGGTAAGTATATCCATCACTGCACTTCTCCCGCACTGAATACAGTGAAACCCCGTTAATACGGACACCTACGGGCCAAAAAAAGCTGGCCGTAATAACGGGGTGGCCGTATTAAAGGGTTCTTTAAATAAGAAAATGACTGACTGAGCTTTTGTTTGGGACAAAATAAAGTGGCCGTAATAACGGGGTGGCCGTAAGGCGGGGTTCCACTGTATAAAGATATTTAACAATTATTCGCCTCAGGCTCAGTGAATATTGGTGAATATTTACCTAGACGAAGTCTAATTTACTAAGGTGAATATAAAGAACTACAAATTACGAGCTGAAACATGAAAAACAACACGCGTAAGTGCTCGCCATATTACCCTAGTTACATCGTTTACATAGTACTATCAAATTAAGAAGTAAAATACACAAAAGAACACTAGGTTTAATCTTTGCTGATTTCATGAGCAGCTGTAGTTATCTTCCTGAAATAAGTAGCTTTAGGTCTGAAGAGAAGCAAATTTCTGTCCCTCCATCCGACACAAACACGGCCGCCCTGGTTGACCACACCAAAACCTTTGTTTTTGACGAGTTTTAAATGCGTTAAAATCATTTCTTGAAAAGGTTTTCCGTCCAAACGTCTTGGTAGTCATTTACCTAAATTCCCAATGCTTTGAATATCCAGAACGTGGAGTGATGTCTTTAGAATAGACGAAAATTTCATTCAAAAACGAGTCGCTTTCGTTACTTGCCTACACAAGAAATGTGGCTTAGCCTAGCAACCACGCCTTGAAATCCTATATTCACCGCCTCGCGCGGTGAATAGAGCGTCAGATACCGAATTTGTTTACCAATCAGCTAGTCGGATTCTTTATATTCACCTTAGTAAATTAGACCAATGGCTGATGTCTTATAAAATTCGAATGCTCATTATGATAACCTTAGTGGGCTAGACAGTGTTCGTTTTAAATATATAAAACTCACTGAGTAAATAGCAACATGTAATAGCCGAAGGAGACACAATTATGAAATATTCAATCACTGTTATTGCATTTCTATCTTTCTGATTGGCTCCTTACTCGCATGTTATCGGCTTGTAACACGGATTATGCTAAATATACTTACTTACTTACTTACTTACTTGCTTGCTTGCTTGCTTGCTTGCTTGCTTGCTTGCTTGCTTGCTTGCTTGCTTGCTTGCTTGCTTGCTTGCTTGCTTGCTTGCTTGCTTGCTTGCTTGCTTGCTTGCTTGCTTGCTTGCTTGCTTGCTTGCTTGCTTGCTTGCTTGCTTGCTTGCTTGCTTGCTTGCTTGCTTGCTTGCTTGCTTGCTTGCTTGCTTGCTTGCTTGCTTGCTTGCTTGCTTTGCTTGCTTGCTTGCTTGCTTGCTTTGCTTGCTTGCTTGCTTGCTTGCTTGCTTGCTTGCTTGCTTGCTTGCTTGCTTGCTGCTTGCTTGCTTGCTTGCTTGCTTGCTTGCTTGCTTGCTTGCTTGCTTGCTTGCTGCTTGCTTGCTTGCTTGCTTGCTTGCTTGCTTGCTTGCTTGCTTGCTTGCTTGCTTGCTTGCTTGCTTGCTTGCTTGCTTGCTTGCTTGCTTGCTTGCTTGCTTGCTTTGCTTGCTTGCTTGCTTGCTTGCTTGCTTGCTTGCTTGCTTGCTTGCTTGCTTGCTGCTTGCTTGCTTGCTTGCTTGCTTGCTTTTGCTTGGCTTGCTTGCTTGCTTGCTTGCTTGCTTGCTTCATGGGCCATTAAAGGGATCCCCGACTGTTGGAACAAGTTGCCGTTAAAGTGATAGAAAAAATAATCTGAACCTAAAATTTGTTGAAAACCGCGCAATATTATTTCAGTGTTAACGAAAAAACTGGCTACAAATCTCTGCCATTTTAGGTTTCAAATTACCCGCGCGCCACCATCTTGGATTTTATGACGTTTCATGGTTGCCCCTTTTGTTATGCAACAAAAGAGCTATTGTTTACTGACAATAGCGGCAACCACAATACGTCATATAATACAAAATGGCGGCGCGCGGGAAATTTGAAACCTAAAATGGCAGAGATTTGTAGTCAGTTTTTCGTTAACACTGAAATAATATTGCGCGGTTTTCAACAAATTTTAGGTTCAGATTATTTTTCTATCACTTTAACGGCAACTTGTTCCAACAGTCGGGGATCCCTTTAATGGCCCATGAAGCAAAGCAAGCAAGCAAGCAAGCAAGCAAGCAAGCAAGCAAGCAAGCAAGCAAGCAAGCAAGCAAGCAAGCAAGCAAGCAAGCAAGCAAGCAAGCAAGCAAGCAAGCAAGCAAGCAAGCAAGCAAGCAAGCAAGCAAGCAAGCAAGCAAGCAAGCAAGCAAGCAAGCAAGCAAGCAAGCAAGCAAGCAGCAAGCAAGCAAGCAAGCAAGCAAGCAAGCAAGCAAGCAAGCAAGCAAGCAAGCAAGCAAGCAAGCAAGCAAGCAAGCAAGCAAGCAAGCAAGCAAGAAGCAAGCAAGCAAGCAAGCAAGCAAGCAAGCAAGCAAGCAAGCAAGCAAGCAAGCAAGCAAGCAAGCAAGCAAGCAAGCAAGCAAGCAAGCACAAGCAAGCAAGCAAGCAAGCAAGCAAGCAAGCAAGCAAGCAAGCAAGCAAGCAAGCAAGCAAGCAAGCAAGCAAGCAAGCAAGCAAGCAAGCAAGCAAGCAAGCAAGCAAGCAAGCAAGCAAGCAAGCAAGCAAGCAAGCAAGCAAGCAAGCAAGCAAGCAAGCAAGCAAGCAAGCAAGCAAGCAAGCAAGCAAGCAAGCAAGCAAGCAAGCAAGCAAGCAAGCAAGCAAGCAAGCAAGCAAGCAAGCAAGCAAGCAAGCAAGCAAGCAAGCAAGCCAAGCAAGCAAGCAAGCAAGCAAGCAAGCAAGCAAGCAAGCAAGCAAGCAAGCAAGCAAGCCAAGCAAGCAAGCAAGCAAGCAGCAGCAAGCAAGCAAGCAAGCAAGCAAGCAAGCAAGCAAGCAAGCAAGTAAGTAAGTAAGTATATTTAGCATAATCCGTGTTACAAGCCGATAACATGCGAGTAAGGAGCCAATCAGAAAGATAGAAATGCAATAACAGTGATTGAACATTTCATAATTGTGTCTCCTTCGGCTATTACATGTTGCTATTTACTCAGTGAGTTTTATATATTTAAAACGAACACTGTCTAGCCCACTAAGGTTATCATAATGAGCATTCGAATTTTATAAGACATCAGCCATTGGTCTAATTTACTAAGGTGAATATAAAGAATCCGACTAGCTGATTGGTAAACAAATTCGGTATCTGACGCTCTATTCACCGCGCGAGGCGGTGAATATAGGATTTCAAGGCGTGGTTGCTAGGCTAAGCCACATTTCTTGTGTAGGCAAGTAACGAAAGCGACTCGTTTTTGAATGAAATTTTCGTCTATTCTAAAGACATCACTCCACGTTCTGGATATTCAAAGCATTGGGAATTTAGGTAAATGACTACCAAGACGTTTGGACGGAAAACCTTTTCAAGAAATGATTTTAAACGCATTTAAAACTCGTCAAAAACAAAGGTTTTGGTGTGGTCAACCAGGGCGGCCGTGTTTGTGTCGGATGGAGGGACAGAAATTTGCTTCTCTTCAGACCTAAAGCTACTTATTTCAGGAAGATAACTACAGCTGCTCATGAAATCAGCAAAGATTAAACCTAGTGTTCTTTTGTGTATTTTACTTCTTAATTTGATAGTACTATGTAAACGATGTAACCACAGGCCGCCCAAGCTAAAGATAAGAGAAACAGTGTCACGGTATAAGCGGCATTGTGTTACAACGGCTCGATTTATAAGGGTTTGTATGGGAACGCAACGGTTATGTTTTAGAAGATATAAAATCGAATGTTTTGTGAATAAAAACGACTTACCCTGTTGCTGTGTTGTATTCTTTGTAGTTTGCCAGCTTCTCAGGCCGGTTTGAGGCGATTTAGGCGAGTTTTAGTTTTCGAGGTTTTCCGTTAATATAATTATTAAAGGCAGAAAGAACATTTCAAATCCAATCACTCGAAGATCGATAAATTCTGTTAAAATACTCGAATCGCCTCAAAACTTCCACCAGTGTAATCTCCGATAACGAATGTTCCCTATGGTTGTATTTTCGGCTTCCAAATGCCGTTCTAACTGCGGATAAACTTTCGTCAGTTCGACACTCGCGTTTCCAGATACCCGTTGGACGTTTCAACCACACACAAAATGGCGTCACGTCGACAAAATCATCCTACGCCAGGGAGGGGCATGGACCTATTGTCATCCATGCAAAATGACACTGCGGGGCCCGGAGAGGTCGATTGTCACACTGACTTTCAAATTGTAATTCGAATCTAAAAGTAAATGCCTTGTTCTTCAGGCCGAACGGATTAAAAAGCAATTTCTACGCTGTTGAGTATCTCCAAGATTTAGATATTTTTCTTTTCTGCTTGCTATTTTCGAAAACATTGATTTAGTCCGATAAATATCTGCTTTCAGACGGACGGATCGATCGATTCCTCGCTGGAATGTGACGGTTAGCGGTCGACGTTTAGGCGGGAAATTTTCACGTGCTGGTTTCCGATTTCGTGTGACAATCGACCTCTCCGGGCCCCGCAGTGTCATTTTGCATGGATGACAATAGGTCCATGCCCCTCCCTGGCGTAGGATGATTTTGTCGACGTGACGCCATTTTGTGTGTGGTTCAAACGTCCAACGGGTATCTGGAAACGCGAGTGTCGAACTGACGAAAGTTTATCCGCAGTTAGAACGGCATTTGGAAGCCGAAAAAACAACCATAGGGAACATTCGTTATCGGAGATTACACTGGTGGAAGTTTTGAGGCGATTCGAGTATTTTAACAGAATTTATCGATCTTCGAGTGATTGGATTTGAAATGTTCTTTCCTGCCTTTAATAATTATATTAACGGAAAACCTCGAAAACTAAAACTCGCCTAAATCGCCTCAAACCGGCCTGAGAAGCTGGCAAACTACAAAGAATACAACACAGCAACAGGGTAAGTCGTTTTTATTCACAAAACATTCGATTTTATATCTTCTAAAACATAACCGTTGCGTTCCCATACAAACCCTTATAAATCGAGCCGTTGTAACACAATGCCGCTTATACCGTGACACTGTTTCTCTTATCTTTAGCTTGGGCGGCCTGTGGTTACATCGTTTACATAGTACTATCAAATTAAGAAGTAAAATACACAAAAGAACACTAGGTTTAATCTTTGCTGATTTCATGAGCAGCTGTAGTTATCTTCCTGAAATAAGTAGCTTTAGGTCTGAAGAGAAGCAAATTTCTGTCCCTCCATCCGACACAAACACGGCCGCCCTGGTTGACCACACCAAAACCTTTGTTTTTGACGAGTTTTAAATGCGTTAAAATCATTTCTTGAAAAGGTTTTCCGTCCAAACGTCTTGGTAGTCATTTACCTAAATTCCCAATGCTTTGAATATCCAGAACGTGGAGTGATGTCTTTAGAATAGACGAAAATTTCATTCAAAAACGAGTCGCTTTCGTTACTTGCCTACACAAGAAATGTGGCTTAGCCTAGCAACCACGCCTTGAAATCCTATATTCACCGCCTCGCGCGGTGAATAGAGCGTCAGATACCGAATTTGTTTACCAATCAGCTAGTCGGATTCTTTATATTCACCTTAGTAAATTAGACCAATGGCTGATGTCTTATAAAATTCGAATGCTCATTATGATAACCTTAGTGGGCTAGACAGTGTTCGTTTTAAATATATAAAACTCACTGAGTAAATAGCAACATGTAATAGCCGAAGGAGACACAATTATGAAATGTTCAATCACTGTTATTGCATTTCTATCTTTCTGATTGGCTCCTTACTCGCATGTTATCGGCTTGTAACACGGATTATGCTAAATATACTTACTTACTTACTTACTTACTTGCTTGCTTGCTTGCTTGCTTGCTTGCTTGCTTGCTTGCTTGCTTGCTTGCTTGCTTGCTTGCTTGCTTGCTTGCTTGCTTGCTTGCTTGCTTGCTTGCTTGCTTGCTTGCTTGCTTGCTTGCTTGCTTGCTTGCTTGCTTGCTTGCTTGCTTGCTTGCTTGCTTGCTTGCTTGCTTGCTTGCTTGCTTCATGGGCCATTAAAGGGATCCCCGACTGTTGGAACAAGTTGCCGTTAAAGTGATAGAAAAATAATCTGAACCTAAAATTTGTTGAAAACCGCGCAATATTATTTCAGTGTTAACGAAAAAACTGGCTACAAATCTCTGCCATTTTAGGTTTCAAATTTCCCGCGCGCCGCCATTTTGTATTATATGACGTATTGTGGTTGCCGCTATTGTCAGTAAACAATAGCTCTTTTGTTGCATAACAAAAGGGGCAACCATGAAACGTCATAAAATCCAAGATGGTGGCGCGCGGGTAATTTGAAACCTAAAATGGCAGAGATTTGTAGCCAGTTTTTTTCGTTAACACTGAAATAATATTGCGCGGTTTTCAACAAATTTTAGGTTCAGATTATTTTTCTATCACTTTAACGGCAACTTGTTCCAACAGTCGGGGATCCCTTTAACAAATTCCCTCCACCTAACCCGGTTTGGTGCCATCTTCTCCAGTTCCTGCCAGTTGTAATTCATCTGTTTCATCTCACTTTCAACGTTCCGTCTCCATGTGTTTCTTGGTCGCCCTCTTCCTCTCTTTCCTTGCGGGTTCCATTTTAGCGCTTGTCTTGTGATGTGCTTCCAGCCTTCCGCAGTGTGTGCCCAATCCAGGCCCATTTCCTTCTCCTAATTTGCTTCTCCATTGCTCCTGGCTTGTTTTCTCCCATAGCTCTAGATTACTTACTCTGTCTGGCCAAACTATCCTTAAGATCATCCGTAGACAGAAGTTTGTGAATGTCTGAATTTTCCTTAACATTGCTTTTGTTATCCTCCATGTTTCCGCTCCATAAAGAAGAACCGATTTAACATTGGTATTAAAAAATCCGTATCTTCGTTGCCGTAGTTATTTGCCTGGAGCTCCATATCTTCTTAAGCAAGTAGAAGGCTGTTCTTGCTTTGTTAATTCTTGCTGCCATATCTGCATCCGTACCCCCACTGATGCTTACCACACCTCCCAAATAGCTAAATGACTCAACCTCTTCAATGTCATTTCCCTCGACTGTGATCCTTTGGTCACTGCTACCGTTGACCTTCATGACTTTTTTCTTCCTTTTGTTCACTTTAAGGCTGTTTGGGTCATGATATTATGCTAAATATGGTAGCTTATAACACCCTTTGTGATCATTAATTGGTAATAACGCGATATTAAACGCGATTTATTATTGCGACATAACGTTTCAAAATATGGAATAAAACGGATAGCTCATGAATATAATTGCACGCGAAAGAAATCATCTAATTGTACCACAAAACATGGAGCAAGCAAACATTGTGGTAATAGATTAGAGGTACTGCATCGACCACAAAGAAAAATTTTGGTACGTTTGAATCACCCCAAAATTGTCAATGTCAAATACATTATTTGAAACAGGGGGGGATAGAGACAGGGCCTGGGACCGATAACCATGCTCTCACAACTTGCAAAGCGATCAATTTCGTTTTGGTCAGCGGTGTTTTCTTAAGGCTTCTTTTCGCGCGCAAAATTCCTTAAAATTATTCGAGATTATTCCAACACGTTCAATTTGTCCAATGTGGCCGAACTTTACAGGAGCTGAATTCGTGAGTTCAAGTCCAGGACAGAAAGAGGAAAATTAACCTTCGCGTGTTGACGTTCTCCGTAATACCGTGAATTTGGACATTTGATTTTTTTTGTTTTGCATACGAAGGCAAATAAATGTAAATGAAAAACGCACGTGCGTTTTGTTTTGCATGGGACGGCAAAGAAATATGCAAAACACACGTGCAGAATATTGTATTACTAGTTAAACCTATTGTTTTGTGACGTTCTTGTTGTCGTCGCGGTCGTGGTTGCATTTTAAAAACGTAAACTTGAGGAAGAAGTTTATCTGGTTTAAAGGATCACAAAGTGAAAAAATACAATAATCATTCATACATCAGTACGCACTTCCATCGCCTTATCGGCCGCCATGTTTTTCTTTTATAGCTTGCTTTCCTTCTGGCTTTACACAACTTCTACGCACGAGCAGATTATGAATCCGCTGGCTAAAGTTGTGATGATTGCTTTGCAAGTTGTGAGAGCATGGTTTGGATTTGATTTAAGAGAATGTATGGGAAGTAGCTACCCCCCCCCCCCCCCCCCCCCGATTTGAAACGTTCACATGGAGCAAGCAAAAATTGTGGTAATAGATTAGATGTACTGCATCGACCACAAAGACAAATTTAGTACGTTTGAATCACCCCAAATTGTCATCAATTTCATCTTTTTTTTTTAACAGGAGGATTTACTTATTTCAAGGGTTGTTCAACTCAACCAATAGTTACTCAAAAGAAAGAAGCAGTATGTTACGGAAGTTTGAAAAGCCCTTGGATTTTCGCTGGAGCGAGATGGAAGTGTTTACAATTTTGGTATTACCTCGGAAACACCGGATTCACTTCTCTTGAGGTGACTTTGATTTCTAATGAGACACAATGGATTGCGTGGACCTCAACTTCATACGAAAATAATGTTGGAATTTGGTCTTACGCTCGTTTTGCAATTGATTCCATGACAACTTCCTACCAGGTAAATAAAATGGAATATCTTGATCAACGAATAAAGTGGAATAACTTAAATAAAGCTTTGCGATTTAAAGTATTGTGCGCCTTTCTTTGGCTTTTTGTCAGTATAAACATAAAGGACATAAGTGATAAATCAGCATATTCTTTGGAATTCAATAAATGAAACAAATGTCTCTGAATGTAAGAAGTGATATATGAGTGAGATCATATGTATATTTTGGTACTGCGGACATGAAACCGCTTTGTAATTAGTATTTTTTGCAATTACACTGCGTTAATCACTTGTTCACTTCGAAATGTATGTATGTGTGTGTGTATGTATGTGTGTATGTATGTATGTATGTGTGTGGTGTGTGTGTGTGTGTGTGTGTGGTGTGTGTGTGTGTGTGTGTGTGTGTGTGTGTGTGTGTGTGTGTGTGTGTGTGTGTGTGTGTGTGTGTGTGTGGTATGTATGTATGTATGTATGTATGTATGTATGTATGATTTCACTCATATATCGCTTTACATTTGTATTCATCACGGGTAGTATGAGCTCCCAATGGGTTGGACAACCTGCATCGCACCGGTATCGCGGAGTTCATGGGTTCAAATCCCGTTAAGCCGACATATTTTTCGGCTCACCTTTGCAATTAGTATTTATTGCAATTACACTGTGTTGTCTCTGAATGTCGCGGAATTGTTTACTAGGTTCTCTTCGTTGGACGGAAGTCGTCGTGGCGAGCGATTATTGCCATGGATGACGTAGTTTTTCAAACTGAAAGTTGTCGAGCAATTCCCTGGCAAGGTAGGCAGTAATCCATAAAATGGGTTGATCTGATCCGGGGGGGGGGGGGGGGGGGGGGATAGAAACTCCTTATACATGTAAATGGTTTGCATAATTACGGACATAGCGGTGCCGGGCAACCGAGCGTGCGCAGTACCACTCAACTAATTGCTAAGAGGATTGTCCCACGGGAACTTATTAACAATAAAAAAGCTTGTCAGGCAAGCAATTCACACTCTAAAATTAATATGCATGATAACAAAAATACGTGTTTTTTTCGTTGTTGTCTGATTTCACATTTTCATCCGATTTCGCTTCCCGTTCCAGTAGTAACACTACTGACCGTATCCGAAAGACTCTCGCTATAGCATGTAAATGCAGCTCAGACGGATTTTTCGCTTGTTGTTTCACGCTGCCGAGATATCGGCGGCGTGAAAGATCAGGCCAAAAATCCGCCAGCGCAGTGTTTGCAGGCTACACGCGTACAGCTCTACGCTGCGAGCTTGAAAACGTTTCTCGGGTTAGAAAACAATGAAGTTTTGATTGACGTCATTCTTAGGAACGGCTTGATTGACACACTACACGATTCGCACTGTTGGTCTGTTGCCCGGCACCGCTATGTCCTCAAAGAAAAGTGCCGGCTTTCTATCCCCCCCTGATCTGATCTGATGGATGGATGGATTCATTTTATATTTAAATGGTTTTACTTTCGGGAACTTTCAATTTCTATATAAAACAATAATTCGATGGAATAATAATTATAATTGAAGCTTTCATCATCAGAGGCCTAAACAGATATTCAAACCATCGGAAATGATCTGACGAAAGTTTCTACAATTTTTGATCGCGTGATTTTTGATTGCTTTTCTCTTCCCTGAGAATACTCACTTTCAAAGTATTTATATTATCTGTGTACTGTCGTTTTGTTTTAGTTTTCTTCAAGTAAAAAAACAATTAAAAGAAACACTGATTCAAGCTTGACTGACTGAATATTAAGTTAGAAATTCGTTATTAAAGTGCAACTAACCCCAAAAAAGTTGTTTTCGCTTAAATAAATTTCCTTGCTACCCTGATCACGTCTGCGAAAAAATTATCGCAATCGATAAAATCCCCGCGTTTCTACAGCCGTTTAAACTTGGAATTTTCTGTCCCACGACCGCGCATTATTCGGGTCCTGGGTCGAGATCTTGTGACGTAACGGCGGGAACGTTCTGAATAGCGATAAGAGGCTTTTGTGAGGGATTTACATTGTGTAGAAACTTCTTCGGATGATTTCTTTTTCTTTACGTCTTCATAACTATCGCAATTTTACCCACAAAGAAATATGTCTTCCAGCGACGGAAATTCGGAGTCGAACTATGATTCCGAAGATTCTGAGACATGTTTTATTCCGGAATACGACATGGAGGTGGAAGATGAGATCGAGTCGGCTGTTGTAGATCGCACAACAAGCAATGAAAGCCTCGATGAAATGGCATATATGTGTGCTGATGAAACCCTTGGCGGACGAAGAATGGCTAAAAAAGTACAACAAAGAAGTTAAAGAAAATGAAGATTTAGAACGAATGCTTCAAAAAAGATTGGACGGCATGGAACATGTGAGGGATTCTTGGTGAGTCGCAAGTTGCCAAGTATTGCGTAAATGTAAACAAACGCGATTGCTGTCATGTCGCTACGAAATGTATTATTCACATTCTCAGTGAAAATCAACCTCGTTCCCAGGGTCTCTCTTCTTCCCGCCAAACGGGCGGGAAGAAGAGAGACCCTGGGAACGAGGTTGAGTGAAAATTAAACAGAACAGAATAGTGTTATTATCTTACCTTTATTGTAGGTGTTCATGTGGAAACTGCAAATATGATTCGCTTTTAAAATCTTAGCGAATGCTACTGCTGCCGTACACCATATAACTGCTGTTTAGCGAGGTTATATGCCATCCAATAAAGCTTGTTTTGGCGCTGTCTTATTTAAGTATTGGTCCATGCTTAAAGTTTGTATATCGAGAGTTTATAGAGAAGTGTATTAAGAGTTGCTTGAGACGCAGCCAAGAGATAGTCGATCGATTGAAAATCGGCTTGCTCCGCGCGCGGTCTGCTCGGGCCTACAAATTGAAGCAAAGCTGAAAGGAAACAAGCCACATCACTACAGTTTTGACATCCTCAAACGTTTGTCGTTGCTACTCCAAATAACCACCATAGTGAACTAAGTTAATTTTGAAGTAAAAACCGTCAAATAAATGACTTTTTCTTCCTCGGTAAGCGAAATGGAAGTGGTGTTTCCACGGTGGTCCGCATTAATGTTACGATGAGTATATGGTTTATCGCACCGCTTATTTCCGGCCTCAGAAAAACTTTTGGAGTTCAAATATTTTGTCAGTTTTACTATTTTATCCTTCAAAAGAAATTCGTCTTTGACTTTCATCAATATTCCCGAAATTGCTTCGCACGAGGAAGAAATGTTAACGCCATTACAGATGCGCGATATCACGGATCGACGCTCGAGCTACTGAATTTTTCTGGTTATCTTTTAGCAGCGATGGAGATAGGTTCTCGGTAAAATTTGGTCCAATTGCTAGTTGGCTTTGACCGGGTTAAATAGCCTTTGGATGTCGGCCTGCTAGAAGTGCGCGGACAAATTTCAGAGTTCTTGATCAATGACTCTCACAGTCCCACTTTATACTTCGCTCGTTTGAGATTACAAAATCCATCGTCTATAAAATGGTATAGTATACCTTTCTCTAAATCTGGGGTGTTGCTGCAACGGCCAATAACGCACCTGGAAGGAGTTTCTACACACTTTTCGAATGTGTATCGCATCTTCCTAAAGGAAATGAGTGGACGCGAAGGATCTAAGGTTCCCGGGCTTACGTCACAAGCCGCTAAACTCATTCCCAGTCAAAAACGCGGTCGTGAACAAAAATGGAGGCGTTTTTGGTGACTTTGCCGGTGCACAGAAAATCGAGGATTCAACCAAATCCAAAACAAATTTCGCAGTTAAGTTTCAAATAACAAGTACATTTATTTAAACGAATAAAATTTTTGGGTTAGTTGCACTTTAAGAGGCATTCATGAGTGTCCGGTAACGAGGTGTATGCGGCAATATAGATGTGGGACTTTAAGCAACCACGACGGCGACGGTGGCGAGAACGTCACGAAACAATAGGTTTAATTAGTAGTACGATAGCTCTGTACGGGCGTTTTCAATTTGTTTACATTTCTTAGCAAATTTATCTGCAAATTAACAACGTGAAATGACCAAATTCAAAGTATTATGGGGAACGTGAACACTAGCCTGCGTCGCAGACGGACTTGACCTCCGGTAATGTCCGTCTGCGAATTAGTGCACAAATCCTTGTTCTAGACCCCCAACGACGTACCAGGATCTGAGTACTTGTCTGTGATTGGCCTTTACATAAAGCTATTGTTCAATTAGCTATGATTTGGTTGTGATTGGCTAAGGGAATTTCACGCGAGCTAGGACCGGAAGCTAACGGAAAGCGAGCCTAAAAATAGTACAGTATTAAAAAAATCACTGAAGATCATGCAGCTTTCGAAGCGGTTAGAGAAAGCTCAGTTTGAATTCACGGAGCTACTCCCAGAACAACGAGAAGCGATCAAATCTTTCTTCCAGGGGAAAACGTGTTTATCAATTTATCCACAGGTTTTGGAAAGTCGTTGATCTTTCAGTGTCTCCCGATTGTCGCAGTCGCTGATATATGATTGAGTGTTATTGTTGTGATTTCACCTTTACGATCGCTGATGGAGGACAAGTTTATATATTTCAAACAATATGGGTATACTGGCGATTGCATGCTATCACGGACTTGGAAGACCCAAAAACTATTCAGCAGGTTTTAAATGGGAACTACCTTGTTCGGTTTGCCGAGTGTTTGTTGTCTAAACTAACGCGTTGTAAATATCTGTTTGCCCGACAGGAGACGAAACGTGACCTCTTAAAATTTGCTAGAGTGAACACAGTCGATGGCTCTATAGCTATTCTACTTCAAAATCCTCCTCATAATAAAACATATCTTGCCCGTTAGAAACACTCTTGAAGGGCAATGTTAGGTCAGAAGACCGAATTCAATAGAGAACGGCAAATGTCACGAACTTCGAAACAGGCCTGTACCCCTTTTACCATAGCCAATCAGAATAAAGGGGATTTCGAAAGGCCCTCGTATTCGTTACGTCGTTGGGGGTCTAGAACAAGGATTTGTGCACTAATTCGCAGACGGACATTACCGGAGGTCAAGTCCGTCTGCGACGCAGGCTACGTGAACACAAGACGATTAATTTTCCTTTCTCTATCTGGACTTGAACTCCGTTCCTACAAATTCGGCTCCTAGCCGTGGAATCGCCAAAATATTTCTGAACGAACACAAACGCACGTCATGTCCGCCATCGTCCGCCATGTTTTTTAAACAAACCAGTACTTAGTCTCGCTCGGCCAAATTTCTTAAATGGGCAATCATGTACACTAGGTACCAGGCCTGGCTGCTAGCCCCCTTGCCTAGACAGTTCGGCCACATTGGACAAATTCAACGTGATGGAATAATCAAGAAATAGATTATAGCCGGTAACGTTAATTTGCACTTTGACGTTTTCAGTTGCAACGGCACCATACTGGTGGTATTTCCACAGGTCACCAAAGCGTATTATGAGAGTTTGTATGGAGCTGAAATTCGATCGAAAATAATGTTCACTTTTCTTTCGAAAAGTTGTAAATAATGTGAATTAAAGTGTTAAAACCTCACCTGTTGTCTTTTCCTGTGTTTTTATCGCTTCCGGAGGCCGTTTTGGGCGAATTTCGATCTACGGTCGAATCTGCCACTGCAGTGTACTAATAGACTGGGAAGGTCGGAAACGAATTTGAGCATTTCGCCAACCGTTTTTCGAGGACCGGTTCGAAATGCTCGCTAAAAATATATTTCTTCCCCAGCCGGCGCTTTCAAATCACACTAAATCTCAAGAAGGATGATGTTCAGTGGAACCTCGATATAACGATGTTCCCGGTATAACGATCAACATTTAACAGCCCGGCAAATGTTACAGTAAATGTATGGAGAAAACTCCCGATATAACGATACTCGATATAAAGGATATTACACGGCGGCGCGAAGATATAAATTTATTTTCGTAGTTTCGTATGAATTTTACGAGTGGTCTATTTTCCAGTAAAAACACTCGTGCCTATATAATAAATAACGATATTCCCGATATAACGATCGCAATATGGCAGCCCAAACGTAAAATTTATCCCTCGCGGGATGAAAAAGGAGGCTTAACACTTGAAAAGATATGACAATACTCCCGGGAAATACTTTTCCTTATATAATTTAGTTCTCATTGCATAAGGACTGTAACGTGTCTGTCAACAGCTTGTTACGATAGGGATTTATACAGTACATGACAAATCAATTATTAACAATACCCCGATATAACGATATTTTTGGCTCTTTTCCCGAAAAATCGTTATATCGGGAATTCGTTCAGTACGATTTCCCGATATAACGATCTAATTTGGTCAGTCCCATGGCACATCGTTATATCGAGGTTCCACTGTACTTACCTTTCTGTGTGATTCAATCGCCAATAGACCGATCTCTAGAAGCACAGCTTTACGTTGAAAACAGCTAAATATTTGGAACGACGGCCATTGAATGGAAACGAGGCTATGTTCCAAAAAGTGGGTCAAAACCAACGGCCGAGCGCCAAAGTATACACCACCAGGGGTGACACGCGTAACCTCTGTGTCGCTCAATACCAAACGCACTCCCTCACGGGTAAGTCGGCAAGCTGGCGGCCGGCGTTTCAAACTTGGCGGGAAATTCAGGTACTTGTAGATCATTCAAGCTCTAAGCAAAGTAATTTTAAAAACCACATCAATACTTAAAAGAGTAACGAGAATAATGTATTATTAAAATGATTAGTGATAATAAACAAAGTGAAAATTTATTACATGCAGTTTGTTTTTTGTTTGATATTTTGTAGAGAAAAGTAAAGACTATGGTAAAAAACCCCTTAGTTACTGACTATTTCTGGAAACTAGATGGGACCGACAAGCATGTGAGGTATCGTGTGTTGAAAGCCTTATTTGGTTATATTTGTTTATTTGGATCTATTGCTTTGTTACTTTTTAAGTTTGATTATTTATCTATTCAATATAAAACCATCTGCGGTTAACTAATTCAAGCGGCAGTGACGTAACAAATAACTTTTTTTGTAATTTAAAGACCTTTATTTTCTTATTAAGATACATCAAGAGAGGGTGATCTTGTAATTTCACATACACACATTTACATGAACAGACACACACACACACACACACACACACACACACACACACACACACACACAAAATTAACAATAAATTAATTATAAATTAAATTCGTAAAAATAACTTTGGCCCTGTTTACATGGAAAGAGGATGATTCTTAGTTCTAGGATCATCCTAGTAGGCGGAGCATCCGAGCGCGACATGTTTTCTACTTTCAGTTTACATGCGAAGGGTGCATTTGGCCCTAGCGCCAGGATGATCCTAGCGCCAGGGTTTATGTTTTGCCCTCGTAAACGCTTTGCTAGGGAAAACTCGCCTATCCGGTTCAAAATACCGACAAAATCAACTATTTGAGACCAAAAAAACAACGTATTCATTCAGAATGTGTTTTACTTTTGCTTTGCAAGTAAATAATTTTCGAATAACAGCTTTTTGCGACGAAATTTTCGATATAATGTTTGTCACTACTGTCGCTAAAATACTCAATAGCAGAATTGTTTTATAGTTTTGCCATCAAACGCGTTCCAAACTTAAGAAAAATTGGTGTCTGGGATTTTTAGTGAGCTTAGAAATCGAAATATGATTTTATTTGAACTGTAAAAGCGAAAAATCGGTTTTGGCGCTAAATTTATTATCCGTTGCGTGTTTTATTTACCTGGTTAACTAAGGCGTGACGCCTGAGTTGTCCCGGGCGGGCAGAAGGGTAAACTCTACCTGTGAAATTTTGCTTGTAAACCCGGGCTATCTTTGACCCTCTGGCTAGGGTAATCCTAACACTAGGGTAAGCACTAGGGTTACCCTAACCCTTGTAAACAGGGCCTTATTAGGGCATTACGAGAAGAGTAAATATGGTATCATTGGATCCAGGGGGGGGGGGGGGGGGGGGGGGGGGATATAAACTCCTTATAAATGGTTTGCATAATTACGGACATAGCGGTGCCGGGCAACCGAGTGTGCGCAGTAGCACTCAACTAGTTGTTAAGAGGATTATCCCACGGGAACTTATAACAATAAAAAAGCTAGTCAGGCAAGAAATCCACACCTAAAATTAGTATGCATGATAACAAAAATGTGTTTTTCCTGCATTGTTTTCGCTCGAAACCGAAGACGTGTTCTTTTCGTTGTTGTCTGATTTCGCTTCGCCTCGTGTAGTGTATTACGATAAACATTTTCATACCACCTCGCTTCCCGTCCCAGTAGTAGCACTGCTAACCGTATCCGAAAGACTCTCACTGTAGCCTGCAAATGCAGCTCAGACGGATTTTTCGCTTGTTGTTTCACGCTGCCGAGATATTTTCTCGACGGCGTGAAAGATCAGGCTAAAAAATCCGCCAGCGGTGCGTTTTCAGGCTACAAGCCGCTCTTTGCTGCGAGCTGAATGAAACAATGAAGTTTTGGTTGACGTCATTCTTAGCAACGGCTTGATTGACACAGGATTCGCTCTGTTGGTCTGTTGCCCGGCACCGCTATGTCCTCAAAATAAAAGTTCCAGCTTTCTATCCCACCCCCCCTGATTGGATCGAACTAGATAAAGTAACAGCCATGCACTATGGCTTAAGGAAGATTGCCGGTGTTGATGACCGAATCCGTGTTAAATTAAAAAAGTGAATTAAAAAGCGATTTCCTATATTCAACTAATTTGTACGTCCACGATGAGACGGGATGACGTCATATTATTGAAGTGATTCCAAATCTGTTTTGTGGAAAAATTATTCATGGCCCTACGTACAGCAGCTATTTATTGATGAACCAAATATTGTATTCACAATAATGGACTGAGGCTATGAATCTACTCTTTAAGGTTGCAAGGATCAGCTCTTTATAAACACGAAGATGGCATCACGTCTCTTCACCTTGACGGTCGTGCTGGTTATGCGGAGATTCCTGCAATCAATATACGCAAGAGCAGTTTTTCCATATCTATTCGTTTTAAAGTTCAAGACGTGTATATGGGAGGACACATTATATCTGACTGGTCATCGCCTTTTCAGTTTAGACTGTATATATATGGCCACCAGGTGCATGTGGTTTTGCGACGAAGTGGAAAGGTCCAAAATTTACTCCAGATGTACAGTACTCGGTAAGTAGAGTTCTTCCGGAGGAAAAACGATGAATATAAATTTGCTACAGCCGGGATTAACTGAACATACACGTAGTAATTCACTGGGCAAGAAACCAAGTGTAATAAGTCGACATGGGTATCAGTATTGATATGGGGACGGGAGGTGGACAAATAAGCTACTAGTACTTTCAATAATGAAATATGTCTCAACAGTAATTGGTCGAGATTGTTGCACGAGCTCAAGTTTCGACAAATTCAAATTTTGTTTTCTTCTCACAGATATATTTATGCGAATGCCTGGATGCATGTAGTATTTACTTGGAATCGCAAAAACCCTCCAAGGAAAACTGTACCTCAATGGAATGCAAGCTGGAGATACATCATCAGATTATAAAGGAAAAGATATTGATCTTAACCTGACCAACCATACAGTGTATGAGATCGGCTTTAAGAAAGATACGGGGGAATACTTCAAGGCTCCTTGCGAGATCTGGCGGTAGTCTTGCGTACACTATCACCAGGAGAGGTTTCTAAATTGTACAGTAAGTCTCAGACTTCTGTTTCTTCATGTAATCCTTTACATATACCATGATATTATCGGCCCTTTGATCCTATTCAGACCGGAGGTTTGCGGTCTCCAGAGACCAGGGTAGAGTAGTGGAAGCGCCCATCACCACTACATTTTCACAGGATTATTGGTCATGGCAGAACGATGTTATTATGACAATTTCGCCCTCTTGTTCACCGTTATTTTTTCCGTCGGAAAATCGCCGTAATTCTCTCAAGGTAATGGAAACATAATAAACATGCCTGGCAAAACGTGGTTGCCAAATACCAATACAAATGTATTTCCTGATAAATTTTCGGGAAAACGCACACTTAGGTAGCTCTTTCTTGGATTATAATCAGCGTAACAAAAAACGCTCGGTCCGTGCAAAGTTTGACAGGTAGCTTTAGCTTGCTTTAGCAAGCATATTTTATGCTAGCGTATTTCATTTTGCCGTGAGCCTGTTCAGTTATATAACCTGATTAGTTACAAACGACGTGACCTCAAAGCGTGGTACAAAGTGACCACTGAACGTGCACGTGACGAAGTATGAGTTTGCTGATGTTCTTACCACGTGTACGTGTTAGCGTCTTCTGTTTATCTGTAACTACAGTGAGTAAGCATACGTTCGGCAAAATAGAACTAACAAATACCTTTTTATATACTTTGTTTACATACTGATTGGTAGATTAAATCACAGCACTGCCAACATCATAAGTATGTTAACTAAAAAATGTATATTACATTTGAGAATCCAGATCTAAAGCAATCATTGTTTCAAGTCAGTGATTGATTCCTGGATATCCAATTATTTTGATGAAAATTCTGATGTCCTTTTTTGGTAGCCTATGGTGCGAACTGTTACTGAACAATAAAAACAGCATATATTACTAATCAGAGTGCTTTCTTCTTCTTCTCTTCTTCTTCTTCTTCTTCTTCTTCTTATTTGATTGAAATAGATTAACCGAAGAGATCTCGAAAAAAGGCGATGATTAGCATCCAGAGTATTTAAAAGCATTAACCATTGTTCTCACTTCTTCCTTTTAGGACCAACTCGAGCTTTATGTCCGATACGGAGTACAACTGATGGAAATTGCTGTGTTTTCCCTTTTGTTTACCAAAGAAGCAGCGCAATGCGTGTACTAGCGCTAATAGCCAGGATTTGTGGTGTGAAACCTCTTCAATCAACGAACAAGGTCAAAAATGGGGCTGGTGCGCTTGTAAGTGATGGCATTTGAAGCATTGAACCATTCCTTCATTCCTGCACTTATTTGGTTTTCTTTTTTTTCAAACGTAATTATTATTTTGTTGTGTGCCAATTAGAATCTGACACTGTCCTCTTTTTTCTTTGAAGTAAACGATGGTTGTTTGGAGTTTAGTGAAGGCGTTTGCGGATGGGTTAATTCCAAGAAAAGGTTCTATTCCATGGAAACATGCAACAAAAAAGAAATGGAAAGTTTCAGCTATTCAAGCCCAGGTAACAAACAATGGCAAAGCGACAATTGTCATCAGAAGCCTTTGGGGAAACTTAACAAAATACCATCAGGGGCAGTGTTGTTTGATTTAAGAAGTTAGTATTCATTTTTTGCCCCAACACTTCTGATGACAATTGTTGCTTTTGAGTTTGCATAATTCATACTCTTAGATTTCAAACTAGTCGATAATTGTTACGACCGTGTAATAGAAAAAAAAAGGATAAGCGTAAGAAAGATAAGCGTGTTTGTAAACAAATTATCGGGGTTCAAATTAATGTGTTTACGTATGTGATAATGGCTAGAGATTTTTTTCCTTATATTGCACAAAGACAAACTTTTCGCATTTTTACTATCATAAAACTGTACCATATGTCTTATTTTATGTTAAATTATTATTTTACTCTTAGTTAGCATACGACCCCACGAGCATTGTCATGCTTTAATTATCATCGTGTCAAAATAAAGGTTATTAGTAGTATATGTTCAGCAAAATTAAGCCCCGTAGTGTCTTCCCTGTCTTTCCTGCATAGCTAATCAGTGTCTTCCTGCGTACTAATAAGTGAGTTCATCCATACTAATGAAGGGACTCCTCCATACTTATAAGTGACTTATTCATATGTAAATGACTGACTTCCGCGTCGTTTCAAAAAAATATGGCAGGCCAGGGTAGCTCACAATATACCTGCCTGGACTTGCCCGCTCTATATCAATACTGATCGGTCAGTCAATTGCAAGACTCTATTATGTTTTAAAAATATAAGCGCGCTTTCGTTTGACCGAATTTGCATGAGAGATAGTGCTTCTTTTGTTTGGGATTAACCAGTTTAGTAGCGCTTTGTTTTATTTTCTGTAAAAATAACAAACAGTCTTTTCTGATAATTAACTACACTGGTCGAATTGAGTAAAGTAAACATATTTTATTTTAGTAACTCAACAACTTTATTTACAGGATAAAATGATTATAGTATTATAGAAAGTCATCAGTGTTCACAGCTTAAGGCCGGGTCGCACTTGCGGACAAGTTTTGAAAATGTCCCAACATTTTCAAAAAATTTTCAGGACATGTTTGTCAGAGACATCTTGAGTAACAAAAGGTTTAGTTACTAGCACAATAGCTTTTCACGTGCTATAAACCTCTTGGGACATTCCTCAGCTGTCCTCTGCAAAACAACGACGTGAAATGACACAATTCTGGGCTTTGTCCTTCACAACATTATTAAAATCATGAAGTTGGTTCGACCTTTAACGATTACCACAGAAAATTAATAGAAACAAACGAAAAAAACAATGCATTGTTATTCACATAATATTATTTTAAATCCAGTTTTGGTGGCGTAAACCATACTATACTTGCACACAGTCCTGGAGGCCGCGGTAAATTGGAATCAAATATATGGCAACACGTGCTGCAAATGCAATTTGTTATTCTCAGAGAAAAACAGAAGAAAGCATTGTTATCTGGAGTCACCCGGTGCGTGGGGAAGTGGCTTGTCCAGCTCCAGGGCAGGACTACGGCGCCTTTGAAGTTTTGTCCGTTTTGACAAAATTTGTCCGACTCACAACAAGTAGGTCGCGCTTGTTTTGCAATTATTGTATCAAAAAATTTCCACACGTGCGACACGGGCCAATCATAGGACTGCGGCTTCTTTGTTATTTTATATTTTTGGACAAGTTGTTCGTCCTGAAAACGGAGGTCGCACTCGTATTTGCTATAATTGACGCTTAAATTGAAGAAATCCACTAAAGTTACCAAACTTGTCCGCAAGTGCGACCTGGGCCTAAGCTTTGCTCTCTCTAGCTCTTTCGCTCTTTCGAGTTTCTTCAAGAAATGCCTTGACACTTGGTTCGTCTTCGTGTATATAAATCCACTTTGTCTTTTGTATCGCATCGCATCGTATATATCGTATAGTATCGTATTGTATATCCCCAAGATTTAGCACATGAATGAAGTCGGTCTTACAAAGGATATGTTTTCTTACAGGTCTTATGAAAGAAAGTGATTACCAACTAAATTTTACTGGAAATCATACTGGTTATGTGAAAATAACTGATATGCCAGATCTTTTGGCTTTCACGATCTGTTTCTGGGTGAAATCATCCGACAATACCAGTGCAGGTACTCCGATATGGTACAGAGTGCGCTATGAAAATAGAGGGAAGTATGTCACTGCTATTGCACTCCTCGACTACAGAGGATTCTATGTCTACATTGGAGAAACATCGTCGTAAGTTTCTCTGTCACTGCAGTGTTCTACTTTTAAACAGGAAAACAAAATAGTAAAATGAAAGCAAAAGAAGAGAAAAACAATACTAGTACCACATACTGGTTTGTTATCTAATGGTTGTTTGCTTGATTGTTTGTTTAATTAATTTGCGATGGCGTTCTCTGCCAACTTTATGTGTGTACCGAATAACTTTAATTGTGGATACTTCTTAAAGCTATCTGAATATTATAGATATGTAAAAATATGTTAAAAAATACTAATAACTGACATAAAGAAAGAATACAATAATTCTAAAAACAAGTAAAAAAAATTATGCTGTCTCGAAAATAGAGCTAGTCAGCTTGTACGTAGCCTCAGCTAGAGACAATCACCATTAGGATGTAAAGTAATCATTATTAATTTTCAAAGGGTACCTCATGTTGCCTTCACGGGGCTCTAGATTTCAGTTTTCTTCTTATAGCACAAAGACTACTGTCATAGCAAATGATGGCAAATGGCATCACATTTGTTTGGTGTGGACGTCTCAAGGTGGAAAAGTCAATTTCTACTATGACAAGTCTAAACTTTCAGGAAATGGATTCTCTGAGGGAGAGAAAATTCCTGGTAATAGTTGTGGTGTTTCTTTAAAACTATGCATTATGTCTCAAAACTGACATCCAGGAAACATATTTTCTCTTTCATGTCATCTCATGATTTCAAACGTACGGGAAGGAACATATACAAAAAAATCATAAATGACTAAAGTTGTACATTGCTTCAACAGGAAAAGGTGAATTTATTGTTGGACTCACAAAAGATCAGGCACGATTAGACTCCAAAGCTGGCGAATTTATTGGTTTTATCAGCCACGTTAACATCTTCAACAAAGCCTTCGATAGCAACGTTATAACGTGGATGTCGCACGGCTGCGGCGAGAATATATTAAATGCCATTATACCCTGGTCACAGTTTATTTATGGTTTTCTTGGAGATGTCAATATTCAAAGACCTGCGTCGTGTACAGACAAAGAAGGTGGGTACCTCAGGAATGTTTTCAAAATACTAGCTACATTTAATACAGCGTGACGAAGATGCGAGGAACACATAAAGTTATAATACAAGAGTTACAGCATCCCAGAACTTACACCCAACATTAAATATCCTAATGTCTCAGTAACACTGTATGTCTGCTAATAACCTTTATTTCAATTAAGGTTCCCGCTTCATTGTCTTTGCCAACAAAACGCCTCAATCTTTTCAAGTATCTGTGTTTGAAAGTCCACTTTACGAGCGATCCTATGCTGGGCACAGTGTCTGTGTACGATTTAGATATATCATGTATGGCTCTGGTAGACGGGTTCTTCGCATGTACCAACAATTAGACTTAAAGAATCATTCAAGGAGATTAATGTGGGCAGTGAATGAATCCAACAATACAGAAGGAACATGGAAATATGGCAGGATAGCAGTGCCAAGTGTAGCTAAATACTGGGTGAGTAAAAAAAACACAATCACAAACGATTTTCTGAACTGGAATTTTAACTGATATATCATCTTAACTCCGCCGTAGTGTTAGTTTTTAGGTAGTAAATACGTGTACTGTATTGTTTCGTTACCTTCCTGTTACGGCCGCTATTGAACATATCCCTGGAGGTTAAATTAACCGTATAACTCCGTACGGTATTGAACACAATAATGGACGGGCATCTACAATGTCTATTGGTCACAACAAAGTATACAGTTACAAAAAGATGCAATTTACCTTCAATGGCTTTTTATCCAGGTTTCTCTGGAGGCGGATGTGGGTAATGACCCAGGTTATGTTGGCGTCAGGGGTTTACACGTCATACCCGGATATTGTCATCCAGTTCCACTTAGAGCAACACAAGGTACAAGTACTCATGGGCCGTATCTTTCTCTCCCCTTAATTTTTTTTTTTCTGGTGTATTTGCTTTTTTCTAGTGCTACAGCAGCAATGGGCATAACTTTCCTGGGGTCTCTTTTTAATAACCCTTTGGAGCCCGGCGTCCGTCTCCCACATATATGGATCAAATATGTAATAATTACACACATCTTTTGTCCTGATTTTGTTTTGCTTCGTTCTTATTTTATTGCATGTTGTTTTGGTATTAGTTTTCATGTATTATTTTCATGTTTTCATTGTTTAATATGATTTTTTTCTCATTAAGAATTTTGAATAACAAACAAGTAGCCAAGTCCATATCTAAAAGGATTGTTCATCTAGTTTAAAAGAAATGGGTTCAACTACGAACTATGTTTTAAAAGAAACTACGTATACATATAAAAAACAACAGCATAATCGAAAAATGGTAATTTAATTTAATTTATTTGTTTTAAATCAAACGATAATTCAACTAAGAATAAAAGGCATTCATCAGCGTGGCGTATACTAATATTTAACGAAAACAATTAAGCAACGACTTCGTCAAATGCAAAATGATCTCAATTTGCTGCTTGACATCAGCGCATGACAAAGGACTACAAACCTTTATGTCTCAACATTATTCCTTGACGATTGCCCTACAAATGCGCAAGGCTGACCTTTTTAATATGTATGTTTTATTTTAAGGAGCTTGTGACAGAAACTTTAGTGATTCATCAGGCCTCCTTTTCTCCCCACACCACCCTGGTTACTATCCACCTCTGACTCGCTGTCGCTGGATGATCAATGTTCCTCCGCTAAACACGATTAAACTGCGCTTCTTGGAATTTCAGTTAGAAGACCACCCTTCTTGCTATAACGACTATATAGAGGTATATAGTGGATATGGCAAGACAAGGAAATATATGGGAAGATACTGTGGCCAACGATTTCCAGAGTTTCTTCAGTCATCGTCAAATGTTATGGAAATAACCTTTGTAAGCAACGAAAAAATTACAAGAACGGGGCTGAAATTGCACTACACTTCAGAAAAATGTAAGGGCTGTATACATCTCACGCAAACTATCAATTAATCAATCAATCAATTTATTTATAGCGGTCATTAAAAATGACCTTGTCTTATAGTAATTGTAGTAAATAGCACTGTTTATTAAAGCTCCGAATTTCGATTACATGTACAACGCGAAACGTGACGCAATCATATATAGTAGTATCTAGTCTCAGTCAGTAATAAAAATAACTATATCCATGTTATTGATATAATTAAGCGAGTTTTCAGATACGCCACTAAAATGAACTGATGTTACAAAAAGTAATACATGTGTACGTATGCAAAAAATGTAAATATTTACATACTCTGATTTAAAATTAGTAGTCAAACGTGAAGGTCTAAAATACTGAAAACAGAGAACACATTTTAACTAAGAAATGTAAATAAACAAACAAACCACTCGGTCAATAAATTGTGCTTTATTATGTAACTTCCGACTGATCTGTGTATAGATTGTGCTTTGCCTGCATGTAGGTCATAAAAATATATTATATATTCTTTCGGACCAAATTTCCAAATAACACGCGAAACATATACATACAGCAGGAGATGCATTCAACTGTTAGTGCACGTTAACTGTTGTGAGATATTCAAATAATTGCAACTTACTGGTTATATTGTTTAGTACATAAAAAATAAACATTTAACACAAGTTGTTTTTTTCAGCTACCGTTGGCAAAATAAACTGCGTCCGATATGAAGGTATACGCAGAAAAAAGACAATGATCTAATTAAACTATCTTTAAAACTATAGTCATATGAAGAGCTGCAGAAAGTAGAAGTAGAATTGATGAACTTTAGATTGAGTCTTTTAACTATTTTAATACTGTGAGACTTTTAATTAATTTTATTAATATCGTGTGCTTACTGCATAGTCTTTCGAGACTGATGCAGGCCTATATATAGACTATAATTAAACTATCCAAAAGTGTAGGTGCTGAATGATTAACGGTATACAGGAATGGAAAAGCGCATGTTTCAAAGGATTTCATATACTTGAAAAGACTGATGTTAGTGTCGAACGAAATTTCTACTGATAATTAGATTCGGCATTAGCAAGCTGACGTCCGATCTCACCCCTGAGTTGAATTGTAAAGCGCATTTGGATAAACCATATATAGAAAATGCGCCATATAAATGCCATTACCATTACAATAACCACGGATATATGAATTTGTTTAACGATTGGAATCAGTTATTCCCGTAACGCTGTTTGGACTTTCTCAATGAAGGTTGTCCTTCCAGCTGTGAGTGTAATGTGATTTCATCCAAACGTCATGATATGGTGATCACAGTAAAGACAGGAAGGGAACTGACAGCTATACCGGGAAACATTCCTTCTAACGCAGCAGTAATGTAAGCCAAATATCTACTGGCATTGAGCATTTAATTAGTCAATGTCTAATATATTTGATGTTTGACTGCCCAATAACAAGTATTTATTTTAGTAATGAACTATTTCAAAAGAGCATTGAAAAATGACTATGCATGCATTTAAGGATTTGTACTTATTATAGGGTATCATTTAGGTGAGAACATGCCTATATATATTTCACATATTATTGTTTTTATCATAGTTATTTCTATTGTTCTCGTTTTCGTTTTTCGTTCTTTTTTACATTTTTTGTACCAATACTCCTATTTTCCCAGCTTTTTCTTCTCAAAAGTTATACAGTTATAAGGCCCTATCTTAAAGACTGTGCATAACTGTACATACTTGGTTTTTTACAGGCTATTTCAGAGGAATAAGGTTTCATATCTACCGCAGAAACAATTTTCTGGACTATCCATGTTGACGTATTTGTAAGTAAATGAGTGTAAATTAGCTTCTAAACTGATCAATAATTGAACATGAACACAATATATAGTTAGTTGTAACAGCAAGTAAACAAATGCATTGTTATTTAGATCACTAACCAAATACGTGAAACACATGTTATAGAGAGGAAACATCTCAAACCCGTCAACTATTTTTATGAAAAAATAAATGTTGAGTGTATGTTCCACTGTTTGGTGGCTAACGCAGTATCACGTATTTTTCAGGGGGTTCCTGCTCGGTCTAAACAAGTTATATTGGAATGATAACCGCTTAGCGGCCTAAGTTGCTAAGTTGCAAGGATAAATTGTATATTAATTCAATAAAAGCCGAACTTCGATTTTCTTTCTACCTTTTTGATTTGAAACCTTTGTAGGGACTTGAGTGGAAACCGCATCTTCAGAATAGAAGCAGGTGCTTTTGGCAATGGTTCTTCGCTGCATAGTTTGTAAGTACCCGACTGATATCATGGTACTGGCACTAGTTCCTTTTTGGGTTACTAGCATGGTCATGCATGAGCTTCCACTAGATGTAAACGCCCTTTTATGTATGATTTCAGCATCAGTTCAAAAGTCAGATATTGAAACTGTTTGACATGCATGGTTTATGGAGATATATGTTTAAATATTTTCAATATACTAAAAAAATTTGTACCAATGCTGCAAACAATCGTTGAGCTGATGGCAGAGAGATGTTAGATTGGAGTTAAACTGTTTCAAAGGGCCCGGCTGGCCCTTCAGTTCTAATAGTGAAACTTTAGGGTATCTAAGATAATTTTCGGATTTCATGTCTCTTTTCAAAAGATTCTGCTTAATTTTTGATATGTAGACATATTCCGTTTTAGGAAGCTTGAGTGGAATTTTATAAGGACTTTACCAAATGGCATTTTTGACGACATGATAAATCTACAGACTTTGTAAGTAGAAATGTGGATTATGATGTAATGCATTACAAATAAACAAACAAACAATGTTTGTGTATGGATTTATATTATTTTCGTTCTGTTTTCCATAGGGACTGTAGCTCCAACTTGATAGAATATGTTTCGTCGACCACCTTGGCTTCATTGACCTCATTAACAACATTGTAAGTGGGACATTATGAGGTCTGCCGTAATCATTATTACTCATGTTTATTTCATAAGTGATAAATTAACATTTTATTGGCCAATGTTGTCCTTGAAGGGGTCTCGGACAAAACCGAATAAATATGATTGATAAGGATGCCTTTAACAAGACAAGGAATTTACAATACTTGTAAGTATAAATATTTTTTATTAGCTGTTTGCTATAATGTATAATACTTCCACTTAGTTCATAATTTAATGTAATACCACACTCGTTTTTCTTGTCGAAATATTAAAGCTGTATAATCTGATTAATTTTCACTTACTAAATAGGTATCTTCAACAAAATCTACTGGAAGAGCTACCTGACAATATCTTTATTGGTTTATCAAGGCTTAAAATACTGTAAGTAAAATAAGAATAGTTGTCAATTGTTACTCTGTAAGTAATGTTCTCATCTCAATGATGATTTACAAACTTACTAAGTAACTTAGTTCCACTGCCGCATTTGAACAATTAATTTCGTGTTTTCTTTCCCTTTGTTTTTCTCTACAAGCCTTTTTGTATCATATTAAGAAGTGAGGCAAGGAATCAGGTGCTTCAATTTTATAAGATTCATTCGTATTGTTAAGGGAAGTTTCTTTCAAAATAAAGCCAATTAACTATTTAAAATACTTCGATCAAGATTAAACAAATCTCGCAACCAATTAACGTCTTACCATGCATGATTCGTAAAAAACGTAAAAAGCGTGAAAAACTCCACCAATATTTCCCCAAATAGGACCTCAGGCTAGTTCAATATACATATATCCAATAATATATCCTACAGCACATTATATTTTAATTTAGGTTTCTTAATAACAACAAGATCCAAAGGTTGACTGCCAAGACATTTGCTGGATTGTCCTCTCTGGAGAAATTGTAAGCATCGCTTCGAGCTGAATATTAACCAATAAAGAACTTTATGTTTCTGATCGGCATTTTCTTAAACGGTGAACCAGTGACTAATAAAGAATGCTAGAATTGTGTTGGGTAAATATTGGCCACGCAAGTGGCCGCGTTTATTGATTTACGAAATCAAGTTGTTTTAAGAATTTAACTATGGACTTAAAGTGCGTGAGGTGCCCCAGGACGCGCCAAAGCCCTTCTTTGCGAAAAGGAGGGCGGCAACCCACGCACGGACCACTGCCTCACTGGATGTGGAAAATTACGACGTGTCAGGGTATAAGTCTGCTTTGACGATAGCCGCCTTTTTCCACAACCCTTGCACGAGGAAAAGGACGGGATTACGTCTTTAGTAAAACCACAATAATATAAGCAAAAATAACTTTTGAATCGTTGTTTTTCCCCGCAGCCCTTGCACGCGGGAAAACGTCGAAAATCTACTTTAATATAAAACAAAAACTATTATTGTATTAAGTGTTTTTCTCACAGCCCTTGCACGTAGGAAAAACGTCGAAACCCCGCTACAATATAAGCAAACTGTATTATTGGATTAGGCGTTTTTCCCGCAGCCCTTGCACGTGGGAAAAACGTATATAACCTATACTAAACACTGTAAAAGCAATTTATGGGAAAGACGTGTCAGGGCCCTTGCTGCTGACACGTGTTTCCCTGGTTGTATTGAGAATGACTGGGTTCGATTTCGTAGATAATGATGAGTTCCGAATATATTTAAAAAAGGCTGAAGATTTCCATCTTCCGAATTGGCGGATTTGTGTGTCTGAAAAACCTTTAGCAGCAGCCAGCGAAGCGGCTCCTATCCTAAAACTGTGGCTCTTGTATTTAGCAGGATCGAGTTTGCAGAACACGAGAGCCTTTTGCAACTCTGACGTAAAAAACTCCCTAGCGATCGGCGACCCATCTGTGTGTGCGAATAAGGGTCCTGCATGTGAACCCCGCAATGTGAGATATTCATTAAGGAGGCTGACAGGGCACATGGCTGTGGACTCTTTATGTACTAATAACTCATAAATATTGCCAATGTTCGTTTAAATGAACTCCGTCCGCGGCAATAATGTCTTGTGATGGCAAAAGCATGCCACGATGACGCCAATAGCGTGCGTTAGGAATGTCATTGATAACTGTTTTTAGGTATTTGTTGAGTTTATCAACGTCTATATTGTAGGAAGGTCGAGGAGAAATTGTTCTATCTAGGATCTGGCATACAAATATTTTCCTTGCATTCGTGACTTCGAAGAGGTAGATAACCAAATCTGCTAAGGCCGAGCCGACCGTCTCAGGGCGTGCTTCTTCGGCTGTTAAATCATTAGATCCTAACTCCAAAGTCACTACGTCAGGATAAAAACTCTTGATTGTCTCGCAGACGAAAAGACAAGTTTTGGGTACTGTTCGTCCCCGGTGCCGAAGAAACGTAGGGCGCAAGTAGGGCCTAAGCCCAGATCTTGCTCACAACGGGAGTCCTTCCCTCGCCTCAGAAAAGAGTGCAAGCGGTGGACAAAGGAGTGACCCACGACCATAACTTTGGGCTTGATCAAATCAGCCATAGGGGATAGAAATAAGAATGTACTTAACTTGTTCCACGAGGAGAGGAAGTGAAAAACTTTTTCGTGATATCTTGCTTCAGTACAATGCATATACATGGCAATTAATGGCTTTTTTAGTTTAAAACTGTTTAAATCTTGCTTATCCTCTTTATAGAAAACTGGAGAACAACTCTATCAGTTTGAAAGATTTCTTGCCAGACGCTTTCAATGGACTTACCAGCCTTAAGGAAATGTGAGTCAATTTTATGAGTATTGTTGAGGTTAGAAAATATAGGGTCCGTTTAAGGCAGCGGGCAAAATTTAGATATGTTAGACAATTAGAGACGATACGGTCCGCTTAAGGCTGCGGGTAAAATTTGGATATGTTAGTTTTGTTGCCTAAATGGGGCCATGTTTCGAATGTATTACTAATATTAGTAGATATTTAGCCCCTTGTGGGTTTCTTACGTGTAATAATAAACATTTGTCCTCCCAACATCCCCTATCGTATAAACTATATATAGAGAAGTGGATCAATATCCAATCATATCACTGATCTGTTCTGATATTGGTGGCATGGTTTAATTATTATAAACATTTCTCCAGACACGTTTTTAGCCGTGATTTACACGGATCATTCTTAAGTGAAAAAGGAAAGAACAGCAACATAACATAAGCCTAGATCGATGCTATGGATAAACTGTAACCGACAAACATATTTTATTGTTCTTGTTTTAGTCATCTCGATGAATTTATCCTTTGTTGCTATGCTGAAAAAGCAGTCCCAGGTGTCCGTTGCATCTCGCCAAAAGATGAGTTTTCTAGCTGCTCTGATCTGATGAAAAATAAAGCCGTTCAAGTTTGTGTCTGGATTCTTGGGGCTGTCCGCTCTTGTTGGCAACCTTTTCGTCATCCTAATGCGAGTAATTGTGAAAGAAGACAACAAAGTACATTCCTTTCTTTTGACAAACCTGGCAATTTCTGATCTTCTTATGGGCGTCTATCTGCTCATAATTGCTGTCAAAGACGTACAGTGGCAGGGTGAATACTTTAAACATGACATCAAATGGAGATCTGGAATAATGTGCGTATTTACTGGGGTGCTGTCCATGGTTTCAAGCGAGGTCTCTGTCCTTATGTTGACACTCATCACAACCGATAGACTCGTCTGTATTGTTTTCCCGTTTAGAGTGAGACGGATGAATCGCGCATTTGCTTACATTATTGTGGTGGGAATATGGATTTTTGGAACTCTGATATCTGTAATTCCAACATTTGGGTTGGATTATTTCTTTGATAATGAGCGAAATATTGGATTTTATGGAAAATCAGCTGTCTGCCTTCCTCTCCATCTGTCGTCAGAATGGCAAGCTGGCTGGCAATATGCCGTGGGTATTTTCATCGTACTCAACTTTGCATCATTCGTTTATATTCGAACTGCCTACATAGTTATGTTCTTCACCGTGAAAGGTGTTTCAAAGCAAGTCAGGTCAACGAACATGAACAGAGAATCTAAAATGGCAAAAAGAATGGTCTTCATCATCCTAACTGATTTCTTGTGCTGGATGCCTGTTATCATTATCGGAATCTTGTCTTTACTCGGACAATTTCATGATCCTGAAAAACAAGCCTACGTGTGGATTGCTGTGTTTGTCCTCCCGGTAAACTCATCTATTAACCCCATACTCTACACATTCTCCACTCCACTGGTGAGGAGAAAAGTATCCGAAAATAAAGATACATTGAGCAGTTTCTTTGAAAAAAACTGTGCGGCGGAGAAACACTTCTTCAGGTTTGTTAGCCAGTTCTATTCCATTCGAAAACTAAACTGACAAATAAATACATCAATTGTGTATAAAAATAGGCGTTTTGTTAAACACAGCTGATATTTTCGTTTTTGTTAGAGTTCATTGTCTAGATCGACTGCTATTAATCTGATAAGGTAATAAACAAAAGCTCCTTAGGGGCGGACCATTAGATATCCCGGGAGGGTGACAATTACCAAAAAAAATTCCTGCAAAGGAAAATTGTCTAAAAAAAATATCCTGCAAGCAGCTGACCATCAAAAAAAAATTCCTGCAAGCAAACTGGAACATATGTATATATATTTCAAACTGGAACATATGAGAGTATGACATGCTCTCTGGTACAGTATAGTCAAATTTATGTATTTAAAACAACTTCAGATAGAGTCAAATGCTGTCAAAAATTACCTGCCTAAAAGGTCTATTATCATTGTACATGTATCAATATCTTTAAATATAATTTTACTGTTTATATTGAAGTAGAAATTTCCAAAAATATTTGTTTTGAAACAGTTTTAATATAGACCAAAGTCATCCACGCAACATTATATTGTCTGGATGTTTGAAATTTAATATGATCTCTCTCTTCTATAAATTATATAAAAGGCACATATATCCAAAACAATATATATATTAAGAAATATAAAGACAGTAAATAAATAATTTCAATATTAACATATTTTCAGCGTATACTGAAGTCTCTATAAACCTCTTTGATATTATTATGTAACCAACAAGTTAAACCGTAAATATAAATATCTGTATTAAATCTGTAATCTGTAATAGCTCTGTCATAATCTGTCAAAAAATTCATATGATGCATGATTTTAAGGTCTTTGTATACATTGTGTGGTTCCAGAAAATTTCCATACTCGCCCCAAGGAAGGTCATTGGAAATTCCAAGGGGGAAGGGGGTCTCAAAAGCCAATATTTTTAAAGGAAATTATATAGCTTTAATAAATGGAAATTCCAGGGGTGGGGGGTCAAACCAAAAAAAATACCTTCGGTTGCGGATATGGATATTTTCCAGAACCACACATTGTATACTATTGGTAGTATACGTGTGTATTCTATGGTATTGTAATATATTGTATTGCCATTTAATAATTATTTTGAATTCTCATACCGTATTCCAATGTTCTACAATAACAAAAATTAAGTGTTACCCCTATAAAATCGTCCATGGTATAAGAAAATTAAAATTCCAGGCAAGCTCTCCTCCTTCCCACCCCCCCCCCCTCCCCCCCCCCCCCAACCCCCCCAAAAAACCCGCAGGCTAGAAGCCTTCCAAAATACAAAATAAAGAGATGGGGATGGCTCGGCCATACTCTATGGAAACCATCTTGTAGCAATTTAATATATCCGACAAGTCCTGAAGTGGAACCCCCAAGGCCAGACGAAGAAAGAAAGGCTTCAGAACATCTGGCGGTGTGAGCTTGAAAAGGACAGAAGACTGGACACTCCTGGAAGCAGCTTGAGAGGATGGCCCAGGACAGAAGACGCTGGAGAGCTTCTGTTGCCGCATTGTATATTTAATAATAGAATCTACTCTAATGGACGTATAGAATCTACTCTAATGTGCGTATCTACGCATTAACTGTAATTTAATATGGAAAAAATGGATTTACCCGGGAATAAATAAACCTGTGGATCTTGCACAGATTTATAAAGAAGATCTGTGAAAAAAAATTCGTGCAGAGCTTGCTCTCCTAAAAAAAAAATCCTGCAGACAATTCAGGCTGGAAAAAAATATCATGCACTGGAATTTTTTTACCCCCCCTCCCGGGATATCTAATGGTCCGCCCCTTACTAGTGGCGGATTTATTGGAGGGACCCAGGGGACTGTAGTGTTTGGAGCTAAATGTATAAACAAAGAAGAGAAAATAAGTCCTAGAAGTACATGTACTAGTCGTGGTTGAAACTGACAATAGTGATTTTAAGATAGAGTTTAGGTTAAGTTATATACTAGTGATATATATATTACGCAAAACACTTTTCTTTTAGTACCACAAGGGATACTGCTTAGTTCATTACCTCGTCGAAACACTATCTTCCCTAGCGAATCTCAGACAACTATTGCATCACGTTTGAGTCCATCGCCAATTCCAAGCACATCAGGTCGGCAATTAGAAGAGATAACAGAATGCGAGGGGCCTGAGACCGATTTGAAGCTGATTGAAACACCAAATGTATTCCTGGAGGAGACTTCGTATTCAGTGGTAAGATACATGTAGCTAACATGTTCTACAAATTATATTATATTTTCTACATGTATGTGTAAAGCTGTTATTCCATGCTCCATAACTCTGCACATGTTTCGAAAGAGCGATGAACATGAAAATTCTCTTTTAGATAATATCAATATACTTCCAGGTAAAAATGATGGTTAATGTGTTGAAATCCGTTTCGAGTAGTCCCTGTTCGAGCCTGGTGTTCTGTTCATAAGTTATACACTTAATTCCCTCTCCATCTATAGGAGTATAATTATAAATGACCAGGCACTAGCGAATTATCGAAGAAAGCTATCAAAGAAGGGAAAATGCCTCCAGCTACTGATATACCCTAACCCTACTCCCCTTTCCCCCGCCTGTTATCTGATCCATGATTAAGTAACACACACACACAGTAATAAATATTTGTTTTGTATTTATAAACGTGCAGCAAGTGCGAAAAACATCTACATTATAAATGAACTCATAGTTGACCTTGCTTCCAATGTTAATAGCTTCATAACTTAGTTGTGAGAGCATTGCACCGGTGACGCGGAGGTCATGGTTCAATCCTTTTGAAGTCCTTTTTCTTCAGGCTTTTGCAAACATAATGCAATGATGACGCTATAACATGCCACCATATCAAGTCATGCATTTTCTGTTATTTCTTCCAGGGATTTGTTGTGGCGTGGTCTGGAAAAAGAAATGACATTTCTATGCGACTTATTAAACATTTCTCAAGGGTTAAGGAGGACGCTTGGTTGAAAGAGGCCGAACTAGCTAAGGAGCTCAGTGATGGAGACGGACACCCCAACATTCTCAAATACTGCTGGCATACTCGAAGTATGGAAAGATACCCTGCTTTCCCTATGAAAAGTATAACTTTAAAGCGGATTTAGAATGTTTGTGGCCTTTTGTCAGAGCCTAAAAATCTAGAGAAAAGCTAAGTTAGCAAGGAAAACGTTTCCTCATCGCGATTTCTCCCAGCAACTCATACTCGTTTTACCGCTTCTTCAAATTGATTTCATCTGCGATTGTATATAATTACTTTAAATCATTAGATGGATCTCAGGATACTTGAAGACCGGTTTGTATGTAACGGAATCGCCTCATAGTGTGAACTACAAAAATTGGGCCTTTCCCGACAAAATATATACCAGAGAATAGTACATAGGCTAATGTCCAGTGGCTCTTTTAATTTGTATTATTTTAATAATATAACTTATGTGATTGATTGATTAATAAATGAGTAATATTGATGAGATATGTCGTCCCTACCCTGCGAGACAGAGATTTACTTCTCTTTCCGCGCGCGACGAGAAGGAACCTCTGCACACAACCGCTCGATTTCCTATCGTGCATGCGCGAACTACGTCAGTATAGGTACTCACGCTCAGCACGTGTGCGCTAATTGTACGCGTAAGCTTTTGAATACTTTTGCATATGTACCGAGTAAACTTGGCAATTTTTCCCGGCAATTTTTCAGGAAAATGATTAGTTCTTAGTAGAATATTTTTTTCAATAGATGATTATTGTTTCTGTTGATTTAACGAGTTTGAAGCAGTTTTTGAAAGGAAAATTTTGCACTGACGCATACAAGTGGCCCGTACGCGTGATAACGTGCGTACAAGCGCGCGCACTTCTAGGTTTTAACGGGTTTTAACCGGTTAAAAACCAGTATTTTTTTAATTTATTCGTCCCAGATTTGGGACGCGGCAAGATGAAAGGATCGTGCGGTTGTGTGCAGAGGTTACCTCTCGTCGCGCACGCTATTTCATTTCTCTACTACATTATGATTTACTTAATGCACTTGATTACAAAAACATTCAAAGAAGCAGAGAAGTTAGCCAGCAGTAATGTTTCCTTATTAACATGTTTCGATTTTTTTCCTAGCTGCTGAGTGTGTACTAAATTGCAAACGGAAACGTTTTCCTCGCCTCAAGAACAGTTCATTGTAAGTATCACTGCATATCTGAGTGATTTAATGTGTATATATTGGCCTCCACGTGGCATGGAATATCGTTACCTTTTGCTTTGCACACCCATTCAAGTCCCATCTTTTCTGTCGATTCCAATCGTATCGATTTATCTCTATTTGCCTCAACAAATAAAGTACTAAACAAAAGTAACGTTTTGGATTGGAACTTTTACGTGGATGAAATTAATTGGCAAGACCGTACCAAGTTCATTATAAGTCAGAACTTAACATACTAAACACTGTTGTTTTACTTTTCTCTCCAACAGTTTGCTGTGCTATGACTTTGCGTCAAGTACGACGTTGGATGAGTTTTTGAAAACAGTACAATTACTGTAAACGTAGACGTCGTTTTAGCTGTGGCCGTTGACTTGATCTATGCTATTCAATACATGGAACAAAAAGGCGTTGTCCATAACAACATAACAGCATCCAACGTATTGATAGGAAGAGGACTAAGGGTAACATTTATTTAACAAATAAAGAAGCCAAAACCATGTATTATACTGTCATAAAACACGACGGCAATTTGAGAACACGAGAGAAATTTAGAAAACACGAGCCGCAGGCGAGTGTTTTTCTAAATTTCGCAAAGTGTTCTCAAATTCCCGGAGTGTTTTATGACCGTATAATACATGGTTTTGGCTTCTTTATGTGCTTTAAAATATAGATTTAACGCGCGCGAAACGATAAAACTCGCTTTTCTATGTTTTATACTCTGATAAAACATGGTTTTTAACCAATCAGAGCGCGAGCATCTTTCAGTCTATATTATAAATTACAATACAGTATATTAGTTAACTTGTACAAACAGGCAGAACATTTTAACAATCAGGGCCCAGTTGTTCCAAGGGTTGATAACGCTACTATATCATCCTATAATGTAGATTTTTTTAGACTGACAGGGGATACCAGCCTTCGAGCTGAATGGGCCACCCTGTGAAGGAAATCAAGTTTTACTTCACTTTGAACAAACGGTCCAAGGCGTTAGTTCTTTTATACATCTTAGCACTTAGCAGTCGATATAAACGGTTTATTATTACGGCCCGGTTGCAGTGAATTTTTATAATGTATAAAAGTAAGCATGTCGCCTATATTGATTTACCCTCAGTTAATTAAAACTTTATATTCTTACCTTGTTTAGCCGAATTCAAATTTATTTGTATGCCTTTCTTAATGTTTTTCTTCTCTCCTTACCTTCGACAATTGTTAATATCGTTTTCTCTCGTTGTGGAATTGAATACACTTGCAAACCTATACGATTAATCTCGGCAACCCACATCTAATAGGTATGGTTATTTATGTTAGATGCCACCAATAACAGCTGTTTTGGGAGGATTTGGCTCGGCTCAATTGGTCTCTCAAGAATTTCCTGAATGTGTCAAAAATGGACATGCGTTGAAGGATATTTTAGGAAAGAACATCCTTCAATTTGGTTTTGTGTTGACTGAGGTCTTAAAGAATTGCCTCGAGACTGAAGAGTTTGAGGAGGTATGCTTGACAATCGTTTTATTTAAAAATTATGTCTCTATTTAGTACACCCTTCTCGAAAATCTAAAAACATTGTCATAAAAAGGTTGTTATTGTTGTTCATCGTGATCAAATTCAAAAATCACAAACAATATAAGCGTACAAAAATTGTAGATATGTTGGAAGAACCTAAAATTAAAGTACAAAACTAAAACACCTTGTCTAAACATGTTTGCCATGGAAACATCAAGTCAGGTGACCAAACAATTGACTCCCAAAAATGTTCCCGACATCTTTTAGGAAAAGTCACGAAGTTTGGCTATTATACCGCTTGAATACTTTTTAAGAGGCTGTCTCTGTAAGAACCACAAATTCGTTTTGCCTCAAGAAATAGAATTCGCTCAAAATCCCTCCACTAATTTCTTACGCTAAGTAAGTAACAAATATGCAATTGAATTGGAGAAAAAATGTTTTCTTAAGAAAATTTGGATGAAAACGTGTCATACCCCATGGTGGCCTCGGCTCGGTTGCGAGATCGTGAAAATTGGTAGAGTTGAACGCTTCCCCCTGTTTATAATATTTCAGTTAATTTTTGAAATTCAAATATTCGTAAACAAGAGGCCTTAATCTTTAAAAGCGGATGAATTGCATTGGATATCATTTATTATCAATAAAGAAACAAGGATTCAAACTTTGCACACTTTGGACATTAATCACCATGTAAGATTTTCCTCACCTTCATGTAGCAAAATATCAAAAGTGGCTCGTACTCACAAGTTAAACTGCATATGAGCAGAAAGCTCCATCCTTCTGCTCCAAGAATATGTAAAAATATTTGGCCGCTCTCTACTCTTTCGTTTGTTGACGACGGGTAAAACATCTGCTACTCAGCTAATATGGCCATGTTGTCTTCGTACACGTTGCGAACCAACTTCAGTACCAACAACGAGCTATTTCAAAAAGAAATAGTGTTTCGTTTCCGGAATGATTAGAATGTCGGGAAAGTTTGGAGAGAAATTGGAGAGAAATTGCCGAGAAGATCCTGGGGCGAGGGTGCGTAAATCGTGCTCAGGGCTCACGGCTCACGGCACTTCCCTTTGCCGAAAATTGCATTAGTTCATAGCTAGTACGCGTTGGCTGGGTTGAAGACGACCGATTCCATCCGAGAGGCCCCAAAAACATCCGAATAAAGCTCGGTGCGGCCGAGCAATTAACCCGTAAACAGCTTCTCCTCAACTTCTGTTCCTCGTTCCCCGTTCCCTGTTTTAGACATAGCCAAGGTAATGAAGGTAAAGTCAATAACAAAGTTGAAAATACAGCTAGAATATTTACATAACAATTAAACACGGAAACAGATATCTTTGCATTTTTCACCAATACATCGCTTCAATCGAACTTAGAAGCATTTCAGTCGTCAAATATTTCTATTTGTAATACATTTGAATTTCTTTTTGTCTCCGTGACGATCATTCTATCGATATTTGAACAACATGTGTTCGCCAGTTTGTTTGTCTAGGATAGAACATGTTTACATTGGCAGCTACGAGGGTTATTCTGATTGGATAGTAGCCTCACTGTGTAAATAGTTCACATCGAATCGAAAACAATACCGTTTCGTTTCTGAGGAAACGAAACAAAAACACGATAATTTTGTTATGTCACTCTTGGATTCAACTAATCAGTCAAGGAAGAGATCCATTAGCTAACCAGCATCATTTGAGGGGAATTTATCCCATCGAGCACGTCCATTGAAGCAGCGAACCGACTGTTATCTCTTACTCGTGGATCACTGTCCGCCATGTTTTTTTAACAACCGCTGACCAGTTTTGTCATCAGCTCAGATTTTGTGTTCGAGAACATAATTTGTTCCGGTTTATACACACTGTGTATAAATTAAATTGGTGTCGTATCTAAACTAAACTGGTGTCATATATTTCATTAAGCATCAAACTCGTTCGAGACTCGCATGTAACTTATTAATGACGTGGGCTTGTCTCAATCCCTTATTTTTATTGTAAAGTTGATTTTGTGGGCAAATAAAGAGCGCAAACAACCGTTTTGTGTCGTGTTTGTTTACATGGCCACAAAATCATTAGCTTCTTTCAAAATCACTTTGTGCGAGTAAAAAACATTCAAAATTCAGTTAGTCTCAAAACGTGTCGAACAACGCCTTACTTGAAGGGCGTTATCACGTCCCTTCCCTCGTGGCTCCATTGGAGGTACTTACTGCCATCACCGAGGCAACATATGAAATTTGGTTCACCATTTAAAATAACCTTTCCGCCACTTTATTGAAAAGATACTATATACCTCCCTAAACGAAAGTAGACTTCTAGGCTTGCATAAGCACGTTCCTTTTTGGGTGCCAAGAGAAAAACTATTTTTCTGTCCGCTGTAAGAGTACTATAGTCTTGACCAGTATATTTAGGCTGGTTTGCGGTGTAGCTCCCACCTAAGAAAACGTACTTCCTGCTAACACCCATAACCTTTATATATAAAATTACATAAAGCCGCGATGATAAAGACCGAATCTAGTTTAATCCCACGGGGAAGTACGTGGTTAGAAAACCTACAACTTATGAAGATACAATATCTGCTTACAATCACTCCACTGGATCAAGTTTCGTTTCTGAGATAATATGAATATTGACAGTCTATACACTTTGTGTATATGTACTAACCACCATGATGATCTTAACACGTTCATTGATAAAAATAAATCCTTATTAAGTAGGTTTTTAACAAGAAAAACTGGTTTGACAAGCTCCGAATTCTGGATACAGGATTTATGCACAGTCTCTTTGCGCTGCAACGAAAAATAAAGAGAAAAGGAGGAACTGCTCGCAGGGTATAGTTCAAGAAACGGATGTGATCGAATATACGAAGTACTGTAGGACTGCCTTGTTGGTAAATATACATGACATCAGTAAACGTGTTGGAATCTCTATTTTTCCGCTCTGCGGCTGTGCAAAGGAACTGCAGGAACACTCGGAAATCATTGCTGTTACAATGTAGTTTATCGACAAGTTGATATTTTCTGTCTTTTGACTTGAAATAAATTTCAAAATGACTGCAAATTGGCTTCAGCTTGTCAACATTAATGGAGCTGATCTTGTGGCACTGATGCAGTTCACAGATGTTGCAAGCGTAATAGTAAATTGGATGCTGTACGAATTTCCTCTTCCACATCTGCACATGGACAACCATCTTCTTTGCACTGCACTTTATAATTTGTTTTCAGGTACTTCTTGCTGTCATTCAGTTTCTCTTTGAAAATTTACTGTCCATTCTGCGGATCAGCTCCAGCCTTTTCCAGCTCATCAACTACTCTCTCAATGGTATCGAAGACTGCCACCCCATCTGCTGCCACATTATCTACCTTATTGTTACTAATTTTCGCGTGTACTTAATTTCGCGAAAATGACAGAGCCATATTTCGCGAAGATTAATTTTCGCAATTTCACAGGGGAAATGGACTCAAAGTGTATAACATTTCCCGAAAATATGACCATTAATCGCCATTTAAAAAATCCGTCATTCATAATCAAAAGTAGAGAGTTCAACTGAATTGAAGGAATATCAGTACTGTGAAAGGCAATTTTGGCGACTGTACCACAGACATATTTGCAGGAATTGCAAGAAAACGACGAATCAGAGGAGGAATGTGGAGATGCACACACAAATCACGTTCAGAATTTACCCTTTGCATTTTATCAAATTACATTGTCAATTTTCTTTCTGTAATAGGGTATTAAATTTCGCGTTTTTAATTAAATTTCGCGATTTTTTTTCAATCGCGAAAATTAGTAAGAATAAGGTAGTCCTTGTAGTGCTTTACGCTGGGACGCTTCGTATACCCGGGGGGTGGGGACTCCCATATAAAAGTGACGGGGTGATCGCAGTACCTTTCAGGGGTTAAAATTCGTGGTTTTGGTACCGCTTAGGGTGTTAAAATCTAAAATGACTGCCGTTAGAGTTATTTCGGTACCTTTTAGGGTATTAAGCTGGAAAAAATATATAACAGGGACTAGTTTTGTCTTAGAATTGGTACCTCTTAGGGGTGAAAATGAATTCGAGCCACACCCGCAAAACGAGATTTTGGTACCTTTTAGGGTTTCTTTTCAAAATTTCTGGCGATCACCCCCGTCACTTTTTACTCGCAGAAGCTAATGCTTTTGTGGCCATGTAAACAAAACCGACACAAAACGGTTGTTTGCGCTCTTTATTTGCCCACAAAATCAACTTTACAATAAAAATAAGGGATTGAGACAAGCCCACGTCATTAATAAGTTACATGCGAGTCTCGAACGAGTTTGATGCTTAATGAAATATATGACACCAGTTTAGTTTAGATACGACTCCAGTTTAGTTTATACACAGTGTGTATAAACCGGAACAAATTATGTTCTCGAACACAAAATCTGAGCGGATGACAAAACTGGTCAGCGGTTGTTAAAAAAACATGGCGGACAGTGATCCACGAGTAAGAGATAACAGTCGGTTCGCTGCTTCAATGGACGTGCTCGATGGGATAAATTCCCCTGAAATGATGCTGGTTAGCTAATGGATCTCTTCCTTGACTGATTAGTTGAATCCAAGAGTGACATAACAAAATTATCGTGTTTTTGGTACTGAAGTTGGTTCGCAACGTGTACGATGACAACATGGCCATATCCGCTGAGTAGCAGATGTTTTATCCCTCGTCAACAAACGAAAGAGTAGAGAGCGGCCAAATATTTTTTCACATTCTTGTAGCAGAAGTATGGAGCTTTCTGCTCATATGCAGTTTAACTTGTGAGTACGAGCCACTTTTGATATTTTGCTACATGAAGTTGAGGAAAATCGTACATGGTGATTAATGTCCAAAGTGTGCAAAGTTTGAATCCTTGTTTCTTTATTGATAATAAATGATATCCAATGCAATTCATCCGCTTTTAAAGATTAAGACTTCTTGTTTACGAATATTTGAATTTCAAAAATTAAACTGAAATATTATAAACAGGGGGAAGCGTTCAACTCTACCAATTTTCACGATCTCGCAACCGAGCCCGAGGCCACCATGGGGTATGACACGTTTTCATCCAAATTTTCTTAAGAAAACATTTTTCTCCAATTCAATTGCATATTTGTTACTTACTTATCATAAGAAATTAGTCGAGGGATTTTGAGCGAAATCTATTTCTTGAGCCAATATGAATTTGTGGTTCTTACAGAGACAGCCTCTTAAGTAAGATAAGTTTGAAATCAGCGCGAGCACTTTCTCTCACTCCCCCTCCCCTTGGCCTCTTTGTTTGCTCCTTTGAAGTTTGCCGGGCTTCATAACCATTTCTCTCTATTAGCTATGCTTAAACTGGACATCATTACTTCGTAGGATATATTTCGTTTTTTATTTTTTTCTAGCAACAGATTAATGCTTTTTATGACGGTTAATTTTAAACACCGAATACTTCGCATTGTTATACTTTTTGATTTTCAAGCAACTTTTTTTATTATTTCACTTTTTTTCAGCTTCATGAATTGATGCATTTGTGTTTTGAACAAGACCCGGATGTTCGACCAAACGCCTCACAAGTTCGAGACCTCTTGGAGGAGCTGTGGTATCGCAACGATGTCTGGGATACAACATTATGATTTAAAGCTAGGAAACAAACTTCGTGTCACAGATGTAAACCAGACTGAAACGCGGCTTGTCTCAACATAAAATAACTGAGAATATATGATAATCTTTCGTGTGTTGGTTTCATCGATCTTGAATGTTCCTGTATGGGTTTGTGCTTAGTATTGTCAACGTTTCTTTTTCAATTATATTTAAATGTAATCAATGAAGTTTCAACAACAGTATCGATCAATAACTCTCGGTTATAATAGTGTATATAACTGAGGAAATGATGTCGAGGTTTATAATCAGAATAAGTACAAATTAAAGTATAATTACAATGTACTTCGACCCTCTCATTTCCTTTCTTGAGTTAAACACATTGCTCTATATATCTGGCTCTTGGCATGCCGTGTTACCTATCTATGTCTATTTATTAAAAAAACTGGATCTCGGTTATTGGATTTCTAGCTTTTTGATTGGTTAAACGGAGACAGGTTATCAGCTGATAACCCTGCTCCGACAAATATGAACGCGTCAGCGAGAAAGAGAGCTAGCTCTCTCCAAGGAACAATGGCTGCCGGAGAAAATTGTTTCGCGGCAGAATTGACTGAAGACGAAGTAACAAAACTGCTAGAAAATGCAGCAAAGTTTGGAACGAAATATTTAATGGGAAATTCCTGTAAATGTACCGCAACAAATGCAACTGGATGAGCACTAAAGAAGCCTGAAACAATTTACGGGAAGATCCGAAAATTAATTCAAATCTGCACAAATTCGTTCAAAATGAACGAGAACCTGTTTACACTACAATTAAGCTTAATCTATTCAGTATTGTTACCTTGATTTCGAAGAAGCTTGTCAATTCCAGCTGAACTAAGCTTTTAAAATAAGCACAATAAATATCGGAGACGAAGCATAGAAAGCATAAGCTTAAGCTTAAATATCGCAGTTCGTCAAGTGTTGGTATTGGTACAATCGAAGATCACTTCACAGTGAAATTATTTTCGAAGATCGCTCTTTTTCTCTCCATCCATGTAGAAAATTGTAGATATTGACTCTTTCTTTTGCTCTTTACTTCAGTGAACTTGATTTTAACTGGCTCAGTTTCGCTCGTCTCAACACAATTCCACTGCAGTCGTGAATGATTTGCTCGCCGTATAAACAACCCGTTCAGCTGTCCATCAGAGGGATCAGCTATTTACCGAGTTACGAGTTGAGTTGAGTTTGAGTTGAGTTTGAGTTGAGTTTGAGTTAAGATTGAATTATGTTTGAGTTACTATTTTCGGTATATTGTTAAATTACAGCAAGGAGCCCAAAAATGTGACCACCTTTAAATTAATTCACATTCTTTCATGCAGATTGTCCTATCACAAGCCGAGGAAAGCTTAATTCCACAAAAACAACTTTTAATTATACATCACATTCGGCTTTCGCGATCTTGCGGTGAATTTTGAGGCGCTTACATGTCAACCTTTGAATGTTTGGCTTTGAAATTAGTACGCTACACTAATTTCACAACTCAGAAATGCGAAATATTGATCGAAATATAAAACAGATAAAAGAATCGGTGCGATGTCTTCGCAACCAAAAAGTCTGACAGTAAAAATGCTGGCTGTAGGAATTACAGTATTAAAACACTTACATGTACACACTGTACAGTACGGTTTAATATATTGTACCCAGATGATCGACAGATTAAGAAAATTATTATAATTTTAGCAGTTGTGCGGATGTCGATTACCCGATTTCAAATACCGCTCAAACTTTTCGGAATGGCTAGCCATGGGTTACCGCTGCGACTAGTACGTATATGTCGCTTGATTTCTGAGAAAATAATTGCCCCCTAAATAAACTTAACTCAATCTCTTGAAAATCCGGGGTGGTCAAAATTCAACGAGACCTCTCAGTCGGAGGTCGGTGGCGGTGACAACATCGATCAGTGGAGCATCGTGAAGCTGTTTGTAGTATTTTGTGGATATATAGTTAGCAGCTGCAGCAAATTCCAGATAATATTTCCAGTGTTAAAGTAACCATTTGGGGCTGATCCAACTGACGAGAACTATAGTTTCAACATGGTGGCATTGATTATCTGGGCATATAACGAAAGCATCGATGAATTATAATATTCGGCGCGATTCCTCGTTGCCTCTGAGATGGTTCTTGAAGTTACTACTTAATAAATGGTATGCAAAACATCAATTGTTTATTATAAGTTTTATTTATGTGGTTTAATGAACTACACAACTCAGTTTTATATTTTTTTGGCCGGTAACTTGAGTGGTATTATTTTGCATAAATTAACAGTTTCACCAGTGGATGTGCTATTCAAAACATTTGTTTTTCTAAAGTGGCTTAAATATGAGCTGTAAAAGTGAAATATTTTCAAATTATCGATGATAGAGAAACAGTGTAGTGGTAAGTTGCTACAAATAGCATTATTTAAGCCCCAGAAGGTGGGCATTGAAAATGACGGAAAATTAACATTTTGCCGTGGGTATGAATTGTAAATTATGTGTTCTACAAAAAAATAATTGAGTGCCCGCGGACTTTTCAGTACTAAAAGATTCACAAAGGACGAAATATTCATTTCCAACTTCAAATTTGATCAGAATATGAATACCAGTTTGATTTTATTTGAGCCAAAGATGTCTCATTTTCAGTTTTTTAAAAAGGAGGTTCCCTCCTTACAAAGGACAGGAGGCCAGCGGGCCCCCAGGGTGCAAACTGAAAATCCGTTGCCAGTTTTGTAGAGTGGAAGGATGATATTATACCAGGATGTTAGCAGAATTTTAACCAGTCTTTTGCATTTTGAGAGAATTAGTTAACAAAATCTCAGTTTTCTGGGTTAAAAATACCTCAAAAATACATTTTTGGGCATTAACTCCCCCCCCCCCCCCCCCCCCCCCCCCCCCCCCCCCTCTGATCCCAAGTCTAGGTTAGTGCATATATCATCATGAATGTTTCCACCCCAAGGGCTAACTACACACAAAATATGAAGGGAATTTTATTTTGACCATTTCCAATTTGGCTCCATCATTAGCGACATTCGTTCTTAAAAAATTGGCCTATTTCTAGAACGGGGTATCATTTTGAATGCAAATTCTTTCTAAAACGGGGTCCAAATTTGGAGACCTGGGCGGCACATACCCACCCAAAACATACCCGAGTACTACCCCCCCATCCCCGCCGGGTATAGCTCTGACAGGGGTTTGAACTATAATACGATAATTTCGTTTAAATTCGGTGAGAATCTTAGACTGCCGTGTATCTAATTTTTTGAAAACTGCGCCTGCTAGTAGAGAACATGGCGATTTTTATTTAATTTAATTTTTTTAATTTTATGTTTATTATTTTATTATTTTTTTTGTTTCGATTCCGAGACTGTTCCGGCAGGTTCCGGGTCGGTTCGTGTGATTCCGGGTTCGCAGACACCCTCGGTGCGATGTCTTCGCAACATGGAAGTACAAAAAATATACACAATAACCTGGTGATATTTAAAAGTGTAAACAAGCAATAAATGCATTTTTGCTAGCCGTAGGAATTACGGTGTTTACACTGTTTATAAATACATTATACCCGGCCGGTCGACAGAAAATTATAATTTTAGCGTAGCATAGTTTCAAAGTCAAAAATCCATGAAAAAGCAACAAGAAATCATCTTCACTGCAAGATCACGAAAGAATGTGAATGTATAATTAAAAGTTGTTTTGTGGAAGCTTCTGATCGGACAATCTGCACGAAAAAATGTGAATAATTAAAAGTGGTCACATTTTTAGGCTACTTGCTGTAATTTAACACTTTTTCAATTAAAAAATGTACAGAAAACGGTAACTCAAACTTAACTCAAACTTAAGGTAGTACAATTGGGTGAGTCGTAAAATATAAAGTTGCCTTCGTTTACAGCCAGCTGGTAGATAAAACGTTATTATGATCAATTCCAAAAGATAACAGTCCACCGTTTGCGGGTTTTAGAGAAAGCGGAGATTGAATTTCGTTGTCTGGGGCGCCATTTTAAGACGCCATCTTGGATTTGCAGACGTAAGTATCGAACGGTGGAAGCTAAGAACATGCGATCTGGTATTTTTGTTCACGGGAGTCTCGCACAACATTCCAGATTATTTTTCGTGTGTGCTCATGTTGATCAGGCTGGTAAGTACAAGGCTCAAGATGGCGGATCAATTTGCAGAGAAATCGCGATGAAAAACTGGCTGAATTCGTCGAATTCGGCGTCTTTTTGACTTACATGTGATAAAATTTAACAAATTGCCACTAGGAAAAACTCAATGCTGACGAAATTTGGCACAGTTTTTGTCCACATGTTAAGTAATCTTCCTGCATTTAGCCGCAAAAAAACATTCAATTTGAATAAAATTAAGGGAGTCATGTCCTTAATTTTAATGCCTGTTAATAATTAACACAGAATTTGCTGTTTCACTGCGGCTAACTCATATTTCATGTATTTTCTTCATAACTGTTTATAAAACAAAAAATTATGACTACTAATTAAAACATAAACCTAAAAATGAGAAAAAAACTGATTTTTACACCGCTTGCGAGGTAATCAATTTCACACATTCCCGTTACGAAAATGAAAATGTCGATTTCAGAATCTGTTTCTCTGATAAAAATGACTTAACAACTTCTTCTATGGAATTTGAAATGGATTTGAAACAGTTCTCAAAAAGGGTCCTTTTTCGGAGCATTTTAGCCAGTTGTACTACTTAACTCACTCTTAACTCAATCTTAACTCAAACTCAACTCAAACTCAACTCAAACTCAACTCAAACTCAACTCAAAACTCAACTCGGTCATTATCCTATCTCGTTACAATGTGTCATATTTTTGAGAGAAGATCTGGATATGAAACTTATTGAATTCACAAAGAGATCGAATTTCGCATCCTTTTGTACTTTGCATCAACATTGAACTTCCTTGCCTTTCACTGTACATGGCAACCAGCTGTCGTGGAATAACCGATCAGTTTGAATAGTAATTATAAATTTATTATAATTACATTATTATAAGTCAGAATGATGTTTATTATCTTGTCTGCTGCGATAACATAATTGAGAACGATAACGAATGAATAAAGTGCTCGGAACAGATAAAACACAGAAAATAAAGTAAAAACTGGAAAATATACGAAACCATGATCTAAGAACTAAATCGAGGAAATGTTCGACAATTTTCCATGTGTCATTAAAACTACCATTAGTCTTTGTAAAGAGCAATTTAGAAAACCCTGCCGACGAGAAATGAACATGATATAATGCAGTCGGCAGTTCTGTGAAGTGCAGTATATTCAAGTTTTAAAACTATAATTGAGCATCGGATGTATATATGTTAATTTTTAATTTTCCAGAGTGACATCATGTGACCCACTTCAACCAATCAAAAACTGGCCCTTTTCATTTATATCAAGAAAATTCGTCCCGTATTTCATGGGTCAAACTGAATAAGCCACGAAGTCGAATCAGTACAGCTCGGCATGTATTATAAGCAGCCAAATATCTGATAGATACTTTATCAGACAACGGATGATTGTCTGAAGGTAAGAAAATGCCCTTATCATAAAACCTGAATGTTTACATATTTTAATTCCATGAAAGGTATTATAACAACATTATATAGTTGGGTTTTCCAAAATATTTTAGGGTATATTTTTTACTTTAATCAATATTACCACAATTTTAGCCGCTGATTGAAAGTATTCATCCCAGAAAGAGGCATGTTTTGCTCGCACTGTTATTATTCCATGAAGAAAAAATGTCAAACGGCACCTTACTACTTTTTAAAAATGCGACTCTCCCAATGCCTCACGAAGCTACAGGGTTTTTTCCCCTGTGGAACATTTAGAAATATCCGTAAAAACCCAAAAAGTTAGCGCAGACTACCTTCCTCGCATCGCCCATTCCCTTCCCACTTCCACCACCACTAAAAATACTCCTACATTTTTTTTGAAAAATTGATAAAATTAACCAATACGGTACTTTATACACACGTTGAAGTTTTGTTGTAAATAAGTAACCTAAATAATTAAAGCGTGCAATATTTAGTAGGCTGGGACAACTTCTCTGACCCAGCGTAACAAAACTAACACTTCAACCAAAAAAACAATTATCATATCAACCAGGCAGGTGTTAACTGAAGTGACATGTTTATTTTCTAGAACTCATATTGAGTTATTGACAGTTTTAGAAAAAAACGCGAACACTCTTAAAGACCGATCGGCGCTTGGAAACGAGATAAAATGAAATTAGCACAAGTCGTCACAAGTATATTGTTTCGAATAAAACCTGGTTCTCATGTACGATGTCGCATGGAATATCATCGAATTCGATGACAACGCATCCCAGGCAGTGTCGGCGACGACATCGCAGGACGGGAATTCCGGAGGCATATGAGAATTCTGAACATATTGATCATCCATATTCTAAACATATGTCCTTTATTTCTTATTGTGTTCATCTCCTGTAAAAGTCAGTATTATATCGTTGATATAATTTGTTTTATTGTCAAGATATGCTAATGCAACTGCGGCCGACGTTTCTGATTGCATCATGATTCGTCTTGAAAACAGTGACTTCGTCGCAGGTGACAATTCGACATTTTCACTGTTATTTTGGTGGAAATAATTAATATACAGTAGGGTTTTGTATTAATCGGTCGTGTAAAGGCTGTTTCAGTTATCATGACAATTTCATCAAAGAATCATTTTACATTTTAGAGAAGGAATACTTTTTGAATCCGGTTTTCAGTCCGTACGCGGCATGTCTGAGTTTTGCATTTGAATTATATAACTAATATTTCATTGCATTACGCATGCGCAATGATGCAAACTTGTTCTCAGGATAAGGTGACAGCAGATATATACCAACACCATTGTTAACCCCAAGGCAGCATCTATATCATAAGAGTACAGTATTTCATGTATGTATGATTTTTAGTAGATTCCGTTTTGTCGTGCGTCTTTTCAGTTGGAGATACGGCAGAAAATGTTAAAACGTGATACGCATTGCTGATCGAAAAATGTAAATTTTGAAAGAGAGCAAACGATTCAAGGCAACATTAAACACGCACAATAATAACTTGCTGAAAAACCACAACCTTGTTTCGATTGTGGAAATTTAGCCAAAAAATAACTGCTGTCACACGAGATTTCACCGGCAAGTATAATATTTGACATTTTATTTGAGTTTATTTTTCTTCACTTTGAACACAGTCGATTTTGACTTCGTTAATTCCAAAATCACCATAAACAATTTGATGTAGTTTTCCCATTAAAGACTTGTAATTCTCATTGTTTTGGTCTGTGCAGGCTCCTATTGGACCGGCGATCAAATTGTTTTCCACACGATGCCGAGCGTATCCAAATCACGTGCGCGAGTCACACCACGCATTGTAATACGTCATCAGTTAACGTCTGCCTAATAGATAATTTCGTTTACATTGAATGGCGTGTGTTTCAGTTTCTTTCTATTTTTTTTTTACTTTTATGACCTGTATAAGGTTGTGGATAACTAACCCAGTCTATTTAGATGTTACCATTGTTCCCTGTATTTCGTTGGACAGGTATATTGGCGCATACATTCGATGAGCCATTGTTATATTTTCCACCATGTAAAATTATGGTATAAAATTGTTCTATCAATTGTAAATCAATTGAATGTTTCTGTTTCTTCCTGTTTAGATTTCTGACTATTCATCCCTGGTTGAATCTCCAGTAAACATGAATAACAACCATTTACCACAGCAATCTAACTTCGGAGTAAAATCGTTGAGCACACTTCTCCCTTTTGCTATAGCCATAACTCTAACCAACGGACTCGTGTTCGTCATGTTTTACAGAACACGTCGTCTTCGCATTTCATCCAACTATCCGTTGCTTAGTTTGGCGATTTGCGACTTCTTAACAGGGGCTATCAACATTCCATACTTCATTGTTTATTCTTTCCAAGTTGTACCACCACCACAGGTTGGGTTTTGGATGTATGTCCTACACACACTGATGGCCGTGTCAGCTGCTTATCACATACTTACCATAACCGCGGAAAAATATTTAGCAATTATCACTCCACTGAGACACCTCCAGGTAACCAAGAAAATGATGTTAAAAATGTTGGTGGGGATTTGGATCACGTCTGCATTTGTTGCTGCCATTCCTATTGCTTGGAATCAAAGCAATTCGCGCTTTATTTGGTACATTATTCATGCTGCAGTTTGCCTTGGTTTTGTATTCTTTGTCCCATACGCCTTCATGATTTATGCGTTCACGATCATGTTCAGAGTGATCGCCAAGAGAGAACGGCCATCGTCAAGTCACAGAAGTAAATCAAGATTACAAAAGAAGAACATCAATGACCGAAAGTGTATCATAGTTTTTTGCAATAATGTCAGCGATATTTGCATTTTGTTGGTTGCCATATTTTACCATCATGCTAGTCATTTACTTCAATCATTACCTGAAGTCAGACTTTTCAGCATCGATTGAAAACGCCGCCGAAGCATTTGCCATTATACGATTCATGACATCTGTCTCCGACCCTTTACTCTATACGTTTTTTTAAACGCGATTTCTGGCTCGCCTTACGCAATCTTTTCCCTTAAAAGAGAGTTTAGATTCCAGTTAGAGAGCAAATCGAAACAAAGAAGTGGATCCATATCATCTTATTTGAAGAGGCAACCGAGGTCTAGTGACGGCAACAAGATATTAACGCTCTCTGAGAATGCGGGAAGACCAAGTATGGTTCGTGATACAAAAACAAAGTTTGGTGAACAAATAGTTTACATAACTTCCGTTTAAAGTGATCTGCACGAAATAAAGAAATAACCTGTCATAAGTAGAACAAACTAACAGCAAGAAAAAAAGATGTAAAAAAACTGGCACTTGAAGATAAAGACGATACCAAATTTGTTTACATATATGCACACTCCTACAGTGCCTTCTCTCCATCCAGAACATAGCCTTTCTCATGAAAATCATGGGGATTTGTTCAAGGAATATCAACAGAGGGCCTGCTTACATATCTAACGGAGACATGGAAGAAGGAACTGGATAATGGAAATGTAATTGGCGTTGTGTTCATAGATTTTAGGAAGGCATTTGACTGTGTCCCATTCAATTCTATACATAAAGCTACAAGCCATGGGATTTAGTCGTACTGCTCTTGACTGGCTGAGAGACTGTCTTAAAGGTAGAAAACAATACGCTAACGTGAATGGATTTACATCGGAACTGAACGCTGTCAACTGCAGAATTCCACAGGGATTCCTGTTAGGGCCAAGACTCTTTTCCCTTTACGTGAATGATCTCCCAGACAAAATCAGGGGAAGGCGAGCTGGACCTTTATGCAGACGACACTACATTGTTCTATATCGCCCCTCTGTCGACACAGTTTGCAGTGCATTAAATCGTATACTGGTAGACATTAACAACTGGTGCAAGAACAATAAACTTACCATCCATAGCGGAACGTCAGAAGTCATGTTGATTACCAACAATAGCTTCTGTGGCCCCCTGAAACCAAAGTTGCTTGAAAACAAGATCTTAGATTATGTTGACCATAGTTGCTGTTTTGGAGTAATCATTGACTCTCAGTTGTCATGCAACCTCAGATTGACTCTATTTATAAAAGCTTCAGCACAAAAGTGAAGCATTTAAAGCGGATCAGGTTTTTACCTAAAACAGTACTTGAGGCAATTCAAAGTCATTTGAATGGTACTTAATTAGGCATGCAGGTCAGAAGTCTCGTGGAATTGGGTATGATATCCCCATGGGTCTCTCCCATGGGTGCAGCGGTATTATATTAACCTCTCCCTTGAACGAATCACATTTCGAGGTCTTGTTCGACGGTAAAACACCACGACTACAGTTCAAAGATCGCTTTCTTGCCCCTATAGCCTTTCTTCTTCTTGCTGCCATGTTTGTTATGTAGTGTTTAATAAATCGCGCCGTTGCAATAAAAAAAAGTACGCCAAAACACGAGCCCGCCAATAGGGTTTTACAGTTATGCCGGCATTATTTTGAGCATAACAGTGAGACAAAATAATCGAGTATTATGCCGGAATAATAGTGACGAAAACTGGCTGACGGTTGGGGTCTGGGCCCTGGGCAGAAGGTGTACGCCCTGACATAAATGTCAAGTGCTACCTGGTGGTCTCAATATGAAAGAGAGCTTTCAAATTGGGCTAGCATGCAGGAAGGTTTTGCTAATTCAACCCTCTTCTGCTGCATCAGAGCGAGTTTTTTTCATTACTAGAAAACTTATTTCGTAATAACCAAGCCAGAGCAATGGAGGATTACATTGAGTGCGTCGCTCATGCTTCAATATCAGCTTTTTAGCTTTTTTATGTGAGCATAATGAAGCATAATAGTGATGCCTTTCAAGCATAATAGTGAGATTTGTTTGAGCATCGAAGCATTAGCATAATAGTGAAACATTTGAGCATATTGTGTAAAACCCTACCCGCCAAAACAAGAGCCGGCCAAAAAAGATAGCTCGCTTATATGATAGCCCGCCCTAATAGCCCGCCCATGTAAAGGCGGGCTATGTTTTAGCCCGGCTGGGAAGGTGACCCTGGTACCCGGTTACCCTCCCTCCATGTAAACAGGGCCCTAAAAGTTGAGGCTCTGTGGGCTTTAGGGGCCCGTTTATAGAGAGCTTGTCGCCGAGTCTCTGATTGGCTTCGGGCCGTTTGTCAGAGTAAAATTTGTGGCTCTGTAGGCTTTAGGGGCCCGTTGGTGAGTGAGTTATTGAAAATGCTTAGCGTCTCTGATTTAGCTTCAGAGTGTTATGTGTTAGAAAGTATGGTGTCTTTGATTTGCCTTCGGGCCTCTCATTGTGTGTTATTCCTTCTTTTGGCAGGCAACCTTGGTTGGGAACAGTAATCCGTACGGGCATTCCGTTTCATCGGGTGTCGCGTGTATTGCCTGTTCGCAGGCGTTTGTAGTGCTGTTTCATGAAAAGGGGCTCCCGCCTTAACACTGAGTGTTTTGTAACTTGTCGTTTCATTATATTATGTGGTTCATATCATAAAGAGACGTCAAGCCATCATACGCCCTACGAGCGTCTATTAGAGGTTTGTAATTCATATGGGTTAGGGCGGTCTGAGACCCGGTCAGGAAGTGATGTAAGAGATAGCACTGCGGCATGTGCCTAAAGTTGTAAGAATTCAGATCCTCCCTTTCCTCGGAATATCGTTGGCTCATCAAGAGGAGTGCATGTGAACCCTATTCAACGTCATTTGAATGGTACTTAATTCTGCATACAGGTCAGAAGTCTCGTGGAATTGGGTATGATATCCCCATGGGTCTCTCCCATGGGTGCAGCGGTATTATATTAACCGCTTCCTTGAATGAATATCACATTTAGAGGTCTTTCGACGGTAAAACACCACGACTACAGCTCAAAGATCGCGACCCACCCTCCCTCCCTCCCTCCCTTTGCGGTCTGTGTTCGGTGCTCCTTTTTTAAAATTGAAACATGACTCACATTACAACACTTACAATAAGGACTAAATAAACTCTCGGTACAGCACTTCACTACCTACTACTACAATTACAAACAGTAAGTTATAAAATACAATAGTGTTTATCCTATGAATTAAAAGTATATTACATGTTGCACACAAAACGTCATAATATAGTACAATAATGATTATCTTTAAAAAAAAATACAATACATAATAGATGTTACGAGTATAATATCGTTTATTACATAAGTAGGTAAATTTGGCTTAGTTAATTAAAATTAGACAAAAGAAAAAAATGAACAAAGATAACAAAACAAAATGAGGAAGGCTCGCGGTACTTAGGCAAATGCTTGGTGGGGTGCAAGGCTACTCGCACAGTGTTGTCCATTTGGATCGAAATGTCTCTATAGTATTATTTTTAAATGCAATTGTTTTCTCACAAGTGATCTTATCTTTGAGTAGGAAAAGGAACATTTCAAAGTAGGGAGGATCATCATTTAGCCATGATAAAAAGATATGATATTTTGTGATCATCAGTACGAGATAAAGGCATAGAAAGATGCTGACCTTGGTTTATAGCCAAATAAGATGTCATTAACATTTAGACTGACGTTTTCAGATCTTTTTTTTTTCATTTCACCATATGATAACTTTTCGCCAAAACATTTTGATGCGTGGACAATCATAGAGTAGGTGATGTAAGGTTTCTTTGGTAAAATCACAGTGATCGCAGTTAGGCGAATTTTTCAATTTCATCTTGAAAAGTCTATCATTAGTAGGAAGGATGTTATTTATTACTTTGAATTGAAAGCATCGCAGTTTATTGTCCAATGTGACCTTAAAAGGCAATTCATAGATCACTTTAGGGTGGAGATCATTATTGTTTCAGTTCTATTTCTATGTTTGAGCAGATAAATTATTTTTGAACAAGCAAATTGCGTGCTATTTTGGCGGTGATGTTGGCTGCCGTGATACCATCGTCTGTGGCATCGGTTTGACATTGCTCGTCGTGCTTTAAGATCGAGGTTTTCCATGTTTTAGGTATAGCAGCAAGCAGTCCTTGATATTTTAGAAAATTAACTGAAAGGTGGAATTTGTTTTGAAATTGAGATAGGGTTCAAACGTTTTTGTTTTCATCTACTCCTTGGAAATGCCATGTTGGGAAAACCGGTTTTCCGTCTATTCTAATAAATCGGTTATTCCAAAGGATTTCATTTTCAAATTCAGTAGAAGTTAAAGGATCTTTGGAGTGTATTTCTTGCCAGACAGTTAATTATAAAAGTTAGGTATGTGTGGTGCCAAGTCCAAATACACCTTTTTAAAATTACAGTCAAGCAGGAAAGGTCCCCATACTTGGATATAGTTGGTAGGAAAAGTGAACACCACTTGCCGTCAGCGGTATCATATAAATTTTTGATCCATGCAACTTTGTTCGGTGCTCCTCCTCCGTGTAGTCCATGACTACGCCGGAGTGTTGCTCCCCATATCTTAACCAAAGAACAATGACAGCAGGCATAATATGGTACTTTTTACTTTAGTGTATACATACTGCACGTTAGTCTGGGGTACATGTTCTCCCAGTTTGTTTCATGACATTAAACGTATACAGCTAAGAGCAGCAAAAATCATCCACAGCCTACAAGACAACTTAGATTACATGGATGCACTAAAAACATTCAATGGCAACCTCTCAGTAATATTTACAAACGGAAATTGACATCATTAATGTATACAGTATACCATAATTTAGCTCCCAAGCCCATATGCGATCTATTCATTAAGAACAATGTGCATTGCCACAACCTAAGGAAATCTGAAAATCTTATTGTACCTACAATGCTATGCAGAAACACTTGAGACACTATCGTAATTTCGCGCCTTGCACACGAATAAGGACGCTGACTTTTATTATTTTTAACTTTTATTACCATATGTATGTAGGGGTATAAATGGGTACAACGACAAAATTATTCGATGGACTAGCAAGGGGAGTAGCAAGTAATAGAATAGTCGGGAGTAGTCGGCTTCTTGCTACGGAAAATCGGGGTAAACTCAGGCATAAACTCAGGCATACAACGAGTGCTCGAAAGTGTTTCAGGAGCGCAGAGGCAGATTTGATTGACGTCCACCTAAAACACACACTTTTCGTCTAGACTTTTGCTCCGAGGGCGCGTGTGACTGGTGATCGCTGTAAAACACGAAGGCGCACTATAAAAGGAATCGAAATGACTCCTCCTATTTTTGACATCATCTAGGTTTGCACATGGGGGCTAGAGATTGCAAATTATTGTGTTGTTGTTCCTTTACGAATTTCGAATCCACTATTAAACACAGGGTCGCGTGTGACTGGTGATCGCTGTAAGGTGGCTGATAACGGTTTACAGCCCTTGCGCTTTTATCGATCGATACTACCACCCTATATATCAGTTGATGTCAAAATAAATGCATCAAACAAATGCCCAATCATTAGTGAACAAGATATGATAATCGTCGTGACATAATAGGTTACCATAGCAACAGTAAAGCTTTCAAAAACACCCTTGATTTTAGCTTTAAGTGCTAATAACTCAAAAACGAGCGAGGTGACCCCATTTTTTATAATTGAATAACGATCAGCATGTTAGGATACAACTTTTTGAAAAGTTTAAAAAAAATTTCCTCGGAAAGGATTCAGAGCCATCTTAAATTTTCGAAAATTAGTTTTGATACTTTTATTTTAACATCAACTGATATAGGGTGGTAGTATCTATCCATCAAAGCACAAGGGCTGTAAACCGTTACGAGCCACCTTACTTACCAAAACAGAATACTCCCTTTCAATTCTCCTGATAGATTTCCCAATTGCTTCCACTATGAACATACTTGTTTCAATGATATTCGTATATAAAAACCACGTTAATTTATTAGCTCACCAATAAATTGTCAGTGTCATGGAATTGGGGGATGTTCCCTCGAAATCAGAAAGAAGGATTATTCCGGCAAAAATAGCCACAGAGTATATAGAGTTTCGACATGTCGTTTCATCAGACAAGTGTCCCTTATTTTTAAAACGTAAATGTATGCATATGTTAATTCCCCGACATGCATATGCATTATACATGTAACGGCATTATATACTTGGGTTTTCTATGAATGACAAAAACGTTTGGGTTTAAACTATGTTCAACATACATCATGGTGATTCCATTGAAATAAAAGTTGACATGGAAACTTTCTGAAATTTTTTCCTGATTGATCACTGTGATGTCATGTTTTACAGGTCACCATTCCCGCGAAAGAGATCTAGATATGATTGACTAAAAATGTATCATAATTCCTTTTATTATATCTCTCATATAGTACGCGCGCTGTGATTGGTCAATTTTACGGGCCGTATTCTACAGTACGGCCCGCGAAATTTGAGAGTGCTACTGATCATGACGCCATCTTTGCAAGTTAGTTTCGATTATTTCAAATTCTGCATAATAATGTCTCAGGAAGACGATTTTGAAACCTACTTAAAACGTTTGGCAATCGGGATGAAAGAGATTTAGAAACAAAAGCGAAGCGAAGAGGATCTTCCAAACCAGTATTTTCACTCAGTTTGACGAACACGCTGTAAGTTGATTGCGGTGCTTTTTCTTCTCAATCGGTGAATCAAATTGATTGTCCTTGTCTGTTTTAACGAACTTCAAGAAGTAATTTAAAAGTAAACTCGAGCTGTACCTAGTTTTCATGCTTTTAAAGAAAATGACTTGGGTAGAAATTGTTTGAAGACGTTTGAAGTTTTGGATTCAAATCGTGTTTACAACTCGTCGAACTCGATCAATCGACTCGTCCTTTGGCCTGTGATGCGTGTCAATCAAATGAAACCGCTTTCCTCGCGCTTGACTTGAAATGTTTTCCTTTTCCAAAAGGAGAGATATAATAAATATCTTACTAACCTCGTCTTCTCGGTCCGTACTGTAAGTTACGGATCCTCGTTTTTTCCCCTTCGATTTATGGCCCGCGCGCTTCGCGCTTGGGCCATAAATCGAAGGGGAAACAACTCGGTCCGTAACTTACCGTATGCAATATCTACTAGATATGGGTTTTTAGCTGTGGAAACAAATATGCAAATCGCTCGATGGGCTGTTAACATTAATTTATACATATTAATTTATGCATTAAATTATAAATTAATACGAAGAAGGTAGAGCCCGCGATATGTAATGGTCACCTGCCTTAGCCATGGAGCGACTTTGGAGGGAGGGAGGGAGGGTGGGGAGCTGAGCGCATGGGTGGGGGTCGGTGGAGCAAAACGCTTAGGAGAGGGGAGGGCCCGAAGCTGCGGGCGGTCCTACAAGATGGCGGCGGGTCGTCCAAGTTGGCAGGCGTAGAGCAGGAGCAGGTCGAGGAAGGATGTATAATTTGAAAAGCGATGAGGGAGGAGAGCCGGTCCTGATTCGCTGAGGTATTAGATGACATTTTGGCTAGCCCTCGGTTTCCTATATCATTTCCGGCTCGGGCTAAATTATTTTTGAGAGCTGTCCATAACCAACCGTAATATGTATGTAAATTATGACCTGATGAAGTAGATCTAAATACAATAACTGTCACTGCATCGACTAGTGAAGATAGAGTTGATTGATCATCTTGAAGTCGATAAAGGTAAATTTTAAATCGCCGTAGCGGAAAGCTGACGTTTCGCGGAGCGTAAGCCCTTCGTCGGAGAAAAGTGTTTCACTTGCCCGCCGAGACAAGTAAGACATAGGCTTTCGATCGATAAGCTTCACGGTTGAGTGTCAATTTTAATGAATGACAAGTTATGTCACCCGTTCTGGTAAACGCTAAATGAAAATGTCATGCGTAACACATAACGAATAACGCGCGTGACTTATTTTCTAATTTCACTCGTCGCTATTTAGTAACATATCCCCATACTGATTTTGTCAAGTAAATTTAATCTACAAGTAGGTCGGAAACGTTGATGATGAGAAACATAAAAGTACAATACAATTCATTATTAATTTTGTGTATTACAGACAGGAAAGCTCGTTTTAAAAACACTTACAGATAGCTTTTCAGCGACATAGGTTTTCAGCGACAACCTGGCTTTTCGATAATCAAAGTTTTGGCTAAACATGACATAATACACTAATCGACACTAATCATCATACAAAGTTAGCAAATAGTAGTACTGCTAAGCCAAAATGTAATTAAATGATATAGATGGTAGTTTTAAGACTGGTCCAGAAAAATGAAAAAATGTAAATTCCCGTTTATTCATTAATGATCATAATAGTGATTACATTTGCCTTTGTCACTTTTTTGTGGAAGGGTACTTATTACAACTAATTCGTTATCAGGTTTTTATCACATTTTGCGTCAGCATTTTACATCTTTTGTGGCGAAACCTAGCAGTGTAGATATTATAATCTCACATGAACATCAGATAAAGTATAAACAGAGACAGAGCGACAGCGCGAGAGGCAGCCATCAAGGAGGAGTTACTTTCAGCTGATGGTTGACCACATTTGGACTTTTTTGGTGGCAGGGGACGGGTTATCTCTGGCACTGGTAGCGTCTTGTAGTTTCCTGTATCCTCAGGCTATTAAAAAGAGACGATAACCGACGCTAGATCAGTTTATAGAATGAATTGCATTGAATACAAAATGAACTATTGTTTCATCTAACGGAGAAATGCAACGTCCCTGTAATCATCTGTGCGTGTATTATTCACTAGGCATGCATGAGGTCAAGTGTAGAATTGTGCGAAAAAACATATAGCTAGGAATTTTAACTCAAACAGAGGGCCAATATAATCTTATCATTCTTTACTTAGTTCTACACATCTAGCCGTGGACTGTCTGCGAAATGTGGATATTGGTGACATCATATTTTCATTCGGCCGGTAATCCAATCGCAGCCTCATATGATTCAACCCCGTGATTCAACCAAACACTGGCTCAGCCGTACAATTTGCTAATTTAATTTAATTCCACGCATATGATTTTCTTAGTTCTTAATTTGTCTGAGAGACTTAGACAATAGCAATCATTTTAGCTATAAAGTTTCCTTTCGACTTTGGCTAAGACCTCTTTGAAATTTAGTGTCGAGTAACTCTTATTTAAAACATTTAAATCCTGCATGTATTCTTGATTGGTTGACCTTGTTTGCTTTCAATACTGAGTCCGGAAGGTATCCTCTGGTTTTCTGAACAAATGCCTTTGTTTAGAGACACCCAGTTCTCTCAGTGCACGAAACGCAAAAAACTTGATGTGTTTAGTTGAGTGCATTCACGTTTGTAAGTTATAGAAGAAAGAAGAAGTTGTTAGTTGGAGTTGCAGTGTTTTAAAGACTGTTCAGAGCGGAGAATATGTCCTTCCATTAGCCATCCTCAAAAGCCCTAGACAATTAAAAATTATGGCGGGGGATATTTACTGAGCTGTCGCGAACCATATACGAAGAGCATAAAATAGCCGGACCTAAATTTAAAAGTAAAGAGGAACACTTCGCGCGCGCCAACCGACCACACAAGTGGTAAAAAAAAATGACAACATCAGGAGTTTCACACGGGGTTGAACTGTATAATACTAACTAGTTATAGTTACCACTAAAGTGCCAACGACATAGAGGAGCGAATAATAATTATTGATAGAAAGCTTCAAAATAGATGATCATGAAACATAACGTTCTTAATTATTAAACCTGACCGGCAATTACATTGTAAATATTACAGACAACATGAAAGCCCCAGTTTATTTGATGACAAGATAACAAAATTAATACTCAATCCTAAAGTTGCTTAGAAATCGAAGATGTGTCTTCGTTTGCTGAAATTTTTTTGTCATTTTAGTTGCATGAAAGTTGAAAGAATTTTAAAATTATTATCGAAGCAAGGAAGCGTTGCCTGACGGGGCCAGACTGTCAGATGTTTATATTTTGTAATGACTCATTCCAAAAATTAGATTTACCTTTTATTTTCAATAGCTATTTTGATAATTTTAACTGTAGATATTTTAGTCCAAGAATTGGCAACTTCATAAATAACTGAAGTATTTTTCTTTCCAAGAGTTTCGTGTATGACAGAACTGAAGAGACGAATGAATGTTTACATATAAAACAAGCGCGTGTAGTGATGAAGGAATAAATAATAACAACACTGAATGAACCCTGAAAGGGAATCTCTGTAGCCTGCGAGAGCAGACGTAATTCCCGCTCGAGTTTTCCCACCGAAAACTAAGGATTTTTTTGGCTTTGGCTTGTAACGCCGATTAACCAGATAATAAATGTACTGAACGCAGTGATCAAGGAATATTGTATACACGCTTTGTCTTGTCAGTAATTTTGATTACGCAACGCTGGCGTTCAAGGACAATTTTTGTGCTATAAAATGTGTACAGTATTCTGTTCGTTTCGTTCGTGTCAATCGACGAAAGAACACACTGAGAAGCGAACACACTAATTCGGAATCGAGAAGCGAACACGCTGGCTCTAAATCGAGGAGGGAACTGACCAAAATTTGTGCGTATAACCCTATTCCTTGATCACCTGTTGCTTACAATTTACACAGTGACTAAGGACTAAAAGCCCTTTCAATGAAGAAATATTAACCTTACTCACCTGTACCCGCGGCCCTCACGAAAACGACACTGTTATTAAATATTAACTTACACCCAAATATGGGGTATTACTTACACCCAAATATGGAAAACGAAGTTCACGCAGAAGTTGAGATTTTTGTCCCAAATTCAAGAATATGATCTGCCAACTCGGCAGCTTCGCTCTGGCTCAGCTGCCTCGTTGGCAATAATAATAATAATAATAAATTTATATAGCGCCATTTCCCATAGGTTCAATGGCGCTGTACATAATTGAAATTAAGCAACTAACTAACTAACTAACTAACTAACCTAAGCATAACTAACTAACTAACTAACCTAAGTATAAGCAAATGTGTATCGAAAAAGGCAATTAATTTGTAGACTAAGTAGTACACTGTGAAATTTATAATGTACATCAATTCCTCCCCTACACGATGGTGTCATGTTGAATAACCCACTCCTAGCATTCCAATAACGATATTTCGCATTACATCACCTATTGTTATTTAATGCACCAACCAGATAGTTTTTAGCAAAAAAGAGTTATTTTGTTTTCAAAATGATTGGCAAATTTGAAAAACAAAGCAATGACGTTTGTAAACAGTAAACATCGCTATACACTAAAAGGAAAAACAAAATTTACATTTTTAAATGACTAAATGTAAGAACATTTATATGGCAACTTTGTGACCCTGCAACTATACAAACAACCTATAGTGAAACAAGGAATACAGACAGAAACCCATAGCAACGTCACCTGCTGTTATTAATGTACTAACCAGAGAACTATTGGCTGGTGAAACAAAGAGTTCCCTTGTTTAACTGGTTGGCAAATTTACACAACAAAAAACAATGCTTGCAAACAGATATCTTCTTTATAAGGGGTTGATACAAATAAAAGTGTACGAACCGGAGAACAAATTGCGGTGAACATTTTGTTTTCATCATATTCTCTTCTTAAGTCCGACACCATTTGTTTCGTCCAAGTAATATTCTCGCCAATAAGAGGATTTGACCACTTTGACGTCACATTTAGTAACGGGCTGTAACAGACAAAACAAAAATTACGGTCACGTTCAATTCACTGCCAGCTTGTATTTGTATGTAGTTGCCATAGACCGCATTACTAGAAACTTTACAATAAATACAATATATAGATTTTATTGTTTTAGAGTGGAAACATTTTTGAAGGGGCTGCTACTTTCGGGGTTCAGAATAGAAGGGTACAAAATTAACGCTACTATCGGAGAGGCGTTACTTTCGAGGGAGCGAGGGGCGTTACTTTTACGGTAGTTACTTACAAGTGCTTTTCAATGAAGTTCTGCACTGGTTTGGGTTGAATACTGCTGCAATATTGTGAAGCATTCACCATCCGTGGGTAGTAAAACAAAAAATCAAGACACATCTCTTCAGAAGTGGAGATACCTCCCTGAAATACGTAAGGTTAGCAAATCATATTTCGAGATGAAACTTAGTAGTATGGCTTTATTATACGAAACCGAAGCGTAAGCGATTATTTGTAACCGGAGAAATTAATCGAAAGAAAAGTACTTGAAAGGATCCAGGTACTGTATAGAATGCACGACACATGATTCTAACGGCTATTCAGTTTGTGGAAAATGTTTTGTCATGTGAACAAAAAAATTATTATCGCATCGCGGGTGCTACTTGGTGTCTCTGCAGGGCTCGAGAGGTTCAGCATTTCTGCAGGCCTACATGTAAGTCGTGAAGATAGTTTCTGCAAACCCGTACATGTCAAAATATCATGATACAAATCGATAAGAGATTTTTGCTTGTATGGATATATAATTTTCATTCTTGCGTATACATGAAACATTATTTCAAAGACTGGTAAAAGTAAATTTTAATTAATGTATACACGCACCGATGGCCCTTTTTCTATTTGCTCACCTCCACACGTTTGTCACGGTCCATAGTTTCGTATTTACAGTAGTGAATCAAGTCATCTCCCTACGTAAAGTCAAGGAAACGGTATTAACACAAACAAACTCAAGGCAAAGGAGTCCGACATTAACAGATTTATAAAAAAAAAACTAAACCTATAATAGATAATGACTTTAGAGCTACCCTGCTCAGTTATAACATGAATATCGTTTTAGCAACAACACCCAAGTCTTTATAAATCACTGGCAGGAATAATTAACTTCCTAATCATCTTCTACTTATTCCAAATTATGGCGCAACTTAATATCAGTCGAGGTACAAGTATTCTAAGTCGTAATTCTGTTGATGAGCACGCAGTTTAACCTCGTACTGATGATGGTAGCAGCGAAGGCGTTGATCTAATGCTACATGGACACGAATTCTATATATTACTTATCCGAGTTTTAGATACTCACTTAATATTAATTTATTTTGTTTTCCTTAATGTGAGGGGTGCTTCTAATTACAAACAACACTTTACCCCCAAATAAACGTATTGAAATTCCCGATTTAGATTTATTTTTACGTTGAAAAATAGTAGACTAACCGGTTGAATGTGAACTTCCTTCCTCAAAACTTGTATATCCTGCGAACACAGAGGATGGAAAGGCAGCGTATTTGGCTGATGGCCATGGTAGATTAACATAAATGTTATCACATAGGCAAATAAATAAATCAATTCGGAGTATTTCCTTCATGGAATTTACTGAAACGGCGATTATTTTTTTTAATCACGTTCGTCGGGAAGTAAGTAAACATGGGCTTGTAGTACGCGCAATTCTACCTGTTTAAATTACCTGGAAGTTAAAATCATAATTGTCGTCTCGTGCAATTTCTGGTAATTCAATTCCCTTACGGATATGTTTCGTCCATGTTGCACGCCCTGATGGATGGATAAATTGATCAGAATCAGTAAAACACAAACAAAATATGAAAAGAAAAAGAAAAGAAAGACGATACTCGTTTTTTGTTGCCTGAGTCCTTATCTCAGTAAAACAAGTATGAAGGTATATGTGTGCCAAAATTCAATCTCTGTAATTGAAATAAAATTACTGAAATGAGGAATGCATCAATCCGAAGCTAAATGGCAAAGAGCCGATTTAGACGAAGAAGTCTTCGGAAATTAGTCGTTCTCTTTGCTGAAACGGGCATATCGCGAATAAGCATTCCTCTCTTGGTATCACGCAAAAAGGCATAACACAAATAGGCATCACGCAAATAGCTAGGCATAACGAAAATAGGCATCACGTAATAAGGCATGGGCATGCGCTAAGTAATCCCTTCCCAAGAGCCTCCGTTTTTTCGGTGAGTGGTAAGGCGAAAAGCGGCGAGGGACGAAGAAAATTGTGTTTGAGCGAGAGATCCCTTCTTTTTCCCCTCGAGATGACCTGGCTCAATATTTGAGGAGAGCTCTTATTGAATTATTACGTCAGGCGGAAAATGGTGTCGAAAGTGATTACATATCCTTTCGCCTTGAACAATTGATCGACGTTGTTTTAAGAGCTGAAGGGCCTTGGCAATTGCAGAAACCTCGCACCATGAAGTTAGTACTACCGTACCTGCTGTTCTTAATACAGGTCAGCCAGGCCGACCAAGTTTTGAAATACAAGGTGACAGTTTGAAATTCCTACTGGAATTTGGGTTTAAAGCCACGGAAATTGCCACAATGATGTCTGTAAGTTTGCGAACATTCGAAGAAAAGAGAAGAAGTATGTAGGGAATAACCGTAGAATTCCAAATTGTGGAGTTAGGGGAATGAGAGGGTTTCTCTTGACTAGAAATATCCGAGTTTCAGTCTTGTGTTTATACCGACCCCCTCTTTTCCGCAACACCACCCATCTCATTACTTTCAGATCTACCTTCTATGTCGGGAGAATAATTTTTTTGGCAAATCTTCGTCGAAGCAAGTGAGTGAGAGTTTCCGATTCTTATTATGCAACCAAAACTACTCGGACGCAAGCACTAGCACTCGTGTACGTAAAAACTAAAACTGTCACTCCGGCAGATACGTAATGTTGCTAAGTAATTACTAACGAAACCTGCGGGCTCAGTAAGTTCTGTACTTGGGCATGCGCGATGCATTATGCCTATTTGCATGATGCCTAATGGCGTGATGGCTGTCTGCGTGATGCCTATTCGCGTGATGGCTCTCTGTGTGATGCCTATTCGCGTTATGGCTCTCTGCGTGATGGCTCTCTGCGTGATGCCTATTCGCGTGATGGCTGTCTGCGTGATGCCTATTCGCGTGATGGCTCTCTGCGTGATGCCTATTCGCGTGATGGCTCTCTGCGTGATGCCTATTGGCGTGATGGCTGTCTGCGTGATGCCTATTCGCGTGATGGCTCTCTGTGTGATGCCTATTCGCGTGATGGCTCTCTGCGTGAGGCCTATTCGCGTGATGGCTGTCTGCGTGATGCCTATTCGCGTGATGGCTCTCTGCGTGATGCCTATTCGCGTGATGGCTCTCTGCGTGATGCCTATTCGCGCGATGGCTCTCTGCGTGATGGCTCTCTGAATGATGCATATTCGCGTGATGGCTCTCTGTGTAATGCCTATTCGCGCGATAGCTCTCTGCGTGATGCCTATTCGCGTGATAGCTCTCTGCGTGAGGCCTATTCGCGTGATGGCTGTCTGCGTGATGCCTATTCGCGTGATGGCTCTCTGCGTGATGCCTATTCGCGTGATGGCTCTCTGCGTGATGCCTATTCGCGCGATGGCTCTCTGCGTGATGGCTCTCTGAATGATGCCTATTCGCGTGATCGCTCTCTGTGTAATGCCTATTCGCGCGATGGCTCTCTGCGTGATGCCTATTCGCGTGATAGCTCTCTGCGTGATGCCTATTCGCGTGATGGCTCTCTGCGTGATGCCTATTCGCGTGATGGCTCTCTGTGTGATGCCTATTCGCGTGATGGCTCTCTGCGTGAGGCCTATTCGCGTTATGGCTCTCTGCGTGATGGCTCTCTGCATGATGCCTATTCGCGTGATGGCTCTCTGTGTAATGCCTATTCGCGCGATGGCTCTCTGCGTAATGCCTATTCGCGTGATGGCTCTCTGTGTGATGCCTATTCGCGTGATGGCTCTCTGCGTGAGGCCTATTCGCGTTATGGCTCTCTGCGTGATGGCTGTCTGCGTGATGCCTATTCGCGTGATGGCTCTCTGCATGATGCCTATTCGCGTGATGGCTCTCTGTGTAATGCCTATTCGCGTGATGGCTCTCTACGTAATGCCTATTCGCGTGATGGCTCTCTGTGTGATGCCTATTCGCGTGATGGCTCTCTGCGTGATGCCTATTCGCGTGATGGCTCTCTGCGTAATGCCTATTCGCGTGATGGCTCTCTGTGTAATGCCTATTCTCGTGATGGCTCTCTGCGTGATGGCTCTCTGCGTGATGGCTCTCTGTGTGATGGCTCTCTGCGTGATGCCTATTCGCGTGATGGCTCTCTGCGTGATGCCTATTCGCGTGATGGCTCTCTGCGTGATGCCTATTCGCGTGATGGCTCTCTGCGTAATGCCTATTCGCGTGATGGCTCTCTGTGTAATGCCTATTCTCGTGATGGCTCTCTGCGTGATGGCTCTCTGCGTGATGGCTCTCTGTGTGATGGCTCTCTGCGTGATGCCTATTCGCGTGATGGCTCTCTGCGTGATGCCTATTCGCGTGATGGCTCTCTGTGTGATGCCTATTCGCGTGATGGCTCTCTGCATGATGCCTATTCGCGTGATGGCTCTCTGTGTAATGCCTATTCGCGCGATGGCTCTCTGCGTAATGCCTATTCGCGTGATGGCTCTCTGCGTAATGCCTATTCGCGTGATGGCTCTCTGTGTGATGCCTATTCGCGTGATGGCTCTCTGTGTGATGCCTATTCGCGTGATGGCTCTCTGCGTAATGCCTATTCGCGTGATGGCTCTCTGTGTAATGCCTATTCTCGTGATGGCTCTCTGCGTGATGGCTCTCTGCGTGATGGCTCTCTGCGTGATGCCTATTCGCGTGATGGCTCTCTGCGTAATGCCTATTCGCGTGATGGCTCTCTGTGTGATGCCTATTCGCGTGATGGCTCTCTGCGTGATGCCTATTCGCGTGATGGCTCTCTGCGTAATGCCTATTCGCGTGATGGCTCTCTGTGTAATGCCTATTCTCGTGATGGCTCTCTTTGTGATGGCTCTCTTTGTGATGGCTCTCTGCGTGATGGCTCTCTGCGTGATGGCTCTCTGCGTGATGGCTCTCTGCGTGATGGCTCTCTGCGTGATGGCCCTCTGCGTGATGGCTCTCTGCGTGATGGCTCTCTGCGTGATGCCTATTCGCGTGATGGCTCTCTGTGTAATGCCTATTCGCGTGATGGCTCTCTGTGTGATGCCTATTCGAGTGATGGCTCTCTGCGTGATGCCTATTCGCGTGATGGCTCTCTGCGTGATGCCTATTCGCGTGATGGCTCTCTGTGTGATGCCTATTCGCGTGATGGCTCTCTGTGTGATGCCTCAGTTCGCGATATGCCTTTTCCGAAGACTTCTTCTTCGTCTAAATCGGCTCCTTTGCCATTTAGCTTCGGATTGATGCATTCCTCATTTCAGTAATTTTATTTCAATTACAGAGGATTGGATTTTGGCACACATATACCTTCATAAACGAGTGTCCCTTGTCCGTAATTTTCATTTAATTTCGTTAATTTGCGTTTCACCAATTTTAGTCATACAGTGGAACCTCGATATAACGATGTGCCAAGGGACTGACCAAATTAGATCGTTATATCGGGAAATCGTAATAACGAATTCCCGATATAACGATTTTTCGGGAAAAGAGCCAAAAATATCCTTATATGTAATTGTTCACGTTGTTATTGTATTATAGCTGTGCGTTGGTTGGTATGTAGATTATGTAATCCTTTCTATTTTCCGCTGGTATGCAGGTTACGTAATCATGTTACAAATTGAATATTTAAGCAGTTTGTCAGTTAGGAGTTGTTATTCGACGGCATCTCCGTTTTTGATCGTTTCTCTTACGAAAATTTACTTTAGTACATTAGTTTATATGTGCTGTATTACTAATGATATTAGTAAAAACACCGTTTATGTCTGATCAATAAACGAGATGCCCCCTCCTATACCATGGTCTGGTTTTGTTACTTATACTAAGTTAGAAATTATTTTGTTGTCGTTTCACTGCAGAGTGATTAGACAACAAATCGGGGTATTGTTAATAATTGATTTGTCATGTACTGTATAAATCCCTATCTTAACAAGCTGTTGACAGACACGTTACAGTCCTTATGCAATGAGAACTAAACTAGTAATACGTGACTCGCAGGCCCTCGCGAAGCTTTTGTTGCCTAGTAACGGGCACGCCTGCGATTTGATCTGCAAGGTTTCCAAGAATCGCTGCAAGGTTTCTGAGAATCGCCGGACGAACGCCGTGTTTTTGCTATGCCACCGGATTTTGGTTTCGATTGGAGTTCGCTCGTCTCTCGATATCTGTAATAAATTGTAGCGCTCTTGTACTGTTTTCCCCACTTTTCCGTCCGAATGATCTGAAACCACCTCGCTTTTGTAGGTAAAATCTTCTTCGCAATATCGGATCGGCGAATTATTTTCAGACACAAGTCTTCGCGTCTACAATGAAAACTAAGCCATATGTTTGATCGTACTTTGAGAAATTCCTGAGTCGTCTTTCCTTTTCCTGTTGTTGATAATGGATTTAATAAAGCCGGGTTTTTATCACAAATGACCCGTATATAAATTTGTTCGATAAACAAGCTTGGAGTAAAAATTGTTATTCTTCAGCAGCCGTTCCTGTTTCTACATTTACGTGTACAAAGATTACGTCGAAGTCAATGTTATTAAGCAAAGAAAAGGGGGTTAAAAAAAAAAGGCCTGGATTTGAAGCGGAAAAAAAAAAAAAAAAAAAAAGAAGGACCATGTCGGATTTGAACTCACGCCCTCAATCCCGAAGATCAGATTTAAAAGTTAGCGCCTTGAGCCATTAGGCCACGAGCGCGCCGTGTGACGTCATGTCATCCCCCAACTCCACAAACAAACAAATAAATAAATAAATAAATATGATCGTAAAGTCCACACGAGAATTGCTCTCGCGTGAGCTCTTGGGGGACAGAATTATAAACCCCGCTACGCGAGGCCTTCGGCCTCGCTTCGCGAGGAATTATAAAGGAAAAGTATTGCCCGGGAGTATTGTCATATCTGTCCAAGTGTTAAGCCTCCTTTTTCATCGCGCGATGATTGATTTTATCGTTATATCGGGGTAAATTTGACGTTTGGGCTGCCAGATTGTGATCGTTATATCGGGAATATCGTTATATCGAGTATCGTTATATCGGGAGTTTTCTCAATACATTTACTGTAACATTTGCCGGGCTGTCAAATGTTGATCGTTATACCGGGAACATCGTTATATCGAGTATCGTTATATCGAGGTTCCACTGTAGTAGGAAAATTTTGAAATCATTAATTTCAGACATACCTTGTAGGTGCGTGTGAAGAAAAGCGGCAAACACATTAATTCCTTTCTCTGGTAGTTTCGTCGAGTCTAAGTTTTGCTGACACAAGGGAACAAAATAAGTAAAAGGTGCATTTGCAAGTGTATATTAAATTTACTCAATTAAAAAAAAATCACTCCCATTCATTGTGCCCCTTCGGGCAATTTGGCGCAAAGGGATAATTGACATCCACCACGTGACACACACCCTGTTCAAAGGTGACTACAGTCAAACCTCTGTTAAGCGGCCCTCTATATTAAGCGGTCGCCCTTAATTAACCGGTCACTTATCAAATTCCCGAAAATCGCTCCCCATACTGACTGTAAACTTGACCTCTAAAACTTCTCTCTCGGCCAAAAACAAACTGTGATGTTGTGTTGTTGGCGGGGGGCAATTATCTGCGAAGTCTTGTAATTCAAACAAATGTTTTAGCCCTGTGCCGCTGCCTCATGTTTAAAGTCCAACAACTAATAACATAGATCATGAAAAGATTGGATTGGAAACTGTAGATCATGTTGGTTGTTTTGAGTTGGCACATGGCTTTAGTATAGTGTATTTTAAGTTATAAAAAATCAAGCGATGTGGCTTGTTTCCCCGGCAAACAGTTTTGTGCTGGACAAGTTGATTATACAGGGGCACCCAACGGATCGTTTCGGTGGAATATCTGTTCGGAAAGCCTATAATCACCTCAGATATTCGGTGAGGGAAATATCAACTCGAACTTTCTTAATATGGGAAAATTAATGCCTTTTGTTTTCGGAGAGATAAAAATGTCGTTTTGCGTAGAAAAACAGGTCAGCTAGGATTTTCGGAAGCGCACAAGCAGCTCATAAATTCGGGTAATAAAATGTCAATCCCTAAAATTTTCTGAAGTTTGAAAGTTCAGCTAACGTATCCGAAAAGATACATTTTCCTTTTTGTTTAAAAATAAGCTATAAAACTGCACAAGAAGCACAATTATAACGAAAAAACGACGTCCCGACACTTACAGGAAAATTTTGTCGTTGGGTGCCCTGATTATATTCAATGAACGATCGAATGTTTCCAGTCAGAGAATATTCAAACGTTTTTTTATTTTTTATTAATTTTGCTTGGGTGGTTTAAGTTTTAAAATTGCGAATTGTAGTTAAAAAGGAAAATAACGTTTGGTGTTGTCGTTTAGAAAATAATGCAGTTCTTGGATGTTAAAGGAGAAGGTCACTCCAGAAAGCGCATTTTTTTTCTCACTACCATATGAAGATGAATTACTGACCTTAGTTTGAAGTTCCAAAGACCCTCATAACCTCGTGAAATTTGCCTTCAAAGTATCGAAAAACTCGACTTGACCGTCGCCATTTTGAAGACTCAGCCTGGCCGCATAATCGTTACGTCAAATTGTCCAACCTGAATTGGCGGGAAGCACTAGCCTTATTAAACGTGTAACGCCCGCCCACGCCCTCGACCTCCTAAAATCAATTGTCCCGTTCGACGAAACAGAATCAAGTTCTACTTTTCGAAGCGATCGCGGCAACGCAGCATTTCAGTGTTACAATTTGTCTCGCGACGGCTTAACAAAATTGCGAGACAAGTTGCACGAAAGATTTTTAGTGTCACAGCGCCTTAATTATAAATTGAATCATTACGGAATACTGACAAACTAACCTCTTGTCGTTCTTTCATGGCTTTGCTTCTTTCGCTAGCGAACAGACTTTTCGTGTTTAAAAATTGTCGGAACAGCATCAGGTTTCTGCTTTCTTTTATAGTGTTACCAGTAAGAAGTTGATCTGACTTAAAATCAATCTCAAAGCAGTCATCCGTAAAGTGGTCGGAAGAAACATAAATGTTATCGGGTTTTGGCAAGAATCTCTTATCGCGGCCGAGTTTAACTATCCATTTCTTGGCAAGATCCTTTCAATTAACGGCAAATGATGAAATATAATTCCTCTTCTATCCCTTTGCGATCTGTTACAACCGTTTGGACAGTTTGGAACTGCAGAAGAGGCCGCATTGTGGACTCGAAACATCGAACGAAGGCACACCAAAACAGCAACTATGTTCAAATCACACAGCGCTTCCCGCCAATTTAGGTTGGACTATTTGACGTCACGATTATGCGGCCAGGTTGCTGAGTAGCCTTTAAAATGGCGGCGGTCAAGTCGAATTTTTCGACACTTTGAAGGCAATATTCGCGAGGTTACGAGGGTCTTTGGAACTTCAAACTACGGTCAGTAATTCATCTTCATATATACTTTTTAATGGTAGTGAGAAAAAAAAATGCGCTTTCTGGAGTGACCTTCTCCTTTAAAAGCGTAACATGACAGGTTGGACTGCATTGGTGTTTTGAGATAAAGAATATTTTCCAAACATTTTAAAAAGTTACATTTGTTACCGACTGGTCAAACTCAAAGACTCGAAGGGTTGAATGTCAGAGCAGTCAGCTACCCATGCTCCCTCAGTCCGCGATCCATGCAGGTGGAGAGGATCGCGGGTACACCGAAACACTCACAGCTGGAGACTGAGCCTACCCCACCCTGGGAGTGCAAATCCCCACCTCCAGTCCAATAGTTGACTACTATAAAATAAAAACGGGTCTGTGAGGAGAAGTTGTTTTTACATCTTCCTTTAACTACCAGGCAAAGAAACAGTTGGAAACGAATGCGTGACAATTGAACAACCTGCGTTACACATGACAAGGGTCAACAAAAGTATTTTATTTAGGTATTTTAAAAAACATTAACCATTTGTGTTGTGGTTCGATCAAGAAATATTTGTGGCAGTACAATGTGTTGTTTTAAATAGTAAATTGTACTCCTTATTATCGTATGACCTTTTGACCCTGACATGCTGTAATGCATTTATTAATCAAATACAAAATGCTAAAATTTAATGACAATTCACATAGCAGAACACCAATAACTGCAAATCCTCACAGTACCTTGAAGGAAAACAATTTCTTGATTTCATTCCAAAGAAAAACATCATTTTTATTAAAATTTAGGCTCTTACATGTAATTTAATTTACATTTGAAAACAAGTGTATCAAATTATATTTTGTCTTCGATATCAATATTTCTACTGCAGCAAATTTGCACCAAACTGGAAATAAATACCATACATGTATATTGAAAATTATTGTGATAAAATCGAAGAAAAAATATTTTTTTATTCATCACGCAGATATTTATCCAACTGAGAAACAAGAACTAATTCAATTATCACAAGCGTTTGTACGAAAAAAAAGTATCAGGTTACATCCTTTGCATGAAAAACAAAAGTATCAGGTTACACACGCTTAATTACAACCAAAAGTATCACGTTTCTGTTTTACCAAAATTAATATGGTAAACATTGCGGATAAAGCGTAACAAGTTCTGTGAATAAAATCAATTAACCCAACAATTAAGATTTACCGAAAGTCAGCTATTAATAACAAGAAGACAAGAGAACTTGCGTAAGCATATTTCAACTTTTCTCTTCAAAATATCTGCTCACGAATTTACCACTTCCCGTGAAAATTTCTGCACTCAACAGCAAAACATCGCAATAGCGCGTGTTTAGCAAAAATCAAATTAATTCTGTTTGGCATGATTCGTCACGTCACCGAATCCTCGAATATTCAAAGTAGTTACTTTAGCGCGGAATTCTCAACGGGGAAAATAAAAGAGACTTCTGGTAAAATCTCATGAATGAACATAACAGTAACAATACAAAGGATACTAGGTGTTAGTTTTCGAGGGTCGTAGTTTTCGTAACACCCCTATTTCCTGCTATTTCTTCTTCTTTATGTTTGCCTTTCGTGGTTGATCGAAGTTCTTACTGCGTGCTGAATCGACGTCCATTCATACTTTCAAATAATTGGTCTCATTAGGTTTTCCTTTTCTGGCGCTAATCACCAGCTTAGGTTGCCTTCATCTTCTCGAAGGGATCGATGTCTTAGTTATATGCCGGCCTTTAGACACAAACAAAGATGGCAGTCCAAAAATTTGCTCTTCTTCTCCAGAACCATGCAGCTTTACAAACGGCAATTTCATTGGTTGAACTAAGTGTTGCTGATGGTAGTCCGATTTTGATTGGTGGGACAAACATACATACATGACTAAATCGTCCAACACGACGACTAAGAAGCTATTTTTCTAAAAATAAAATAAAAAAAGCTAAATAATGTACAAAATATTCCAGTCAACTGATAACATATTTGACACCTTACCTGGTAGCATTCTTTAGGGCAATACCCTACAGTCAACCACGATTTCTGTTTGGGCGGGATCATCATAAATTTAGTTACTGCTTCCCCGACAGCAAATATACCAGCATCATACTCACGGAGATTTGGAGTGTAGTAAAAACGCACCCCTGAGCTGTCTTTGCGTCCTGTGCGAGCAAACCAGTATTTGATATATCGTGATATTGACACGTACTGACAGTGGCCAGGCGGGAGATGTTTACGATATTAAAATGACGAGAGAGCAAACGCTTGATCGTTGCACATTTATACAAGGCATAAATATTGCTATTCGCGATGTAAACATACAATAATTATTCGGCCAATATTGTTGGTTCTAACAAAGTAAGAATATTTTCGTCCCATGGTGGACGAGTACAAAATGAAATAAAGTAAATTAAAAGGTTTTTTTCAGTTGCAAGCATCTAACCCCATTACGTTTTTCACCATAATTTAGTTTTCGATTGATTTAATGGTAATGGAAATAGATTAGTATATGTTCATTTAGATCTTTAGTTCTCGTGACTGGTTTATTCACATTGTTTACTTCATTGAGAAACTGTGAGAAATCTCAGTGTTAGCGTTCCATTCGTCACGAAGTACCTACAACGACCATCATTTAGTTTACCAACAAAGTTTCTAATCTAGACGCAACTATCTATACCATGTCGAAGAGGATACTTTACTCCCACGGGTCTCTACTCAGGCTCCGGTTGTCAAAGGCTGGATAACGCTATCATAAATCACTATCCAGTGGATAAGTGTTAATAACCAACTACGCCATCCACTGTATAGTGATTCATGAGGTGGATAGTTTCATTCATCCTCTAACAGCAGGGTCCAGATGTATAATTTGGTATCGACAAACTGTTGGAGAGATTTGTGATACGCATACTCTTATATAGCGATAAATGAAACAACGGCCAATATATCCAAACTTACCCTCAATCATCTCCGGATTATCGTAGTGTAGCTCAAGCATGTAGCTTTTGGGAGAATCCTTTGTTCCGATTGGGTAACCAGCTTTTTGTGGATAATAAAATGCCTGGATGATGACACACGCACAAAAACGACATCAAAACATAGAAATAAGCTTGCCCAAAGCTAAGACCACTTTAAGATTAGTGGTTGTGTTAGGTTCGTATAGGTGATCGTACAAGTTCCAGTGCAATTTATAATGAATAATAACGACCAGAATTGTGAAGTGCATACACAAATGTAAATTTGTCCTGTACCTCACCGCCAATTCCCCAAGCGGCGACGATACTTTTTGAGTAGCAATCAAGGAACGGCATATTGCGATCATGACATTCGAACCCAGGTCCGTAATGGCTGTCGTTATAGTTTCCAGGACACTCGTATACCAGCAAGTGATGCACGATGCCTTCGTTTCCTTTTTGGGTATATGGCTCGAACTGTAACATAATAGCAATAAGCACGGTAATTAGTTAGTCCATTGTTACAACTAAAACAAATTTAAACTGATGTCGAACTAACTAGAGAAAGTTAAGGGGAAAACCTACACTACAAGGAACCACAAGGCTGTTGCTAAGGAAATCTCCAAACCTCCATAACTTTGGTTTAAAGCTTTATAATTTCCGAAATATTGTACATTTCATCAAACGCATGCTTCAAGTTGTCGATATTGAAGTTCTTTGGCAAATTCTAAAGTAATAATTTGAAAACGATCAAATCCTTCCGAGTTTTTAGACATTTTTCATTTTGGTCACGTGAAACACCAAATATGGGCATGGTTCGAAATATTTAAAGGGAACGTGAATCGAACAAACATTACAAACGTTGATTCCCACTGGAGTCCTGGAACCAAAGTTATGGAGGTTTGGATATTTCCTTAGCAACAGCCTTGTGGCTCCTTGTAGTTTAGGTTCTCCCCCCTTAATTGCTGCTCATGTGTCACATGTTCAACAAACGTGCAGCCATGACTTATTATTACTGACCGGTTTCGAATTATTTTTTTACCACTCTTAGGACTCTTTTTTTTTTTTTTTGGCTTTAACCTCAAAAAAATAATTGCGCAGCGCCCTCGCCCGCCAGACCAACAGAAAGGCTGAATAACTGACAGAAATCTGTTATATGGGTTGCGATCACTGACCTTTGTTATGTGATGCTTGGTTTTTATTGCAGGCTGGGCCTTGATCAGAGAACACCAGTAGGTTGTGCGCTGTTTGGGAATTGTTACCTGCAATAAAATTAATACAAATGTCCAATGCACATGTTAAGTTTGTTTCTTCCCTGAGTATCTACAGTAATAATAATCTACAGTAATCTCACATTTTTATTTTGGATGATCAATTCCTTCCACCCTGTCTCGTTGACTTGTTTCTTGTCCAAGTTGTTAAGAAGTAGTATGCTCCTTGACCCTTTGTACGTATGCTTCTTAATATCGTCTTCAGACGTGGGGTCCTCTGTATGATAGGCAAACACTACCTTTGTGGTACCTTGCTGTGAGATAAAAAAAAAAAAGTCATATTTGTTTAACCATTATTTTACTTACCAGTGAGTTCCCATGGCAAACTATAGAACCAACAATTAAACTTAAAAAAATAAGTAAATAAACAACTGCTAGCACACAGAAAGTTATATTACCTTTATTTTCCGGTCCTTGGGATCACAGGTGTCAAATTTTCTGTTAAATTTCAACACAGTTTTTTTGTCACTTTCCTCGAAGCCAGTTAAGACGTAGTTGTTTTCCTTGTCCAATGGTGGCAAACGCTGTGCATCAGCATAGCGGTCCTGGGGGAAAAAGGGGCAATGTTTTTAAGGCTGGTTTACACGCACGATAGAAGCTAAGCATGAGCATAATAAGCGCAACGATGTTCACCCGTGCGATAAGCATAAGCACAAGGTGACATATGCAGGTGCGGTACCTTTAAATTTGGTCCGCATTGCATCATGGGAATCCATGGGAAAACAGGTTTCCGCTGATAAGTGGTTACTTTATTCGTTTACACGGGCAACTTAACGACGCAAGCATAAATGCAAGCACAAGAAAACGATTTTATTTTCTTGTTCTTGCGTCGCCACAGTTTATACCTATGTGTCTTGTACTTATGCTTGCGTCATATGTGTAAACCAGCTTTCCGGCACGTGATTTATCGCGGTAGCTGACGTAATCAGTCAACACCCTGAGGCTCCCAGAGAAAAAAACAAGTTAACAACATATTACGAATTCTCATCAAAACAGAGAATAAAATATTCCTGTACTCCATACTACAACAGATCTACATGAACTAGATTATCAGACGTCCTGTGACGACTTTAGGGTAGGACGCAAGGTCAATTGTGACAATAGGTTTTTCCCCTCGGAACGGAAAATGAACGGAACTTGAAACTGACTTTATCTTGATGGAAAATTAACTCTGAGCAATTCGCTTGGCTGCGCTTGCGGGAGGATAGAAATTCGTCACCAATTTCTGGACACCGGGGATCTACAGCAAATGGACTTCGGACAGACCAAGAACTCTCACACAGTACATGACTTCAACGTACTTTAAAAATCTTCAGCAGAAATATTCTCTGTAATTCGATGTATAATTTGACCCGATTCACTGTCATGCTGTTCGATGAAAGGCTCGTTTTGATATACTGTACACCGGTTTTATAGTTTGCTATGTTCCTTTACCATAGCAGGAGAGCGACACTTACCGTCAAATATCCTTTGGAGTCCTTCACCCATCCGATAACTACGTCACTACCGGCCATCATCCCATTACCTGAAGAAAAGCCGAAACCAACCCATCCTGTAGTGGCCGCCTCAACAGCGAACGATACGGTTTCCTTATCCCAGTCAACTGTCCAGTAGAGCTTCATTAACTCTTTTGGGTCCAAAACTGCGTGATGAGCGAACTCAGAAGACAGATCAGTGGCGCTGGCCGAGATCAAAGCAGAAAATACCACTACTACTAGCAAGCACAACATTTCCCCGGCTTGTTTGGTTATAGTCTGAAGTGTCAGCCGCCTCCTCGCTCCAACCCGACTTTGAAAAGTTAATAAGTAAATATAGTTTGCAGGCCTGCGCAACTAATAAGCGAATATAGTTTTGAGTTACAAAATGTCACGAAATCTATTGTCATGTATTGTCATGATGCGGCAGTTGAGACAGACGCAACAATAGAGCAGTTTTAAGAGCATAATTAAGAAGTCGCTCGTTTGGAAAATCTACGGTCAGGATTATCATGTAACTTGCTACGAGTAAACTTTAACTGGCTGCAAGCATGTTTGAGGTTTTTAGAAAAAATTCACCGTGGCAAATGAAAAATAATCGCATTTGATTAAAAAAGAAATCTTCGGAAAATCTGTTATAACTCGAACAAATCGAGTTTGATTGCTACACAATTTATAATTTTATATAATGTTAGGATTCTATAATCGGATTCTGAAAAATCTAAGAAATCGCTTAACGTTTTCCTGTTAAAAAACGCGCTTTAAAAAATGACCTGTCAGCCCAATAAATACCCGCGGGCCACCTTAAATTGAAGAAATCCACTAAAGTTACCAAACTTGTCCGCAAGTGCGACCCGGGCCTAAGTTAAGATCAACGAGACTACTACTACTACTACTACTTCGCGCGCCAACAAGACCGCCAGCTACGCAGGCTATACCAAGATGGTTATACTCAGTCGGGCTTTTTCGTCGCGGCTTGCCGTTCACAGTTTGCGGAGAAAAAAAATCTCTCACCCAGGGTACTATAAGAAATACTTTTTCATTCTTTTTCATTCTGTGACGCTTCAAGCGGCTTCAAGTCTATTGCTTCCAAACAAACATTTGTCTTTAATCCTTGCCAGTAGCCTGCGTAGCTGGTAGTTTCGTTGTTTTCGTGGCTTTGCCACGCTCTTCGTATTTTGCCCTAGTATTCGTGACTTCAGCACCCGGGTATTTTACCATCGCCCGCCAACGAAAGAGCCAGCTACGCATGCTAAGGCGGTCGCTTTGTTCTCCAGCGCTTCTTCTCGCGGCTAGTTTCCCTCCCGCGCGTGATACTTAGCTAGCTAGGCTAGTTAAACGTTAGTATGCTCATAACCTGGCCAAAAAAGGTTATTACAGTACACAGCACGATTCGTATCAACATAAAAAAATTTATTAGGTCACTAAGCACTACCCTGCTCTCGTAAACTACAATAGCTCACCGACTTCGACTCTTCTCGCGGACAACGAACTCTGTTCAGTTTACCATCGTTTCATTTTGACCAGTATAAACAAGACTTGAAACATACGCTTCTTCTTCATACAATCACCCACTGTTTTCTTTACAAAACAACGGAAATAGTGCTCATTAATGGGAGGATGTTATCTTTCGTCTATAAATGGTTCTCGATATTTCGCACAATCCACTGAAGCAGACAAGTTCGTCTACAATTTTAGAAGATAATGACTTTATCAAAATCATTCCTCGTCTTGAAAAGCTTATAATACTTAACAATAGTTTAATTTTGTCAAGAGGTCCAACGCGAAAGACTCCTGGCCCATCAGCAAAAACATGTAATATTTTGTGTTTACACAGCACCATTCGCGCTGACATAGCAACACTCTCAAGTCAGTCGTCATACTAATAACTTGCACCATCAACCTTTCGACAACTCAAGCTCTTAATGATTTTCAAATAATTTTATTGAAAAGTCAAAAACTGACACAGCACCACTGATTCACGCAAACATAAAAATATATATTTGGTCACAAAGCAATACTTTCCTCTCGTAAACTACTGGCTCGCCATCTTCTTGTCGCGACTTCACCCCTCGCGTGTGAGACCGTAATGAGTCTTTCGTAGCCTAGCCAAGCCAAGCTTAACGAATATCAGGTCACACGACAACCTTTTACGTAGCCGTGTAAAATTTCATTTATCTTTTTATCAATTGCTTGTACATTTTGAAGAACTAATTGTATATGAAACGATACTGTTTCACCCGACTTTTAACAACTAAAAGCTATGAATGATTTTCAAAAGGCAATTAATATATATATTACAATACACAGCACCTGAACACAGCACAATTCACGTTAACAGAACAAAATTATAAGGTCATTCAGCAATACTCTGCTCCAGTAAGCTTGCCGCCTTATGTTCTCGGGGCTTCACCCCTCACGCGTGAGGCTTAATTAAACGCCTACCCAAACAAATACAGCTCCCACATAAACATTAGTACGTATCTAGAAACAAATCCTATTTATCCTTCTTAGCAAATATCCTAATTTAACCTACACTGTATTCCATTTTTATCAACTTATAATATGTTTTATCATTATTCCAGGATAGTACATTTCAAACAAAATGAAATCTGCCAAGATAAGGGCCCTAAAAGACCAACGCCTTCGCGACAAAAGCTTTAAGACTGTGGTTCAAACGCGACCCTGCTTGTAGTTGTCTACACTTCCCATGTAAATAAAAGTGTTTGCAAACAAACTTGTCTTTAATATTTATTTTGCAACGCAATTTCTCTCCTGACACCACCGTCAATGAAGCGAAAGTTTCTGACAGTTGTCATACCAACCTTTCAATCGAACAATACCATTTGTCTACGCAGGAATTCACAAATAATTCTTACACAAAAAAGTTTACACAGGAATGTTACAAAGAATGCTTCGACGATGGCATTAACCAGCCATTAAATCGTGAAAACGTAAGCAAGCAAAAAGGAAATCTGAAACTGTCCGTAAGTATTTAGTGTGAGAGGCTCCACACCTGAGACGAGAGACCCGGAGCTGTTGCGTAGAAACATCGGAATTTAGACAACAAAACTAAAGCAATTTTCATATAGCACAAAGTTAATTAATGAACTAGTTCACTGGTGACGAATTTCTTCTGTAACTGAGATTAAGCAGTGACGCGACATACGCACACCTTGCAATCTTAAACTTATAGAAAAACTAAAAAAAAATAAAAATCTTCAGCAGAAATATTCTCTGTAATTCGATGTATAATTTGACCCGATTCACTGTCATGCTGTTCGATGAAAGGCTCGTTTTGATATACTGTACACCGGTTTTATAGTTTGCTATGTTCCTTTACCATAGCAGGAGAGCGACACTTACCGTCAAATATCCTTTGGAGTCCTTCACCCATCCGATAACTACGTCACTACCGGCCATCATCCCATTACCTGAAGAAAAGCCGAAACCAACCCATCCTGTAGTGGCCGCCTCAACAGCGAACGATACGGTTTCCTTATCCCAGTCAACTGTCCAGTAGAGCTTCATTAACTCTTTTGGGTCCAAAACTGCGTGATGAGCGAACTCAGAAGACAGATCAGTGGCGCTGGCCGAGATCAAAGCAGAAAATACCACTACTACTAGCAAGCACAACATTTCCCCGGCTTGTTTGGTTAGAAAAAGCAGGGATTTTGAAAAGTTTAAGTAAATATAGTTTGCAGACTTGCGCAACTAATAAGCGAATATAAGTTACAAAATGTCACGAAATCTATTGTAGACCGGCAGATGATTGTGTCATTCCTTATTATTGTTACGTTTAAAATCAATATCTTTGTTCTAAATTTGACAAGTAGACAATAGTACTTACAACATTATTGCATCATTTTCAAAACAAAGGAAACACAGTTTAACTTACTCCCTAACAATCACAACATCACAAGCTCTGAGCATACTGTAACGACATATAAAACAAGGTGCTGTTTATATTATTATAATAGAGGCTGCGAAATTTCTGAACGGTGATTGGTTCGAACGAGCTGTATTTATCTCAAATACTGAAATACTTACATGTAGACGTCTGCACGCAGGCTAGTCCAATCCGTTGTTAAATCAGTTTACATGTGCGTATACCTAAGGATATGATGCAGAATATTGGATCAAAATAATATTAAATTAACACGTGCTTACCTATAATTAACTAATTTCATGGGGCGTTTTCTATAATAAGGAATGACACAATCTGATCTTCCATATCTATACTAACCCAGTGCCCACCCTTTTTGTTGAGCTACAGGTGTTAATTTCAAATACCTCATGATTTTCTGCCGCAAATTATCATTATAAATTCAACATTACGGTACGTTATCAGGAAGTATGATTCCCAAGTGGCAGAAAATCAGGAGGAATTTGAAAAACACTGAATAATTTAATATAAGATGAGGGGTTTGCAAAGCGACGAGAACTTGGAAAGCAAAAGTACCTGACTTCCCGTTCGTTGACTTCCCGTCGTTAAAACCAATAATTGGTACTGTACCAATAATTGGTACAGATCATAGTAAAAAAGCGAATTTCCAAACTCATTCGATATTCCAGCTGGGTTTTCAAGATCAATCCGCGAACCTTTCGTACTCAAATTTGGCCAGATTGTAGTTCGAGGACTGGTCTTTCGAGATGCGGGAGCTGTTATGAAATCGAATCGAATAAATGCTTTTTTAGGGCAAAATTCGAGAGGAGGTACAGAATTTGTCGGTCCAAACCTGCTCGAAGTTGCATTCCTTGTTGTATTATTAGTAGTTCTAGAAGCGAGTAAAAACTTTGAAGCCAGAAAACTGCTCTCGCGCGCATCAAATTACCGTAAAAACCGCTTCAAAGCAAAATTAAACAACGTCCAAACATTTTGACTTTATTCTATTAAATATAGACAGTCCTGAATACCAATTTTAGGAAGATTAAAAGGCAGTCCGCGTAAGAACCAACCGGTCAATTTTCGGCTGTAAATGGATTTCTTTCATTTTCTCCACAGAAGTAGAACATCATGTTTAAAGTACAAAAATCATATTAATTTGGCTTCGTTCTTTTTAAAACTTGCGTTTGGCCGTTTGTCCCGAAGCGACCATAGATTATGCAAATTTGTCGTTCGGAACATCGATTTTTACCTTAAAACTCGAAGCACCGTATAATAATGTAGATTAAACACAGTGAGCTAATGTTTACATCGTTAGTCATATTAGTAATAAAGTTTGTTTTAAGCGTTAAATTAACTTGTTCCAGTTCGTACAAAATTAGTTATGATTTTTTTCGTACACTCACCTATTGGTGCCACAGCCGCCATTGGCAAAGTGTCTCGATAAAAATACATAATTTCTCAAAAGTGGGACCTGATCAGAAATCAATTCACCAATATTTTATCAGACCAAGGTCTGGTCTACAAATAACTGCAATAACATTTGTGGGCACTCGTCATATAATATTAGAAAATCTTGCATCAATTTCACAAAAATGACAAATTTCATTATCATTCGGTCATTAAAGGCTGGTTTCATTTTCTTAAATTTGCCTTTAAAAACATTTCAGACCTACAACAGATTAAAAAAAGGCCCATATTACAGTTCTGAACGAAAAACATTTGTAAAACTAACCTGAATTATGTACAAAGTCTTCCAACTGGAGACCATTTTTCGCCACCGTGGGGTCGATGTCACGCAACACCAGAGCGAATCATCACGGTATCATGATCTCGAATGATCGCCGAACATTAAATGTTCGCCCATTTCAACAGTAGCCAAATGGCATTTCATGCGAGAGAACAGCATTTAGTTCGGGAAAAATATACCATATTATCCGTAGTTTTAGGTGCAGTTTTTGCTTTGTAATCCAGTGGTTATAATCCGCTTATCGTATGCTGAATTGCAGTCTTGCTTGAAATGTCTGAAATAATAACCGTTTCAGAGTAAACAAAGTCCTTCGTAAATCCTTGTAATGTCCTGAAAAAGCTGAGCAATCAACCAGATACTGCACAAAGGCTAGAATGTTGTCCTCTGGATCGGGCTTTCATCCGTCACGATACAAACTGAAATTGAAGGTTACAAAGGATCGCCTGATTCGGATGACCGCTGACCTTTTAGCATGACTTGAGCGTGATAGAGAATACAACATTCATAGTTTGAGTGATACTAGAACACTCAGATTTTGAGCTTGTATACCTATAGGTTTCCAATTGACATCCTGAAGAAAATTAATGAGCCATACGACAAACTCTCGGCAATGCACAACCCAAGAAATCCCCTCACATGAGCCCGCCAAAACAAGAGCCCGCCCCAAAAAGATAGCTCGCCTATATGATAGCCCGCCCTAATAGCCCGCCCATGTAAAGGCGGGCTATGTTTTAGCCCGGCTGGGAGGGTGACCCTGGTACCCGGGTCACCCTCCCTCCATGTAAACAGGCCCTTACACTACGATATACACATGCACTAACAGTAACAAATTGTGTAAGACTTTTACAATAGTCTTTGTTCCTGTTAAGTCGTTATGTTGTGTTTAATTGGTGACATAAAGCAATGACATAGGTGTTTTTTGTTTGTTTGTGTGACCTTACCATTGCGTCGCTAGTATGAACCAAGGCCTTATAGATTAAATTTGTAATTGACTATATTAAATACACTACAATGTTTAAAAGTATTAATCTCCATGGATATGATAAAAGTTCTAAAAACTGACGATTTGTGACTGAATATCGTCATCGGGCTTTGAAACATTAATGATTAACATTTTAATTGTAAATATTCGGTTTTGAAGCTTTTATCATATTTTAGCCTTTAATCCTGTTAGTTTTTATAATCAATGGCCAAAATTTAACTCAATGACTATAATTTCCTTTTCTGAAAGTACATGTGATTATACAACTAATACAAAATCAACTGAAGACATAAAATAGTGAATGAAAGTAACTAAAATTGTGGTTATATCACTGGCATTGTTTTACTTGAGTAGCAAATTGTTGATAACATTGTTTGAACGAAACTGCAGAAGATTGTAATTATAGATGTGAAATTCCTGGCTACAGCCTGTTGCACGATAGATCTACATGTAGTCATCAATTTGAGACTTCTATCCATCTACTGTGATGCCTTGTCAGTGGTGTTGACTTGTTCTGAAGTTATAAGAAGTTTTTGTAATCATTTATATAAGATATAGAGAAAGGTTGATGTGTTGAATAACATTGTCACTTGCAAACAGAAGTAAATCAATTGTGACACAAGCATCCTATGGAGAGGCCAGGCTATTGTGATTTTTTTTTTGTAGTGTTGAATCATTAAGATGATGCCAGGTGTGGTATATTGCACTGTGAAATGCAGTAAGAGTAATAATGGACTGCTGATGCCGCTCATGTCATAGTGTTGGATTACACTTCGTGTAAGCCACCACAAAAACGTCCGGAAACGAGAATTCTGCGTTTTCTGGGGCCAACTTCTTTGTTCTACAAATCAAAAGAAAATAATATTATATTGCGATTAACGCTTGCCTCCAGGTGACGCGTAAAAAAGATATCCATCAAACCTACAAAGCAAAAGAACTAGGATAGTTTGCAACCGCCAATCATTAGCATGGTGACCGCATTTTGGCCTGCAGCTGTTCTTTAGGATGGGGAGATATCAGGCCCAATGTTAAAGCCGCTGCTGATCTTATGTTCCTCTGCCCGGCATATCGCAGAGAAATCCTACAAATTCTACTTGAACTACAGTTGACGCACTCACTAGTATCCTGCACAAAGAGTCTCTGGGAAACTCCGCAGGAGTCTCCTTTATTTCTATTGGCTGTCGGCATCTGCGGTATCCACAGTGTTGACATATGCGCAGAGAAGGCGTGAAATGTTTATAAACCTTTAGAAGCGAAAAAATAGGTACGCAACGCGTACACGTGTCTGCTGCAAGCTTTGCCCTAGGTTGAATTGATTTGTTATAGAGACTTGTAATTTGGAAGTGGTTAAGTCTTTGTCACTAAATATTACGGTGGCCCACAAGGGACACAGCTTCTTAATAAAAAATATGGCTATTTCTAAAAATGATTGCCATCTTTCTTTGCAAATACAGAGGTGCTCTGTACAAATTGAACTGTTCCGCACAAGAGTGAGGGGTCGTTCCTTGGAAATCTCACAATGCGTGAACCATAGAAAAAGTAACATGCCTCTTCCATAGAAATCGAGTTCTTCCGTAGAAACAATCACGAGCTGCTTCGTATAAAAAGAGTGTGCATGTTCCGTATAAATCGAGCTCTTCCGTAGAAACAACCACAAGCTGCTTCGTATAAAAAGAGTGTGCCTGTTCCGTATAAATCGAGCTCTTCCGTAGAAACAATCACAAGCTGCTGTGAAACGTGACGTATCTGTTCCGTAGAAATCGACAGCTCTTCCGTAGAAAAATCGACCTCTTCCGTAGAAAGTTCAAACTGCTGCGCGCGCATTTGCCTGAGAGGGTATTGGGTACTAGCGGCAGCTCGCATGCTCGGCTTTCTTCGCGCGAATTTCGTCCTGGTTGCTGTTTTGGCGGCTGTCTTTTTCGTGCCATATTTTTCGTTGTCAGGATGGTTTTTTGCCAAGGATGTGTGGAACGCAAGTGGTAGAACATGGAAAGTATTGCCACAACTGTGGGGTAGAATCCCAAAATGGTAAGTAGACAAACAATGGAGCGATTATAAGCATTTATAAGCTTACATTATGTACATGTATGTCGTAATGAGGCAAACTTTTATTTTCTCGAGTACTAATTTTCGCGCTACAAAAAGCTTGTTCTCTGAAGTCGCGAAAATAAAAGAACTGTCGATTACGCGCGAACATTAGTGAGAATATGAAAGGTAAACACGACAGCCTTCATCGATAGAATATAGCTTGTGTTCTTATTCAGTGAGATGCATAAGTACAAAGTTTTCCTGTATTCTGTTTGACCGGACTGACAGAGCTTCGACGTAATCAATATAAGCTTAAGTAAAATTATGTTAAAGACGATACGCGTGGTTAACTTCAAGTATTCAAATATTTAATATTTCGCCTATGAAACCTTAATATCTACCACAATCAAGAGGGCTGTATTTTTCATCCCTTTGCATTATAGATACTACAAACAATTAACTGTTGTGCTATTAAAGGGATACCATCAGAGAGGGGATTCATTTGATGGACTTCACAAATGACATTTGCAAGCATTAAAGATTGAAATGTCAAGGTCAAAGATTTATTCTTTACAAATAACTAATCTATGTTTGCAAATCTTAGGTGTGTCGCTCCAAGGTGATGTAAATAAGCAATCACTTTTGTCATTTGATGACTTCAAAAAGAGGAAAGAGGTGGATAGAAGATCCAAGTTTAAAAAGCCAAGTGACAAAAGGCAAAACCAGAAAAAGTCAACAAAGGTGGAGGCAGTTAAGGTGCAAGTTGGCCTTGTATCAGGTAATGGTAATGCAGGCCATTTGAAGAAAGTGAAAGGAAGAACAATCCCTGTCCTTGTAAACACGAATGTGGATGCTGCCACTCTTCTCACAACAGCCGTAGAGAAGCATGCCAGGCATTTCAGACAATCTAACAAATTCCTGGACTATGTAGTGCTTTATTCTGATATGTCTGTGGTGAATTTCTTACCTGGTAGCAGCACCCCATTTACTCTTGAGAGGTACAAGTCAGACTTGTTAAAAACCTTATTCAAAGTTGAATTTTTGGCTGTGCGTGAAGGAAGAATTCGAGAGTACCAACTATGGCAGCAGTGAAAGCGATGATGCTGACCTTGACAATCCCTCATACCAAGTTGGCTTTGGTTCCACATCAGCTGCTCCTGGTCTGTCCTCAACTTCGCGATCATCAACTAACGTAACGGCAACATCGACTAGATTTTCATCGGTATCTACCATCTCCTCACCATCTATGTCAACATTTGGTACATTTACAAGATGTTCCTCATCAGCCACCATCTCATCGCCATCCATCACTTACCATCAGTGCCCAACCTGCTATGGTGTTTTCTCAGGGAGAAATTGAGTCCCATGCTGATGCCTGCGCTGATGCGTGGGTGGACCCAATAGGGGATCCAGATGGTGTAGTTGAAACACAGAATGATGAGGACGAGAAGCAGTGTAATGAAGATGCTACAGATACCCCAAGAGAGTCATCAGAAGTTAATTTGGAAACCCTTAAAAACGAAGTTTCCAATTTAAGAAGTGCATGTGGGTGTGAATTGACAAACAGAGTGTCAATACGGCGCCGTTCAATCTTTCAAGACTACATGGATGCGAGGAAGAAGAAATGGTTCAAGCCAAAAAGCTTAATTAAAGTTACCTTTGTTGGGGAACCCGCTATAGATGATGGTGGTCCCAAACGTGAATTTTTCACAGGTAATTTGTTAAGAAAATATTGAAGGAAGGATAATTATTTAAAAAAAGTAGGGGGAATACACATGTTATTGATACAACAGTCAGCCAGTATGTCCAAAACAACACACAACATGTTGAAAGGCTGTTTCAAGTTAAAAAAGGTTACTTTATGTACAGTTTTGTGTAGTGTTATGCTACATTTTCTTAGTACATGTACATGTAGTCATTGTGTGGTTCCAGATATTTACATACATGTAGATGTACCTCCCCCATGGAAGATTTTTTTAAATCCCAAGCTTTCCTGTTAATCACCCTGGTTTACTCAAATGTGGTAATAATTTTTATATATTTGCTATATAGTACATGTATATCCAAATGCGCTTTACAATATTTTTATTCAACTCAGGGGTGAGATCGGACATCAGCTTATACAGGCGCTAGGCAGCCGCTATCATTCCATTTATAAATGATCTCACCCCACCCACCCACCCAACCCATCATGAATACCTGTGAACAGGCCATATCACAACTTTTTGTGTGACTGCATGTTCCAAATCATATTGTACTAGTTACTATGGTAAAACAGAAGAAATAATTATAAAGAAATCAATATCCTCTCACACAACTGAGAACCATGACAAACCAAGCCATACAGCCTGGTCTTTAGTTACTTTATATTAATTAATCAACATTCCTCATGTATTCTACATCTCAATTAAACCACACTTCTTAGTATACTTAGTTAATGGGGTTTCGTTTTGCTTGTTTTCAAAATGTTGAGATATGGAAATAAACTATAAAATATTAATACTGTACTTCCAGATAGCTGCTTGTAATACTGCTGAAGAGCTTAGAGCACTCCTCATAGATGATTCTATGATGGATATCCTACAGATGGTAGGGTATCGTGGGGTACCATCCAAGGAGACCTTGAAGTCTGTTCCAGAAATAACAAGGTACATGTAAAACAACAACTAAAGAGACCATGATAATATATATATATATTTACATGTCTTTATTATATGTTTAAAATATAGACTGAAAGCTGCACGTGCTCTGATTGGTTAAAAAACCATGTGTTTTATCAGAGTATAAATCAATGTTTTAAAGCACATAAAGAAGCCAAAGCCATGTACAATGTATTGTACTGTCATAAAACACTCCGGTTATTTGAGAACACTGTATGCGGCTTGTGTCCTCAAATTCCCGTCATGTCTTATGACAGTATAATACATGGCTTTGGCTTCTTTATTTGTTAAATAATCTTGCATTATACAAATTATTAATTAAAGGTCAGCTAGCCAGCTTTGTTGGGTTTTTGACTTGAGACCCCTCTCTTTAATTCTGGAACTGGTTTGAATTTTGGGCAGGCTGATTCACTAGTCCAGGTCATCCTCCACAAGCAGGATTTATGAAACATTGCTTGCCATTATCTACTAGTTATCTTGTGGGTAGTAAATATTTTTTTTATGCTGCACTTTTAAAGTTAGAACACATCACATGTGTATGATATGCACTAGTTGCATAAACTAGTACAATTATTATTATAATTATTTCCACCCAAAAGATTAACATATTTGTATAATATTGTTAATATTATTATCAGGTCAATTGTGATCACTGGAATCGCCAGGACACTGGCTACAATTGATCAAATTAGCACTGGCCTTGCCTCCATTGGAGCCTTAGACTATATCAGAAGTCACAAAAATGCCATGCAGCCATTGTTTACCTCAGAAGGAGCAAAACATTTTCAGCCAGCCAACACCTGACGTTTTCCTTGACGGCCTGAATGTTGAGTACAGTGCAGAGGGAAGCAATAGGAAAAATGCTGAAATAGATGTGTACAAACATTTCTGTGACTTTGTACAGGACCAAGGAATGGAAGAAGGTACTAGACAATTTAAGTCAAAATTCAAAGTAACATGGTGGGTTGAAAAGGAGTACATGTCATGTCAGAGTACCTCTGACCTTAAGGAGTTCTGAACACACCAGTACAAAAGGACTACATTTGTACCATACAGAAAGGCATTAGACATTTAATAACAGTTTACAACTAGCTGTTTGCACATTGTTTTGTTTTGCTATCCTTTTGGTAGCTTTCTTTGTAGAATAAGGGGCATGTTAATTTACGCATGTGACCGCTGAAGATTGTAATACGGTACTAACAACAAGTACATCATAGATATAATAATAATTGCCTTACTTTTCCAATGGACCATGCAATGTAACTAAAAGGTAAAGCTTCAAGATAGAATTATGAAACAGGAGGGGGGGGGGGGGGGGGGGGGGGGGGGGGGCAGCTGACAGCTTGTGTCACCTACATGAATATTGATGAGTGGGGTCTTCATTACATTCTGTATTACCCTTTTAGTCAGATCAAATCTGACAATATCTGTGGCTACATTGTAAATCATTGGTAATACTGTAATTCCATATTTTTAATTGATTTGTAGGTGGACTTGTAAAACTCTACAAATTTATCACTGGCAGTGATAGCTTCACACCACTTGGACTGGAGAGGGTTATCACTGTGCGGTTTATTCACTGGTGTGTGAGTGACTGCAAATGCAGGCCTACAGCTTCTACTTGCGATCCAAGTATAAATCTGCCAGTCCATTACAGCAACATGTCATCCTTCGAGGAAGCAATGACTTCTGCCATGAAAGAGGGCTTTGGTCTTGGTCTAATCTAGACTTCCACGCCAACCTCGTCCCCAGAGTCTTCTCCGCTTTCAAGATGGCGGGTGGGGCGCGAAGAAGACCCTGGCAAGGAGCAGGTCACGTGTCTCCAAAAATATTGGAGATTTTGATTGTTTAATTTTGCGATTGGCTAATTTTGTGGTCACGTGACCTGCTCGTTGCCAGGGTCTTCTTCGCGCCCACCCGCCATTTTGAAAGCGGAGATGGCCCTGGGGACGAGGTTGCTTCCACGCACTCTAGCCTTTGTATGGCCAGCTTTTTATCCGAAAGTGAATTTCTAGATTATATACTAAGGGGGTGCTTACATGGGGAATTTCAGGCTGGGCTGAAATTTCAGCCCAGTTAGGGGCTGGAATTTTGTTGCGATTACATAACGAATTTGAGCCCGGGTGCCAAATTTGAAATAGCGCGGGAAGAGTCATCAGAGAATGAGGGGCGATTTGAATAACCGGCAACTTATTTACATATCGGCTGAACGTTTGAAGAACGAAGCTGTTGTTATATTCCATTTTCGATTTGAAATTCGCGACACATCGAATCAGATTTTCGATTTTATCTCCCTTGTTCCACTGAAACCTTTTTTCCATCTTGTTTAAAACACAGGAGCGATTTTACAATACCCAGCAACTTATTTACATACCGGCTGCACGTGTATATTAAAACAAAAGGACCATTCTTATTAAATGACATGCAAATACGTTGCAAGGCATTCTACAATTTAGCCAAAACACAATCACTGCGCACCCTCGAGTTCACTTTTCAGCCCGGGCTGAAAATTCCATTCCGATTACATGGGTTTTTGTTTGGTCGGGCTGAAAATTCCGGTCTGAAACCTTGTCCATGTAATTGCTAACTTCATTTAAAGAGGATTTGTTTCGGAAGCGGGCTGAAATCTCAGCCCCCCTAACCGGGCTGGAATTTCAGCCTGGGCTGAAATTCGCCATGTAATCGGGCCCTAAGTTACACCATACAAGTATTTTAAAATAATGTTATCTTCAAAAAAGACAATGAAAGCCAGTGAGCACATATTTTTATATTTTACCATTGTTCACTGAAATGAAATATACTTACACCATTTTAAGGGGAAAAATATACAAACAATGACATGTGTATAACAGTGTCTAACAAAATTGATCAGTCCTCTCCTTGTACCAACAACCCAGACCAAAGGGTTTGCTACGGTAAAGGAATGCTTGATTTTATCTTGTTATATTGTTGTGTTACAAAGACAAAGTAAAGGTGTAGTACCTAGGGTTGTCCACATTATGCCGGCATAATTTTGAGCATAATAGTGAGGCATGAGCACCGAGCATTATGCCAGCATAATAGTAAGAAAAATTATTCCCGGAAATATGTCAAAATATCGAAAATACATAAAATAAATACATCGGAATTAGGTACAATCTCGAAATAAATTGGGATTCCTGTGGAGAAATATACAAAAATGAGTGTACGTGAAAATAGACTGGGACTAATTGTCTTTCACCATGCACGTGGCCGTGGGGAGGTCTGGGACTCATTTATATTCCAATTTCCAAAATGGCGGAAGAAGGCAACGCTTGTTCTTCAACTTGCAGTGGCTATTTGGGTGAACCATCCGAACTATCAGCAGGATGAATTTGTGCTAGTGGAAGAGAGAGAGGCATCAGCTATGCCTACAATACTAAACAGACTTAAATCCCCAACAGTGTCAGATCTAGCAAGTTGTCGATATAATCCTCCATATAAGCATATCAAGCGATTGTAGTTTATTTTAGGTTAAAAAATGAGTGATTTGAGCATAATAGTGGGACTTTTTGGGCATAATAGTAAGATTTTTTGAGCATAAAGAATTAGCAAAATAGTGAAAATTGTGAGCATAATGTGGACAAACCCTAGTAGTACCCTGTTTAATTAATGCTACACTATAGTGTAGATGAAAAGTTTCTGCATTGAAAAGTGTTTGAAAAATTTGTTGATTGCAGAACTGTTCTGTTTGCAAGTAGAATTCAGGTTGTGTTATTTTATGTAACTGAAACGTGGAAATTACTAAAGCAAAACATTTATTCATGAAGCATAATTATTGTACTTAGTTATTGATTACTGACAATATTTACGAAAACACTGATGAGGAAAATGAAATAAATGTAATGCTTCTTCGTGCTTGGATGGGTAAAGAAGTCCCTCTTCAGCCATAACATAGTGAAAATATTCCTGAAATACATTTTCTTCTGTTTCATAGTCACAGTTACTTTCCATCTCTGCTATTTTCTCCTTTGGAACAGTAAACAGAGCAGTCAAAAGCAGCTGATTGTTCAGGTAGTTGGAACAACACATCAGGAACGCCTCCGACTGTGTCATGACGTGAAGGTCTTATGTGATGCGTATTCCAGTATAGTTTCATGTCATATAGTTCCTGCTGCAAAATACCATGGAAACAAAACCACAGGCATTCCTTGTGGATTTCGTTTGCAAGATCCACCTGTCCACTATCTACCAGGTCTTTGAAAAACTGAATCCACCAACTAGAAGATGACTTCTTATAATGAGACCACCAATTCTCTATTCTTTGATTTGTAGTCGATGTTCCAAAGACATGGGCACGCTCCCCAGAATATGGTGCATCATCTTCTGAGCGAAAGTAGCACTGCATAGCAGCTATTGTGCCATTCTCAGTACCACAATCTGTTCTGGTTTGCAGGGGGCAGAAACCATGCTCCTTAACACATTCTAAGTAATACTTTGCAGTAATTTCAGGAAGATTATTGGACCTTTCTGTCTCCACCCACAAAACTTTTCTGCTGTATCCATCCACGGCTGCATGAATCGGAAAGCCAAAGGGTTTCAATTTATCATAACCTGTAAAACATGCTTATATATGACAGAGAAAATTACTTCATTATGATTGGCTGAGAGCAGGTAACAACTTTATTAATGTGTCGAAGTCTTCTAGCGTGCCAAAAGGCCCACTAATCGGGACACCTAAACTTAAATATCACAAAATACTATAAAAAATTACATTACATTACAATACAAAAATACTATAAAAATTACATTACTTTACAAGTCATATATATAATAATAACTATATCTATAAAATCTATATAAATCTATGTAAATTTATCATTGATTTTTAATTTGCACTGCAGTGCAAATTAATGGAATGCGTGGTCCTAATTTTCTCAGTCATATAATAAATGAGTAATCGTATGAATGCGAGTGTAATTAAGGATTTACACAGACAACACACTACACGTGATATTTGAAAATGCAAAATAACAAATTTTCACTCATTTACATTTGACTTCATGATGATCAATATTTCATTACTACTATTCAGAGTTTATGTTTGGTAACCGTAAATTCAGAACTGGAAAACAATGCGGGTCAACTACTACTAATTAGTGCTTTCTTTTTAAAGTTGTTGTTTGAGAAAGCTATTTCAAAAACTCGTGTTTCATCATGATTTCCAAACACTCGAAAACATAAAAGCACTCGGCCTATGGCCTCATGCTTTCATCTGTTTTCTCTTGTTTGGAAATCATGATGAAACACGCGCACTCATTTTTGAAAAGTACTTGAAATTGCACTCGCCTAAAGGCTCAATCATGTGATTTTTGAGGGTTAGGGTTTTAATAATTTTTGCACTCGCATTCATACTACCAGTAATACAATATATGTATTATTGGTTGACTGAAAATAGGAACTGCAGTAAAATATCACAAATACACAGGTATTTACTTTTTGTTATAATTTACCGCCAGTTAGATAAGGAAGGACGAGCCAAGGCACGAACAAACTGCTTTAATAGCGAGGATACTACTCAACCATACAATCAACACGAGGAACGGGGATACAAGATGGCCGACCCGAGTCGGTCACGTGATTAAAACTAACAAGTACCGCTGACCGGTACTGGCGCAACTCTTCTTTTCTTGTCTGTAAGGAAGAGTGGCAAGTTATAACTAATGTCAACGGTTACTAACACAATGATAACTATAATGACATCCGGGTCAAAGTGAGCCTACTGTAGGGTCTAAAAGTCAGTTACAAAGTCTCTTAAGTGAAGAGGTCTGTGCTTCACTCGGGAAGATCTTCGCGGGGCGTGGCTGCTTGGTGTGGTTTCTGTTGAGGTTTGAAGCATCTTCATCCGGGTCCTCTTGGGCTGGGGCCATCAGCAAAGAAGGGTTGGATTGCAGGGGCCTCAGGACGCATAGGTGGGTTGGCTTCGAAGTGCCCGAGGTTGCCAAGGTTGAGGCGGTGCGGAAATGGCATCAGGAATGACTGGTGGGCTAGGTGGGGGGTTGGGCTCAAAGCTAGGAACTGCATCATCTAGGTCGTCAGTGGTAGATCGTCGATCTTGGTGGGGATACCGTGCATAGCTCCACAGGACTTTTGAAGCATTCGGAGATCTTGACTCGATAGGATGAATTTCGCAACTGTGTGCCGATAACTTCTTGATGTTGCAGAATGGGGGTTCGATAGACACGACAAGATAACGGTCTCTGGCACGAGATTTGTTCCTGTCAGTGTGGAGATAAACAAGGTCCCCCAATAGCGATGGGAGGGTCAGATCGGGTTAAACTTAAGGGAGCCTTGGAGCGCTCACTAAAACGGGTGGTTCTGTTGTCGCTGTTGGTGCTGGGTGGCCAGTAGGCTGTCATCTCCTAGGGGGATCTGAGCGTTAGTGAACTGGTCCCGTTGAGTCCACATTTCACGTGAGGACAAACCACATGTGCGTAGGCGCGAGTTGAGGGTGGCTGTGGCCACTGCAAGGCTTAGGTTCGTGACTGTACCGCCTAGTGGTTCTTGGCGTAGCAGCTCATGTTTTCCAGCTCTTGTATGGCCTTTTCGGCGACTGGGTTCTTGTTTTGGTTTTTGGCTCGACCCAACTCCAGCGAGATCCTGTACTGGTGTAGTAGTTTTGTCGTCTGCCAAAGCCTTGAAACCAGGCGCGGGGTCAGTTCGTATGATGGCAGGGGGGCCGTCTAGTGGACGCAGCTGGATGCACAGCTGGATGAGGGCATCGCGTAAGGAGGTATGGCGTTTCGTCTTTGAGTATGAGGGTGACAGTGTACGAGGTCACAGTCCTCTCGAAGTACGAGTATAAGTTGGCGTGAGCGTTTGATGACATCAGCTGCGAAGGATTGGCCTACAGATTCCTGGTGGAGGAGAGGTTGACTGCTCGATTCGAGCGCTTGGGGTTTGCTGTAATGCGGCACATGTGTGGCAGCCACTGAGATGCGTTGGACGCATTGTCTATATCCAGTGCAAACAGATAGCGTTTGGCAACCAATCTTAAGTTGGTGGCATGAGGGGTGCTGTAGTTGTAGGTGAAGTGCGGTCAGTAATCCGTCAACGGCTTGTCGTGGATAATGATGCACTCGCGTGTAGGTGCTAGCGGCTCATTACGCTTAAACGACAAGTAAACCGTCTCGGATGCGCACTGTTGCGACGTTTCAAGTACCGTTTGACATCCTTGATGTTGTTTTAGCTTCTTGGATGGTCTCGTGCCTTGAATAAAGGTGGGCATGGGTAGCGTCGCAAATCAGGACACTCAGATTGCACAGAGGACCAAGCAGATCGGCTGTGTGAAGGGTAGTCGGACCTTGCCATTTGAAGACATCCTGGATGGAAGTCATTCGAACAACAGATTCTCTGGTGTCGTGAATGAAGGTGGCAGATCTGGCAGGACTCATCCTCAACATGGGGGGGCATTGCGACTTGACGAAGTCAGAAGGAAGAATTGCTGACCCCGCTACATGTCGTACGGTTGCTTGGTAAGCGGCTTACGACAGATAGGAACGTAGATACGCGAGGACTTGCCGAGAATTCGCCACGGCAAAGTTTTTTCGAAGGCCTGAACGCATGGCTTGCTGTCTGAGAGGATGCATGCATTCTTGTTTGATTGAATGATGAAGGGGCTGAAGTGCTTTGTTGACGCCGCGATGGACAGTGCCTCTACTTCGCATGGTAGCCATGTGGTCTGTGTGCCGCGAAGTTTGGCGCTAAAAAGAGCCAGCGAGGAGAAGCTTGCCTTCTCGTGGGTTACATATAGGGTAGAGCGCCGATTCCAGGGTCTCTTACTGCACCGTCTGTGACTATCCATAGCTGATCGTCTGGCCTTGTAGGGTAATACTTCGCGGGCAGATAGCAGGGCACGTTGGGCTTTTTGGAACGCGTCCTCGAAGCTCATCGGTCCATGAAATGGTTTCTTGTGACAGGCGCCCAGCAGTGACGGTATCAAGTGGGGCTAGATGCGTAGAGGCACTGAGGGATGACGCGAGATAGGACGCTTGTATGCGCCAACGTAGGACCTCATCTGACGAACGGTGTCTGGTTTGGGACACGACGTAAGGGTGTGATGCGATGGAGGGCTGGCCTTTATGGTGCCGGCATTCCAGATCCATCCAGTATTGTTGTGACCTTGGGGTTGATGACTGTTTTAGCGAGCAGACAGGCGGAGATCGCACTTGTGAAGGGCATGGAGTTAGCTTCTTCCAGTTCTGCAACAACTCCAGGGGGGTGTTTCCACCACAGTAGAGGTCATCCGCTATCTTTACGCGTGGAACCTTCCTGAAGGAGTGGGCCGAGAACGCGCACATAAGCTCCTCTAGGGCGGTTTTTTCGCGAGCCTGGCATCCCCATAAGCAGATCGTTTTTTGTTTGTACACTCGTACTCCTTTGAAGGGTGTGGCAACGCCGCAATATTTCATAGACTCGCGTGCTAGGGGTATTTGGGTAGAAATGCACTTGTTAAGTCCGTCTTAATGATGTGCTTCCATTGTGGCAATATGTCGTAGGGTGGAGTTAACATCAGGTAGTAGGGAGGGTTGTGGCTTGCTGTAACGGCTCGACATCTGCGAAGGCCGTTACTAGACGATGGCCGCCATTGGCTTTCTTTCACTAAGAAAGAATGGTGTTTAGGTTACTCGACGTTGATTCCGGCGTCCTCTGGGCGTCCGAATTACGCCGAGCTCTTCAAGTTGGTCCAAACTTTTTCCTGCAGCTCGACAAGCTTTGCCTCGATCGTAATTGTGGGAGACGGCCTTTGCGTTGTGAGGCTCCACTGGTCCCATGTTCACTTTTGCCTGAAAGGGTCCTGCTGCTCCGTTGTAGCCTTAAATGTGAGGGTCAAAGACTGAGTCATATTCTATGAGTACTGCATGGGAACTGAGCTCGTACCTCTGGTTGTAAGAGGAGATCAGGGTCAACCTGTACCGTGGATGAATGGTTTACACTTGGTAGAGGTAGGAGTAGGCGGCTTTAGGTAGTTGGTCCTTTACTGCTTTCTCACTGGGTTGAAAGGTGAGAGTGGCTTGGCAGAAGTGTTCATTGCGCTTGAGTGTGCGTGGTTCAGATGATAGTTTGGGATGCGTAGCCTTCTTGCTACGCTGGACACTACGCATGGTGGGGCCAGGTCTGAGAGGGCATAAGGCGTTTCATGCTGGGGCCTGTCACTGCGAGGTTCGATTGCATACTCAACAGTCAGGTGGGGCATCATCGGGTAGTTGTACCTCTAAGAAGTCTCGGGGGCCATATGGTCTGTGGAAGACGGGGGGGCCCTTATCAGATGGCGTATCGGGCTGCCATTTTGGTTACCTTGGTTGGGAGAAGATCCATAGGGGTACACTGTACCATCGCCGAGTAAGCACTTGTTCTTGGCAGGGCGCACCGCAACATCGTTGCGTTCCATGAAGGGAGTGCCGGCGAGCACATCAACGTCAAGGTCTCCAACTACGAGTTCCTTCAAATTGGAACTGGTGGTTGTCCCTGCTGAATGTAACTCGAGTCTCTCCGATAACGTGTAGCGTAGAGGATCCGTCAGCTTGATGTACCGACTGTGAGCTGGGTACAATGTGGCGTTGAGTCGCTTTGCGGTAGAGTGGCGTATCATATTGCCTGTTGCCCCACTGTCGACTATAACGCGGATGGTATGGTGGACCGTGAAACCATATCGATGTAGGGAGACTGACGGGTCTGAATCCTGAAGGCGACGGTACGTGCGTCAACCTTGCTCGGCGTCGGTGTGGTGGGAATGAGTGGGGAGGGATCACGAGCTTCATCATCATCCGTTTTCATCATCCAGGATTCCCATTAGCTGTCGTGCTTTCACCATGTAGCGCTTGTCCGTTGTCGGTGAGAAAGTCACATTCACTCAGGAATGGTTTTACTTTCTGACGTCCGGCTTGTTTGCACAGGGGGCAAACTTTTTCTTGTCGAGGCTTCCTAGGCGTGGACTTGAAGGGGGCCCTGTTTCTCTGTGTGTTACGGCGAAACTCAAGTGGTAACGGCGGTGTGTAGGACCCGTGCATCGTCTGATAGCGCGATTTCATCAAGTAACGACTCAAGGGCCTGTGAAATCTCGGGCTTGATAGAGGCAAGGGTCGAGATCGCAGCTCTGTACCGTATCGTTTGGTTTGACAAGCCTGGTAGGTGGGGATGAACTAGTTTTAACCATGTCAGAACAACAAGGTTTTCTAGGGTGGGCGACATCTCCTCATCCTCAGGTGTGGCCTCGCCATGGTGAGTTAGACCGTTTTGGTTCGCAACAAACAGTCCTCGACGAACGCCATTAAACGTGGTAAAGGTCTTCGGGGCGTTCATCAACTTCTAGGTGAATGTCACACAAATCAATAAAGTGGCCTTCCAGTGACTTGGAATCCGAAATGTTTGTCTGATCGTCTGCCAGATGAATTCCAGCGATGTGGAATTCTTTACCAGTGAGCTCCTGGCGATGATTGGGCAATAGTTAGCGATTTGCCCTAACATTTAATTCCAAAAGGTCGGCCTTTTGTTGGGCTGTACGGCGTCTCGCTGCGGGAATGGCTTCGCCATCATCTTGGAATCCGCGAAGTAGTTGAGCTCTAGTTTTCTTTTGCCAGGTGGATCCGTCGGCGAGGAAAGGGGTGAAATTGTTATCCAGAGATAGTGTGTAAAGGAGATTCTGTTTCCAATTTTCGAAGCTGTTGATGGGTTTCTATCTTGCTTAGGCACCATTGTTTTTGGTGCTCGATGATAGGCAGCCATGTCGATGAGATTGGACGTGTTATCACGGCGACTTTACACTGTTTTGGCTCTTCTTCCTTGTGTTTTTACGCGACTTTCGCGAATCAAAGGCTAGGGTAAGATCACCGCTGCCACCACGCCAGTTAAGATAAGGGGAAGACGAGCCAAGGCACGAACAAACTGCTTTAATAGCGAGGATACTACTCAACCATACAATCAACACGAGGAACGGGGACAAGATGGCCGACCCGAGTCGGTCACGTGATTAAACTAACAAGTACCGCTGACCGGCACTGGCGTACAGTATAGTTGACTCCGATAACTAGAAAACAAGGGAAAATCAGTAAGAACAATGACCTGAAGCGAAATATACTGAACATTCCTAGAGGTACATGTAAGAGTTATTGATAGTTTCAGTTATCAGGAGTTCATCTAAACTCCACAATTCAAAAAGGCACATGTCAGACAACCTGAGTTTCAGCCATCTCCTCAGAACCTCTGTCACTTACTCCTGAAAGAGTCTATTTCAGGAGTATGGCTACACCAGGCTACGTCAGTACATGTCAGAACAAGGAACCATTACAGTCATTTGCAATAACTCAAATGATATTCACCATCAATATGCCAGCATTGATTGGGTCCATGGGATAAATACTGACGTCGCTTGAGCTTTTTTCTTCTTCCTCAAACTGCTTGCCTCCGGATCAAGATCATGCAAGAGTTTTTGCAACCATACTCCGTGGGACATGTACATTGTGCTTAATTTTAAGCACATGCCACATTTTTCCTGTAACCGCGACAAGCATCCAGATCCTTTCATTTCTTCTTTGATAAGGCTCTTCACTTCTTCTTCATCTCTCCAAGTTTCCTTTCGCGATAGATTGTATTCACAAGTCTACGTTTTAAGTGTTCGCAGTCCATGCATATATCATGCTGGTTTCTCATAAAATCTGATAATGACATCATACTTTGTACCAAGATGAAATAGTGTTCTATAGTCGCCCTTTCAGGATCTATGAACAACAATAATAATTATTATGTACCAACAATAAATAAACAGCTCAAAAATACAGGCCTTAAGTGCAACTGTCAGGGTGGGCCGACCAGAGCCATGAAAATCAAAATCACCGATTTCGATGAAAATTGGTGTGGTGCAACGACTACCTGTACTCATTAATTGATACAGTTTTAATTCGTCCGACCTTTAAATTACAAAACAAGAGAAGCGGTCAAAGGTCAATGGCTAAAATGTCTTCTATTATTTGCTTAATGAGGGTAAATATTGGCAATATTTAAACATTTATCTCACCACTCCAAGACGTTGAGATGCAAAATAAACTTAATACCGTAATGAACTTTATAAACTGATTAAGGTCATGTAAAAATTTATTCTGTAACTGTTATGTTTTATTTAAAAGCCTTCGTAAATAACCTGCCCTAGTTCGTTAGCGTTGTTTTGCCTTAAAATAGTGTTTTTTAAAAAAGCATTAAATGATCCATTCCAGCATCCTATTGATAAAATTGATGCACCAAAACAAAGATAAAGAGTCATATTTTTGAAATAAGAAAAAAACAAATTATGGGCAATTTTGTTTTCTCGTGGGGCTCCTGAGTATTTTTAGGGCCATTCAGCCAACTTCGAGTTGCGTGACACAATATAAACATAGTTTATTTGATTAAGTTAAATTTATATTTTTTATGCTGCAATTGGTACCTGTTACTAAAGGTAAGTACAAATATGGTTTTTCTTACTGATAGCCACTGCTAGAGCACAGAAATGGTCTCCGGCGCACTTTAGTTTTCATTTTACTGTCAAGTGTTGTGTGACAGTCAGATCCCACATCGTGTCATCTCATTTTGCGCGAGGACTTTATATTTCGGCGTGTGACATTTTTGAATGATTTTTTTGATATCTTATGTAGATTCAAGGAATATGATTATTCTTGCTTGAACTGCTTTGTTATATGGCTCGAAACAAAATTATATTTTATGATGTAGGTGCGTTAACAAAAGCGTGGAGAAAACTGGCCTCTCTCATTGGCTGGAACCTGAGCGGGGGAGGGTACCCGACGTCCCAAATTAAAACGAATTGTTGCGTTTAATTCATTTGCACGTTATTTTGTAATGGAACTAAAGACGAGCATAAAAAACAGTATTTTACGGATGTTTCTTTTTGACGTATGCATCTCGGTGAATGTTTATGAAAAAATATGATTTGTTCTTTTGCGCGAGGTGGAAGCTCAGTTTCGGGTGTGGGTAATCGACAAGTAAGAGAAAAAAATAACAAACTTCTTCTGACTTCGCTGGAGACATTAACTGGCCCAACATGAAACATGGACAATTCAGGAAAAATATTTACTTCTAAACGAGCCAGGGTAGAGTGTTTTGATTATCATGAGCATTGTATTACCGTTTTTAAGTTTTACGCAGTTTTATCGCAACACGGTTTAGTATGACATAATGTTCGACATAATTTTAGAATTGAAGTCGCTTGTATAATATATGTGAGTTTTCCATGACCCCGTGGAAACGTGACGATTTAACATAAAATCATGAATGTAGCAACCTTAAGTTCAATGTATGGGTATTATAACTTAGGCTATTCAAGAAGGAAATAGATTGAACAACAAAATGGTTCATGACAATATGTCCCAGGCACATCGCTTTGAGCCTTGGGACCACACTGGAGACCGCAAACCGTGCCTGCTGTCATCTCAAGAACACACGCAAAGTAACCAGAGACGAAACAGGTTTCACTTACCTGATGATACGATCACACCAGATATGGCAAAATAAATCATGTTAAATGTGATGGTTTTACACTGTATTAATTGATCCGCGTAAGTATTTGAATATTATCTTGCTATCTATATGAAATTAATGTAATTCGTTATTTTAGTTTTTCTTCGAATGTTTTATGCCGGGTTTCAATTCGCTACTGTTACCATCCCGCCCCGTGGGCACACCCCCGGTTATTTGCCATTTTTTGTCTGAACTGGCGTCCTATTTCCCACCGAAGGAGAACCCCTTTCACAAATATTATTAAGCACATTCCCCCATCCCGCGGGACACAAAACCGGTCACCGTTTTCACAGAATAAACAGATATATTTTATTCGTTTTTACACAAACATAGACGCAAATATCATTTATATAATCAGATGCAAATATCAGGAACACCTCCTCTCCCATTCTGGTATTTGTTGTTTTCTTAGCCGCGTTTTCTTTGGCTTTTGAAGCGCTGCTCTCCTTGCGTTTTTTTTAAATACAGATTTATATAACTTGGAAAATTGCTTTTCCCCCACTGACCGAGTGGGGCGCTTCAAATTGAAGGATTTCCCCAGCGAAAGAAGTCCGCTCGCCAATATTTTCGCCCCCTAACTCCTTGCCGCGACTAGATATATCAACTATACCCCTATCCCCGAAACAAGACTAAACTCTGCAAAAAAATTCCCCACCCCACGGGCCACAAGGGCTTGACTTTTGTCCCGGGGTTTGCCCGGGAAGGGGGGGGGGGGGGGATGGGTAACAGTAGAATTGAACCCTTGCATCACGGCTCTTCGTCAATAACCTCATTGAATCATAGTTATTTTATTTTGTGGAAATTCAGTACTTGTCGTCGTAATTCCACGTTAAATTTTATTTGAAAACGATAAGCACGTATGACTGTCTGTCACAGCCTCTCTATTTTCTCGACGGTAAAAAAGCGAGCGCGAGCGGAGCGCGGCTAGCGTGAGGGGGTGGGACGGGGGCGGGGCAAACCTAAGTGGATTCATGAAGCGTACGAGCCAATGATCATATCGGCTAATCAAATGAAATTTAACTACGAAGAGTGCGGGCAATGAAATATTCCTTGCTCGAATCGTTACATAGTTGAAAAATTAACTCCCTACTGTCTCGTTTTATGCGCGCGCTTGCCAAAGTCTAAGTTCAAGTTACCTTCCTCATACCTGTGGTGGAGGGACGAGGGATGTCTGAACTTCCCGTTTCCCGTACATTTGTACTCCGGCCCTACCCGGCGGCCCCTTCCTTGGTAGCTACCCTCCTCTTGTTTTTTTAATTGTTGTTGTTTTTAAATTAGCAAAAATATTTACGCAAGATTTGTAATTATATTTCAAATAATCCCCCCGCACCCCTGGCCCCCCACCATAGAAATCCCGCTTCTCCCCTCTCTTTGCCCGCCTACCTGAACACTTTCCTGCCACCCCCACCACTTTACGCTGCACGCGATGTTAATTTGTGGATGATGACTGTGTATGTAAGAATGGGTTTAAACATTACCTGTTGGGTGGGGGTGGGTAGGCGTGAAGAGAGTTTCAAGCAGGAGTGTTAGAGGATGCTAAATGTAGCTTTATATCCCGCCCTAAATAGAACGAAAATGACTGCCACCCGCCTGTCCTCACTTACCTGAGTATTTTAACCTTAATGCCCCTTTATTTTTTCCTGCCATAAGTTTCAAGTAATTACTTTATATATTATTTTTAATTAGCTGCCTGTACTCCTCTAGCCTTATGGTTATTCCTAGGGCAGCCAGTACTCTATTTAATTTCGCATTTCCTTTCTCATTATCAAATTGGGGGGGTAAAAATATCATCTTTATCTTGATTACAAATAAAGGTTGTTGTTGTTGATAAGCATCGTTTTCAAAGATCTCCCTATAAATTATAGCACTGTCGCTATGTTTTCCGTCGAAATGCGAACTAAAGTCAGGCTTATGTGAACCTCTTCTCGTTTTCAGGGGCTAGGGACAATGGTGTTTGTTTACTCTGTTCTTTTTGTTAATGCCAATTATTGGCCGCGTTTTATTATATAACTAGAGAAGACGCATTATCCGTCTTAGACCGATAATGCGTCTGTCATGTTTATGCTCTAGTGTAAAGACGGGACGAACTACTAGAGGAGACGCATTATCCTTCTGGAACGAACATGGGCAAAGCGGCATTGTGTAGTTCATTGGTTATGCGTCTCTAGTATAAAAGACGGGCACAAACGCATTATGCGTCTAGTACGCAACTATCTTTCGTACATGCGTCACTTGAACGACGCACAACGGAAGTATAGTCTCGTCTAGACAGGATAATGTGCGTCTTGTGCCCCGTCTTTATACATAGGAGACGCAGTAACCCAGACGCACTACAGAATGTTTTTCCCAGTTTCGTCCAGTACGGATAAAATGCGTCTCTAGTTTATAGACAACGGCCAATGTTGAGGAGGTTGTTACCGCAAACAGTGCAGAGATTCGCCGGCTCCTCCCACCCGGCTCTGTCAATCTGCAGTGTCTTACACCTTTTATTGGCAGGTGTGTGCCAGTCAGTGGTCCGGGAGTAAGCACGCTTTGCCGAATCTGATAACAATTTCAGGTCTTCACAGCAACAATGCTGTCAGAAAATATTGAAGCTAAGATCGCCCACCCCGGATGTAAAGGTTTCCCTATTTCCACCCGACGGTTGGTTGTCAGCATCCTATCTTGTCATCGAAAATTAATTTTAGTTAGTGATGACCGATTACAAGCAACGCACTTACAACCAGCAGATGCAAAATAGCCCCTACAACCAGCACGTGTACAAATTAAACTGAAGCGGCTGGGATAAGAATCGAGTCATTTTAGAAATCTAGATTCCAGTGCTTTTTGAGGAAATAACTAGGGGAAAGACTTGCATCCTCGTACTAAACTTATAATTATACGTCGTTTGCTAACACGAGTTAGACATGGTTTTTGTATGAATTGGGGATGTGTGTTGGAATCGATTGCCCTCAGGCGCAAATGCTAGAAGAGCCTTGGAATTACTTTTAAAAACAGGTTCCATTGAGGAGTCTTGATTTTAAAAATAATAGGTAGCGGCAACGATAAAAAAAAAAAAAACGATTGTTGACGAAGAAAGAAGCAAGTGGTATGTAGCGCCCAACACACACGCAATCCGGCAAGAACAGGAATAGTGGGGGTTGGATTTTGCACAAAAACAAAATTTGGATGTACGAGTAAACACGTTTTTTTGTGGCCTTTATTTATGCTGTTAGTGAGATATAAATAAAAATAAAATTAAAAAATAAAAGAAAAATTAGATGACGTGCATTTTAATTGACAGGGAAAGCATAGACAAGGAAGAAGAAAGTACGTTGACCAACTACTAATATACATGGTTTTAAGAGCCGTCCTATATATCATAAGGGTACAAGTTTCATTATCATAGCTTAAAAAATGCACTTTCCGTCTGCCCCCCCCCCCCCCCCTCCCCTTCCCGGGTACACAAACTAACAGAAACGTTTTCAATTCGTATCTTATTGGTAAAGAAAAGCCAAACACAGGAATAAAATATGTTTGTGACGTGAAACATTAAAAACTCCCCAAAGACGACAAGTTACAAAAGCCATTTGATCACTTTTTGCACAAAATATAGGTACAAGAAGCAGCTCATGAGATATAAAGTATACAATTGCCCATTTAATCTTATGGTAGCTTTTCTGTAGCTGAGGCCACCTTCTTTAATCCATATATAAACGAAACCTCTCAGTTGCTGGAAAAAGGAGAGAAATAGCATTTTTGAAATGAGGTGAAAATGTTGATATCTGACAATTGATGAAGGTAGGTAAATTCGGCTACCTCTGAATTCTTACTTTCACATATCAGGAGATTTTAATGTACTGTTTCGGAGAATATACTATACACTATTGATAAATTACCAAATGATTATCCCACGTCGACTTTTCTACTTGAATTTTTTTTGAAATCTGCCCTATTTTGCTATTTTTGATGGTAAAATTTAATCTTCGTCTCACGTAAGAAAGACTGCTCAATTCTTCGCTTATAAAGAGCGATGAGCCAAACTTTTATGTTCTTTGTTATCAGTACACGTAAGGCTATCACTGCACAAAGTATCGAGAAAATCGAAGATTTCGAATTTCACGGCCTCTATATATAGGTGGTCGGTTTGCCGGTGACAGATGCACTTAAAAATACATGTACTTAACTAAGTGGTGGACTAAAGGATCATGGGAGCATTATTATATAAAAATAACTCTTTTGTTCGTTTCCAGCTGTCTTCTTTGTTCATTACTATAACACCATTACAACTTATATCATCATGGAAGGTAATATGTTCCAATTTAATTAATGTTATTCATCAGTCATAACTGCTCTAACTTGATGATTTTTTCACCGGACCTATAGGACATTCCACCGTACGGAAAAAGGAAGGTGGCTGTACATTTTACCACAATACCTTGCGAACCTAAAACAGCCAATAGGCACAAATAACCCGCCTCTTTTTTTTTTGCAAAATTCGTCCCTGTACTAACAACATTGTGTATGCTAGGTTTGAATATTTTACAACTTTTCTGTGCGTCTTCATGGACGTTTTTAGGGTTTTCGTGCGCTAAGAGTTATGGGTAAATGTACCAGTGGCCATCTTTTTCGGTACAGAAACGGTATTTCTTTCCTACCTACCATTTTGAAATGAGTCTTCTCCCGCTCCACAATTGTAACAGTACTTTGCTCCTTCGCACACCTTCGTCCCACAACCTTGACAGTACAAAACCATTGTCTAAAACCCTATATTATATCCTGTGCGAGCTCCGCCGTTAAAATGGCCGCCAAAATATGGCCCGACAGCTTCCGCTAGTACCAATACCCTCTCAGGCAAATGCGCGCGCAGCAGTTTGAACTTTCTACGGAAGAGGTCGATTTTTCTACGGAAGAGCTGTCGATTTCTGCGGAACAGATACGTCACGTTTCACAGCAGCTTGTGATTGTTTCTACGGAAGAGCTCGATTTATACGGAACAGACACACTCTTTTTATACGAAGCAGCTTGTGGTTGTTTCTAAGGAAGAGCTCGATTTATACGGAACATGCACGCTCTTTTTATACGAAGCAGCTCGTGATTGTTTCTACGGAAGAACTCGATTTCTATGGAAGAGGCATGTTACTTTTTCTATGGTTCACGCATTGTGAGATTTCCAAGGAACGACCCCTCACTCTTGTGCGGAACAGTTCAATTTGTACAGAGCACCTCTGTATTTGCCAAAGAAAGATGGCAATCATTTTTAGAAATAGCCATATTTTTTTATAAGAAGCTGTGTCCCTTGTGGGCCACCGTAAAATATGCACTTATGTCAAGGCACCACATTTTGATTTTGTTCTCGTAACTGCGATTTTTCGCAATTTTCGTAATTTTCGTAGTTGCGTTCAATCCTGGACATATCTCAAATATATTGCAAAATATTGCCTATTTCAGACCAAAGGTTTGCGACACTACCTCGATAGCTGGCCGGGTAGAGGAGAAAAACAGTGAATATCAGGCTGATATCCCAGGTACATAAGTGACGGAAGGTGCGAATAAGGCCAACATTTTAGACCCAAAGAAAGTCCACATAAAAACATAAAATAAACATACAGTGGAACCCGGTTATACGGACACCAAAAGGGACATGAAAAAGTGTCCGTAATAAGCGGGTGTCCGTATTAACGAGTGTCCGTAAGCTACTTACCACTTGGTTCCACTGTATATATATACGAAATTGTTACAATTGTTTGACACAGGGGGGGGGATAGAAAGCCGGCACTTTTCTTTGAGGACATAGCGGTGCCGGGCAACAGACCAACAGAGCGAATCCTGTGTCAATCAAGCCATTGCTAAGAATGACGTCAACCAAACTTCATTGTTTCATTCGTAAAATATCCAAACTGGCCTTTGTTCCACGGATCGCTGATTAAGGATTGGGAATAATTGGACCCATTGTTCTGTGTATGAACAATGAGGTGGATCCGGAGCAAAGGTCAGGAGAGATATCGCGCGAGGGGATGGGAGGGTGGGCGCTTCAAAATTATCCATAGACCCTTCTCGACTACCAACATGCACCCTCCCCCCCCCCCCCCCTGGTTTGACATTAAATCGAGAACGCTAGGGTGCGCTTTTTATCAACCCTAAAAAAGTCGCTGCCAAAATATTTATGCTAAAACAAAATCCGACAGAAAATTTCTTACCCCATAAACATCCCTTGAAGTCCCCAAATCCTCCTCTCTCTCGAGAAAATGGTTACTTTCCAAATTAAACCTCAGTCTTGTTTTTTGTTTTTGTTTTTTTTTTTTTTTCTTTCTTTTTTTTTTTTCTTGTTCTTGTTCTGGTAAGCTTAAAGTGCACTGTCACGGATTCGCATGCGCGAAAACTGCTCACTTCCTGTCGACCATAAATTATTTGGCCGCCATTCCAGAATTACGGTTAGTGAAAATATTTGCATGTCTTTTGTTTCTAATCACGATTATGTAAAACAGACAAAGTCTAATATTACTGTAACAGCGTGTGCTGTTCGCATACGTATTTCCGAAACATGATTTGCATACAAAATATTTTTGCAAAGGCCGTAACGCAACGCACTTTTGACAGCCAAGCTTAGATTTAGATTAATCCAGTCGTACAGAAGTTTTCAACGGACAACCGTTGCCGTTGAAACGGCTCAATATTTTTTCTCAACGATTACCTGGCTTAGCTTCGAACGGGTGAAGATTTTTTTCTAAAGGTATGGAGCAGCCGTTGGAACGGCTGAAGAATTTTTTTCGAACGGGTAGCGCAGCAGTTCGACATTTTTTTCGAACGGGTAGTAGCAGCGCAGCCGTTCGGCTTGCTAACCGTCGGGTAGTGAACGATTTTAGCCTTTCGAACGAAAAGCCGTGTTGTACGTTTTCGCGTGAGAGGTCACAGCTGAGTCACATCTGTTTCGATCACTCTTCTCCTCAAGAACAAATGTTTTCGCGAAGACAGTATCTTATCACTGTATCCTTCGTAACCTGCAACGAATTTCGCCTTCAAGCCATGTTTTGAAAACTGTTATCTTCAGATAAATGCGTTTATGGGGTTTTGTCCACTCTCTCTTGGCTCTTGTCGGGGTATTGAATATTCTTTTTCACCCAGAATTACTACGCTTTCCACCGTGCGCCGCCGCCACTAGTCGACGCCATTTTGATTTGGCAACTCAAACTTGAAAAGTTAGCCTAACCTTTTCAAGTTCGACTCGCGAGACTGGCGCATGCGTCCTTGTGACAGTGCCCCTTTAAAGACCTGCAGTAAATGGAATACGTAACTTTATAGTTCCGCAGTTAGCCTTAAAGTCGTTTCTTATCAGCTCATTCCTGAACGTTTTCTCATACCACTTATAAGCTCCTCCCGCCCCCTCCCCCTCCCCCTCCCTCTCCCATAACCCCGGTTTATAGGCCCTATCCAAAGCCCGTACGAATTTGTATAAGCCCGGGTATCATAACTAGGATTAGTTTTTTTATAGGACCGATTTGCTGATGCAAGACGTTTGCCACCATTGGACAAAAGAAAACAACTACGTCTTGACTGGCTTCGAGGAAAGTGACAAAAAACTGTGTTGAAATTTAACAGAAAATTTGACACCTGTGATCCCAGGGACAGGAAGATAAAGGTAACATATCTTAGTAATTACATACGATTTTGGCGTGGTTATTAAATTATTGTCGTTTTCGCAAATTGACTCAATCACAAGTAAATAAATATTCGCTTTCACACAGCAAGGTACCACAAAGGTAGTGTTTGCCTATCATACAGAGGACCCCACGTCCTGAAGACGATATTAAGAAGCATACGTACAAAGGGTCAAGGAGCATACTACTTCTTAACAACTTGGACAAGAAACAAGTCAACGAGACAGGGTGGAAGGAATTTATCATCCAAAATAAAAATGTGAGATAATGTACTGTCAGTAGTAAATCCTTATATTATATTATGATGAAGCTGTTAATGTGCAGAATATCTAAATTGTACATTATAGACTGAATATTTGGGTTTATTTCTAAACAGGTAACAATACCTAAAAAGCACACGACCTACTGGTGTTCTCTGATCAAGGTTCCTGAATTCAAAAGCAAGCATCATATAAAAATGGTGGGTGTTTTCGGTGATCTAAGCCCGACATTCTTTCATTATTGAGGTGAAGAACATATTGTTTCCTCTCTTCTTTATTTCGAGTTCTGTTTTAGCAAATACCTATTTTTTACCTTTAAGACCTGGAACAAAGAAATCTGTATACATGTATATGATATGGTTTTTTTTACTTCGGTTTTTTAATTGTTTTGTGTGTTTTTTGTTGTTTGTTTGTTTTTTGCTATTTTGTTGTAGTTGTTATCGTTGTTGTTGTTGTTGTTGTTGCTGTTGCTTTTGTTGGCAATTGTTGTTGTTACAGTTTTTGTTGTTGCTGTTGCAATTGTTGTTGTTGTTGGTTTTTTTTAATAAACCTCTGACTAAGTTGTCATTTGTTTCTCTTTACAGTTTGAGCCATATGTACAGAAGGGAAATGAAGGGGTCGTGCATCACTTACTAATCTACGAGTGTCATGGAAAATATAATGAGAGCCATTACGGTCTGGGTTCGATTGTTACAAACACCCCCAATATGCCATTCGAAGAATGCTATTCTTCCAGTGTTGTCGCCGCTTGGGCAATTGGCGGTGAGGTAGGAAGACATTGGACAATTGTCCACATGTTATTCATATAAACTTTCACTCAAAACTGCGGAACTATATTCAAGCAAAATGTTTCTTTCTTTCTTTTCTTTCTTTCTTTTTCTTTCTTTCTTTCTTTCTTTCCTTTCTTTCTTTCTTTCTTCCTCTTTTCTTTCTTTCTCTTTATTTGGTTTGTGTCACCTTGTATCCAGGTATTTTATTACCCAACAAGAGCTGGTTATCCAGTTGGAACTGTGGATTCTCCCAGTAGCTACATGCTCGAGTTACACTATGATAACCCGGAGGGATTGAAGGTCAGTGTAGATATATATTTGCTATTGCTCATTTGTTCCGGGTTTTTTTGTTTTGTTCTACAGTGGAACCCGGTTAGTACGCTTACGGACACCAAAGGGACATGAAAAAGTGTCCGTATTATCCGGGTGTCCGTATTAAGCGGGCTGATATACGATAAAATATGTGTCGTCGGGACAAACAAAACTGTCCGTAATAAGCGGATGTCCGTATTAACGAGTGTCCGTAAAGCGGGGTTCCACTGTATTTATTTTTTTTTTATTTTTTATTTATTTTTTATTTTTATTTTTTTATATTATTCTCGCGAAGCGAGGCCGAAGGCCTCGCGTAGCGGGGTTTATAATTCTGTCCCCAAAGAGCTCATGCGAGAGCAATTCTCGTGTGGCCTTTACGATCATATTTATTTGTTTGTGGAAATCGTGGTTGACAGTAATGACGTCACACGGCGCGCTCGTAGGGCTAACTTTTAAATCTGATCTTCGGGATTGAGGGCGAAAGTTCAAATCCTACATGGTCCTTCTTCTTTTTTTTCTTTTTTTTCGGTTCCAACCAGGCCGTTCTTTTTTTTAACCCCTTAATAACATTGACTTCGACGTAATCTTAGTACACGTAAATGTAGAAACAGGAACGGCTGCTGAAGAATAACAATTTTTACTCCAAGTTTGTTTATCGAACGAATTTATATACAGGTCATTTGTGAAAAAAAACCCGGCTTTATTAAATCTGTTATCAACAACAGGAAAAGGAAAGACGACTCTGGAATTTCTCAAAGTACGATCAAAATATGGCTAGTTTTCATTGTAGACGTGAAGACTTGTGTCTGAAAATAATTCGCCGATCTGATATTGCGAAGAAGATTTTACCTACAAAAGCGAGGTGGTTTCAGATCATTCGGACGGAAAAGTGGGGAAAACAGTACAAGAGCGCTACAATTTATTACAGATATCGGGAGACGAGCGAACTCCAATCGAAACCAAACCGGTGGCATAGCAAAAAACACGGCGTTCGTCCGGCGATTCTCAGAAACCTTGCAGCGATTCTTGGAAACCTTGCAGATCAAATCGCAGCGTGCCCGTTACTAGGCAACAAAACCTTCGCGAGGACCTGCGAATCACGTATTACTAGTTTAATATTTCTTCAGGTATGTCTACATAAGTTTATTTTACAACGGTGTCCCTATTTTACGTGCGTGCTCTTGCAGAAAGCGATTACAGTCTTCTGCACTCTGTAAGTGTATCGGTATGACGACGCGAAGTGTTGGTTTTTTAATGTTCACGCAGGGCGCAAAGACAGCTCAGGGGTGCGTTTTTACTACACTTCAAATCTCCGTGAGTATGATGCTGGTATATTTGCAGTTGGAGAAGCAATCAGTCCATTTATGATAATCCCGCCTAAACAAGAATCGTGGTTTGACTGTTAGTTATTGCTCCAAGGAATGCTATGAGGTAAGGGACCGTTCATTAAATATAGGTAAGGGGAGACAATTGGGGGTCTTGAAAAAAGATTTACAGTTCATGGGGCCCCTAAAGTTCGAAATGTTTCATCAGTTCACTGGGATAAACCTGCCACATAGGATTAGTAGAGTGCAGCACTACGGGAAATATTAATTTGAAGGCAAAATATATGAATAAGAGAAGACGCACTGTCAAAGGGGTTTTAACCTAATTAAGACAGGCATAATTTGTACATCAACAGCGAATGAGCCAATAGTTACATGTAACTCCAATGCGTCAGCGAATGAAATGACGAGGTTTTACTTCCAAAATGTTTCCAAAATTATTTCAAACCAAGCATGGAATCCTAAAATATTTATTTATTTATTTATTATTTTTATTTATAATTATTTATTCATTTATTTGTTTAGTTGACATAACCTTGAATTGTTCATATCATATGTTATTTCATTATTTCGTTTCTTCTGTAAGCAAAAGTTAAAGTCCACAAAATTACCAGAAAAAGGAATTAAGGTGTTTGCCGCATTACTTCACACCCATCTGCAAGGTATGTCTGACAATTAAATAGTTATTTATTGTTGTTGTCAGTGTTTTCTTCACGTAGTGAATTCAGCTGAACGGGTCTGGGAAACTTCACGCTGGCAAAATAAGTACCCACCGCTACAACAACAAAAAACTAATTTAATATTTTAAATGTTCTCATTTAAACTCATTTATGTGTTTATTTATTATTTATCTATATATACATGAATGTTTTGATCCATCTATCCATCCATCAGGGCGTGCAACATGGACGAAACATATCCGTAACGGAATTGAATTACCAGAAATTGCACGAGACGACAAATTATGATTTTAAATTCCAGGTAATTGCAATATTACATACTTAGTATGTGATGTAATTTTCATTTACAAAAATCCTTGGCTATCTCACGAATAACGCAAAAGAAATAATTGTTCAGTAAAGCCTGGTTTACACGTACGACGCAAGCATAACCATAAGCGCAAGCATAAGTATAAGCATAGTTAATAGAGGGAAATGGTTATGAAGCCCGGCAAACTTCAAAGGAGCAAACAAAGAGGCCAAGATTTATGTTGGAAGGTCCATGACCGTGGCACATCTTTTGTTTTTGCGCTCATACACTATGCATGAATTACGTAATCGTAACGTTTCTATTGGTTAGTTGCTTGAACACACGTAACCACCTATTGTATTTTGTCAGGTTTTGTGCACGGTCAACTCCCAAAATAGTGAACAAAAACATATAACAAAGAACTTTGCCGGGCTTCATAACCATTTCCCTCTATTAACTATGGTATAAGTGATCGCATGGGGCTGAGTAAAATTAAGGATTAATATGTGTAACAGGTGATATTAATTCTTAATTTACGAGGAATCTACGCGATTACTTGTTAATAACCTAAGGGCAAAATTAGTGCAATAAAGACATCGGGTGGTCTTCGGGCAATCTTCAGAAGACTATCGGAAATATTTGCTGAACTTCCGATCACGTTAGAAAATCATCGGAGGACTTAATCATCGGTAAACTTTGCAAGTCCTCTTGGCGATCTTCGAAAATCTTCGGAATAAACGCAAGCATAAGAAAAGGAAATATTTTATTTTTCTTGTACTTGCGTTTATGCTTGCGTCATTGCGTCGCTTGTTTAACGCAAGCACAAGAACAGAAAGCGCACGCGCGTTCCAACATATTGGATGATGCAATGTTGATCAAAATTTAAAGGAACTGCACCTGCGTATGTCACTTTTTGCTTGTGCTTATCGCAGGTGTGAACACTAGTACTCTTGTGCTTATGCTTGCGCTTATGCTTATGCTTGCGTGGTACAATACAATACAATACAATAAGTTTATTAATCTCCCAAATGGGCTTTCATAGCTAATTTACAATGATACAGTACTAATTTACAATTTGACCACTAAAGTTGTACTTTAACCACAGGAAGCAGCCTCGAAACGTATGGTTTTTCACGTTCTTTAAACGTTTTTGGCGCACAACAAAACAACACTGTTTAGTTTTTTGATCGACCTACATTTGCGCTACACAGTTTACCAATTTTTTGTCACTAATTTACAATGATACCGTACGTGTAAACCATGCAAATTTCATAATGAAGGCGATATTCAGGTGATTTTGTAAACCAACATCATTTTCCAGAGTACTTTATTGAAACACGTTTGCCACTCGTCGTGTACTTTTGGACCCTTTTGATAATTATATCACCTATTTTTGGCAGGATATACAAGTTTTGAGGAAGGAAGTTCATATTCAACCGTAAGATAGTACTCACACTAGCAATCAGCTCTTTTCAATGTGAACTCTTATTTCAGTAGGGAAGTTCATTGGTATATTCGCACTAACAACTTGTAAAAATTATCGTGAATATTGGGCTAGCTGGTGCAGTCCTCAATCTGACGACAATTTATTTGGTCTATTCTTACTAAAATATATGTGTTGGTGTTCAGTCTCCTTCCTTAATTTGTTTGATTACCGTAAAAAGCTCTATTAAGCCCTGGGGGGCTTATTTAATTTCAGGCCTCAAGAAGGGGGGGCTTATTAGAGAGGGGGCTTAATAGAGAGGGGGGGCTTATTTTAAATCATAAATTTTCAAACTTTACTATTACACCACTAACTAAAACAGAACAAGAAATGGGTTAGGTATGACCGTCTTACAAGGAAACGTCATTTATGCCTTTTCTCTTAACCCTAAATAACTTAACCCCCAAAGCTGCCTTGCCTGAGCTCTGTTTACTGGGCAATGATCAAACAATATTGTTTGGACTAATATGGCTATGGACAAAGGCCCATAGCCGCTTTTATTAAAATATCAAATTTAGTTGAAAATGATTGATACTAGTCTGGACCGAGTAAAGGTGAGGGCACTGAAACAGACACTTAACTACACAATGAAACAAGTGGACAAGGCCATGGGGAGGAGAGGGAATCAAAAAACATGTCTTGATCGCGGCTGACGCGAGACGAATGACGAGCACATGGCTTTGGATTGTCACGTGACCCACGCGCGAGCATGAGAGGGGGGTTTCCCTAATATCCATAAACTCCTCCCAGAGTATCATATTAAATGAACAAAATTACTGCAGAGAAAAGACATAAAAATCCTATTTGCAGGCAAATATTTTATTTATGCCTTTTTCTCTTTAACCCTAAATAACTTAACCCCAAAGCTGCCTTGCCTGAGCTCTGTTTACTGGGCAATGATCAAACAATATTGTTTGGACTAATATGGCTATGGACAAAGGCCCATAGCCGCTTTTATTAAAATATCAAATTTAGTTGAAAAATGATTGATACATAGTCTGCCCAGTAAAAGGTGAGGGCACTGAAAACGCCAAAAGCATATGGGGTGCAAGCACATATGCTGCCCACCCCCAGGCAAGAGCAGCATCAAGGGTAGCACTAAGCAGCCGCCTTGCTAACTGCTGTAGAAAACTTAACAAGAAGGGTCACAAGGTGTGAATTAATAACCTAAAAGGAAAAAGTGAACCATGCTATAGAGTGGTGCAAGAGTACAACATACGATAGTCACCCCTGCTAACTGCACAAATAAAGTAATGAAGGGTTAAACGGCAAACATGCCATGATTGCACCAAAGGCGAACCTGTTGGAACATCCACCCAAGCTAACTATCCAGAAGATGGCCAAACATGTTTAAAGTATTACAATCAACGAACCTGATAGAAACAGCCGCCCTTGCTAACTGTGCCAACAAGGTCAACAATAGCCCAACCTACAACACAGTAGTATGATAAATGACCTGATGGAAAGCAGCGCCCATGCACAGTATTCACATGGCCAACTATGTTGGGAAATAGGCCAAACTTGCCTAACTAAGACAGGGAGAAGCCGAGAAGAACAGCCGCCCTTGCTAACTGCACTCCAGGCCAACCTGACTACCACATTATTGAGGATGGCTAGATGATTAATGAATTTAAGTAAGCCCCCAGCCACCCCTGTACACTGATCCACCAGGCCAACTAAAGTAAAATTATGCCAGTTTTACCTATTATTATACTACGACAGGAGAGCCTATCAAAACAGCCGCCCTTGCTAGCTGTACTCCCAGGCCAACCTGACTACCTCATTATGATGAGTTAATGTATGGCTAGATACGTGATCTGATGGAGCAGCCGCCCCTGCAAACTGACCCACCAGGCCAACTAGTGACTAGGATTATGCCAGTTTACTAACTATAACAGGAGAGCCTATCAGAACAGCTGCCCTTGCTAGCTGAACTCCCAGGCCAACCTGACTACCTCAGTATGATGAGTTTAATGTATGGCTAGATAGGTGAGGTCGCCCCTGCAAACTAACGCCACCAGGCCACTCAGTGTTCCCACTTACACAACGCTGTGTGTATTTGACGCACTAAAAATAAAAAGGACGCACAGCTTGTTGCCACAGTGCGTAAAATAAGCTCTCAAAGTTGCAAATGTTTTTCATGGTTTGGTCTACTCTTTGAGAGGAATAGGATTAATTCAAGATATAAAATACACATAAGAAACAATGTGAAAGTTTTACTAGTTTCCTTTTACCTTTTCATTACCATTCCAGGCTGAAAACTAGAAAATTTGGCTGTTAAATTTGGCTGGTAAATTTGAAAGCGAAGCAAGAATCGCGACAATAATCACACGAACAGATGGTCAGCGGTCAATACTTCATGTAATATTACATGATGGTGTATATCACTTAAAATGCCTTTCTCCTTAGGAGACCCTTAAAATTAGAAATTACCCCCAATTACTGGAACTAAAAAATAAGTGGTAACACTGCAACCAGTGTAAATTGTGCCACTTTACCTAACTATGACAGGAGAGCCTACCAGAACAGCTGCCCTTTGCTAGCTGCACTCCTAGGCCAACCTGACTACCTTATTATGATGAGTTAATGTAAGGCTCAGTAGATACATGGCCTGACGGAGCAGTCGCCACTTCAAACTGACCCACCAGGCCAACTAATTGTAGAATTATGCCAGTTTACCTAGCTATGGCAGCCTGACTATCTCGTTAGGTAATATAGTTCTGGAAAGCATTAAAATTCCATCGCCCTAACAAGCGAAACTGGGTATCAAAAGAATCTCTGATCTGTCGCATGCTAGGCCGCACCCATCCAAAATATATGACCCTTGTAATGAGGGGGCAAGGCCACATAACTGAATTGCCAGTCAAGGATGGTGAGAAAAAGTAGATCAGGAAAATGGGCAACCCATTGCTACAATGAAAAGAGGACCCGGTTGGCTCCTCGCATAGCAAGCAGTTGAAATTCAACAGAACGAACGAAGCTGGCGAGACCACTATAGGATCGATGCTGGTTATAATTATACATAAAAATCTCAAGCATCACCTTAAAAACCCATTAGGTCCCAGTTGGGTTCAGTTATTTGGCAAGTTGAGCCATACCTGGGAGCCATTTTATGCATGAAATGCCAGGTAACACATTTCCGGGAACTGACCAATCTGGTAGGGAGAGCCCAATATCAGCTGGTACAAATTAGGAAGTGTGATGGGTAGACAGCTATCTAGAAAGAAACCTACTTAATTATAGCCCTTGAAATCTGAGAAACATAAACATGAACTTATAATTACACTGTGGCCAAGGGCGGAAATATAAGTATTGACATTAGAAGGGGCATAATGTAGATTGAACAGGACCATGACTTGATAAATGATAAAAAAATAATTAGAATGATAAAACTGATTTAGAATGATAAAACTGACTAGATGCTAAGATAAGATTACTTGCTGTAAACAGTTTCCACGCACGTTTATAGTTACTGACTTGACCGCAGTAAAAATGAAGCTACATATTAGGCCAATTAAGAGCGAATTTCAGTAAATATAAAGCATTCAGCGGCGGAAGTCGAAAAATCGATTTTTCTCTTTTTTTGTTCACACATAGCCTTTAGGTAGATATGAAATGTGATATAGTTTTATTCCGCTCGGAACGCTTTAAATTCGAGAAAATCGAGAAAAACGAATTTCACCCCTAATATTGCCAAATTGGCCGAATGCAAAGGCTGAAAATTGGGAATCTAAATTTGATTTGCGTTCGCGTGCAAAGAAGAACCGATATGTTTCGATACTTTTTCTTGAAAGACAAAGTATTCAGCTTTCAAAAACAGATTATAACTTGACTTGAAGGCCTTTCGAGAAAAAATTACAAATGTTTTAAAAGACGTCTTTGTTTACTAAGGGAAAAATTCTTAATTTAGGGATGAAATTCAGAGATATTTTTCGTCGTGTGCCATAACTCCAAATTTGTTCAAACTTCGCCTTTAGAACCCTTTCATGTCGTTGTAAATTATATATCAAAATTAGCTTGGGTTATTCTTCGAGCGGTTTTTGAGGCGCCGCTGAAATAACTGAATTTTAACGAAAATATCAACGAAAAGTAAACAATAGGCTGTTGCCGTGTTTATGACGCCAAGCGAGTTAGTTGAAATAAAGTAATTTAAGCCGTTGTATTATCAGTTCTTTATACTGATGAGCAAATTCTTTGCTTTCATATATATACAGGTGAAACAATTCAATCTTAACGCCAAAGTAACCTTATTTAATTGGAATAAGTTTCCTTGCTTCATATTCTTCGCCAGACGTGAAATCGACATCTCGTCACAAATTAAACGTCGCAAGAAAAAAACAGCAATCTAACCGCCTCCAAGTAATAAATTTAAGCAAGAAAACTCTAAGCTCTACCGTAAACACTCTAAACGATAAATGGTATAGAATCGAATTATAAGTTTTATGTGACCTAGCAGGTACTGAGGAAATGATAATCTATTATAAACCCGAACTGTTCGAAATTATGAAGGTGATATGCATTTATATTTGGGGAACGAAACTAAATTCGACTGAACTCCAACCTCAGTTATTTTTTGTTCACTTGCCACTATTTATTGGAGGTAAATGGAAAGAGTGAACCGAAATCATAAAATTGTGAGGTGAACAGTGGATCCAAGTCGACAGGAAGTCGATTAAAGGAGCTATGTCACGCTATTTTCGCCAGTTCTCAGAATTCTGTTATACACAAACTAGTCTTAAAATAGATCGAAACCACTAAATAATGGCTTCAAACCATAGAAAAACATAAAACAAACACTATAGGAAACCACAATGAGGGGCGGATGGTCAAAATCGGATTGCGAAAAGGTTGACTTTGAAGTTTTTCAAGTTTAAGTCCATTTTTATGAAACAAGTGAGATTCCATCTTGTGAATGAAATAATTCACAAGTTTGAGTTTAGAGCTCGTAAAAAATAATATTGGGAAGAATAGCAAAAAATAGCGTGACATAGCTCCTTTAAACTGAACAGCGCGGTAATAACGAGTCTTTCATACTTTTCTTAATCGGTTGTAATAAGTTCCTTGAGGACTAATTATTACTGGTTGAATTAAATTAAAAACTCCCTTTAGTCACGCTTTCTTCTCGTGATCATAGGATCACTTTTGCTTGTTCCTTTGGCCTCTTATAGGAAACTTTCCTGATATAACTTCATAGCGAAGAAAACCTTAAAGCTACCTAGTAAAATTAACCGAAAGTGCTTAAAAAATTGTATTTATACATGACTAACATTTTTTGTTTAGATGTATCATTAAAAGAGGCTTAGCTGGCTCAGTCAGAGGGAGCAGGGAGCCTCCCACTAATGTAGCCCGGTCGGGTTCGAATTCCGGACCCGGCGTAATAATTATGTGGGTTGAGTTTCACGGTTGTTGGTCTAGTCCTTGCTCCCAGGGATGATGTCTCCTACTTCCGGCAGGAACAGTTCTTCGAAAAAGCAACCAAGGGATCCACGTATGGCTTCCTTATATGACTTGTGTCAATTACAAAATAATTGCAATTTTCTTCCAGCATTGGAATGGCAAAAGAAGAGAGCTCCGGAGAGGAACTGATGAGTTCACATATATTATAGCAGTCATAAACTATTGGATGTTCCTAACGACACTTCCTGCGTGACTGCATTGGTGAGCTCTTGAAGTGCACTCTCCCTTTCTGCGTTGTCCGCTTCCTCGTCAATGCCACTTGTTACATCTGGTAAGCGTCGTTTAGCTGCCAGGCGACTGAAAAAGCTTGCTACCTGCTGGAAAGTCAGAAAACTCAGCGCCAGTGAACAAACGATTCCCCTCACTGTCTCTGGCTGTCATCATAGCCCTTGCAACAGAGTCCAAATCCTCTTTTTGTCCTGAGATTTCTCCAAGATCGAATTTCTTTGTTAAGTAATCTTTCTGACTAGCGGTGAATCTGGTTCTTTTAACTTGTGAAGACCTTAATGCCCAGCCCATGGGGAGGAACAGGCTTCCCACCGATCGCATTTTAGGTAATTCAGACGTCAGAATATTTGGGACACTGCCGGACTGCAATTCCAGTCTCTCCGATTAACCAACGATGGCTCTGTCGACGAGACTCTCGTTTTCAATAGCAAGGTGCAGTGATGTCTGCCACAGTCAAGGTGCCATTGAAGTGAGGAGAAACGTCCATAGACTACGAGTAGTCCCTAATTTTTGCCCGCTCAATCTGAGAAAAATTAGAGACTACTCGTAGTCTAAAACGTCCATAACGTTTAATACATCCTTCTTCAGGGCAGGAAAAGAAACTGACATTTGATTCATCTGAAGCGGATTCGTCAGAGCTTGGCGAATCGCTAGGGTCAGTGGTATTTGCTTGTTTCGGAGGGATCTTTCAATTGGCTTCTTGGATCTAATTGTTTAACCCTATTCTGCCTGGGCTTTTTTTTCGTTCCTGAGCCTGGGGGGCAGATAGTGCCCCCCCCCCCCCTATGTATCTCGAAAAGTATTGACGCTATGAAAATGAAACTTACATGGTGTGTAAAGCATCCGAAAATCTTTATTTTAGTGGCAGTCACGTGTCAATTATGACGTCATACACGCCATAATGACGTCATACGTTAAAAAAAATCCGACATCTTGGATCCTAAATCTTGGATTTCTAAATTGTTCTAAATGGCAGAAAATCTCCAAATTTGTTTTGAAAAAATCAAGAAAAATATAAAGATGCTAAAACGGCAAAGATTTTAGAAAGATTTCATCGTAAAAAGCAAACATTTTATGAAAACTGAAAATTAAGCTAAAAAAAACAAATGTGGGTAAAACGATCTGTATCTCGAAAGTTATTTGTGCTATAAAAATGAAACTTATGTGGTGTATAAAGCATTCAAACATGTTTATTTTAGTGACAATCACGAATCAATTGTGATATTATATCACGCCAAAATAACGTCATACTTTAAAAATGTCCGCCATCTTGGATCCGCCATCTTGGATTTTAAATTGTTCAGAAATGTCAGAAAATCACCAAATTTGATTTGAAAACATCAAAAACAATATAAGGATGCAACAATTGCAAAGATTTTGGAGGAAACTATTCGTAGAAAGCGGAAATCTCATGAAAACTGAAAATTAAGCTGAAAATACCAAATTTGGCTAAAACGGCCTATCAAAACTTCGTTGCCATGGAAACATCAAGTCACGTGATCAAAATATTGACACACCAAAATGTTCCCAGATAATTTTTAGGAAAAGTCATAAAGTTTGGCTCTGATTGCTTGAATTCTCTTTAAGTACGATAAATTTGAAGTCAGCGCGGGCACTTTCTGCCCCCCCCCCCCCCCCCCCCCGCAGGCAGGATAGGGTTAAAGTGTGCGTTTTCTCTCCGTTAGTGCCTCAGTCAACGGCTGACAGCCCTGAAACTTCTGCATTTGGTTGGACGTTGAGATTCTCCCACTGAATCAATTTTCCAGGACCAATTTTATAGGCTAAATTATAATCAAAGAAAAGAAGAAGCTGACCCCCTGTACATTCCTCCGTATTGTCAAGCACCATCTTCTGGAAGAATTGAACTGTCAAAGAGAATCAAGTACCATGAATCGATAATGGAAACGTTTTGGACGTAATGGCGTAAAGAGTATTTGTTGAACCTGAGGGAATTTCATGGTAAACGTGTCAAGGGACCTTTGGCGACGAAAGAGAATTCTGCCAAGACTGGAGATATTGTTCTGGTTCAAGAGAACCTTCCAAGGAGTCAGTGGAGGTTGGCTCGCGTTGAGAAACTCATCGAAGGAAGAGATTGCCTGTGCCGTGCAGCTCAAGTTAAACTTGCCAATGGAAATCGGATCCAACGTCCCTTACAGCTACTCTTCCCACTAGAAGTGCAAGACACAATACCCGTAGGAGAACAACAGAGGACAAATCAAGAGGAAAATTCTGAAGAAATCAGAAATCAAGCTGACTGACAATCATCAACGTCCCCCAATGAGGAGATCTGCCGTTGAAGCTAGACAAAAAATTCAGCTGTGGACTCAGTGACTATATAGACATTAATCATGATCAGTGACATTATAATGCAGACTAACATTTTGTTGTTATCGTTGTGGGGGGAGGATGTTTTGAATTAATTTATTCGTGAAAATGTAGCACGTGCGCACGTGTAGATGTGCTAATTTTGTAGTATAAAAAGTTGTTATTCAGTTTTCAACCAAGCTTGTGGTTGTTGTGTGGAACAACATAGTAAATAAATCGTGTCAAGTTCAGGAGAGTTGTTTCAATTTTACCTTGACACATTGGTAAATCAATACCGCTAAAAGAACACTCGCTTCCATAACGAAACGACCTGTTTACTTCAATTAAACTTTACAGTGCTAGGTCCAATCCAACGTTTTCTAATTTGCAAACGTCAATCAATATCAACGTAACATGTGATGTAACTACACGAAAATATCCTGATCAATACGTTAAGATTTTTTACCAGAAACTTTCGTTAACGTCTGAAATATATATGTAGCCTGCGAATACAGCCGACTTCCATCGCGCGCCGTATGCATGCAGCGTCCCGCGGGACGCTTTGCCGATGCCACTCGACGTGAAATCAGTATCAGCCATCTTTCAACAGCATACGCTCAACGAAGCAGTTTATCATGAATTGTTTACAATTTAATACGACGACATGAAATCTACATCACGAAGATGTCGATAACCCAATTAAACACCAATGTAAGATAAATGTTTCTTCTAAGTGAGAGTACTTTGGAATCCAAGAATAAACTGTTTGCTGTTATATTTGAAGGTAGGATCTATACCTATAGAATGAAGATAAATAAATTATGAAAGAATTTAAACGGCTTTATCTCAACAAATACGCTTGGTTTCAGAACATCACGCAACAGTCTATTGTTTACTTTTCGGTGATATTTTTGTTAAAATTCGGTTATTTCAGCGGCGCCTCAAAAACCGCTCGAAGAATAACCCAAGCTGATTTTAATATATCATCTACAACAGCATAAAAGGGGTTCCAAAGGCGAAGTTTGAAGAAATTTGGAGTTATGGCACACGACGAAAAATATCTCTGACTTTCATCCCTAAATTAGGAATTTTCCCGTTAGTAAACAAGGGTATCTTTAAACATTTGTAATTTTTCTCGAATGGCGTTCAAGTCAGTTTATAACCTGTGTTTGAAAGCTGAATACTTTGTCTTTCAAGAAAATGTATCGAAACATATCGGTTTCTTCTTGCACGCGAACGCAAATCAAATTTAGATTCCATTTTCAGCCTTTGCATTCGGCCAATTTGGCGATAGTAGGGGCGAAATTCGTTTTTTCTCGATTTTCTCGAATTTAAAGCGCTTTGAGCGGAAAAAAACTAGATCACATTTCACATCTACCTAAAAGCTATTTGTGGACAAAAATATAGAAAAATCGATTTTTCGACTTCTGCCGCGAAATCCAAATTTTGATCGGTTTTTACAAAAATTCGCTCTTAAGTGGCTGCATGTAAGCCTGTGCCAGGTGTTGGAAGGTCAGCAAGGGTGGTATCTGTTTGGAAACCACGGCTGTCACCTAGTAACCAAGTCAGCGATGTGATCAATATTGCCAAAGGTAAGGAAAGAGCTGCACTTCCTGCATCAAAACCAGGCACTCCTAAGCCATTCCTAGGGGTGTCCTGCTCTATAAAAGGGGCCTGCAGCATAACAATCTGCTGGATGAGATCACTGCCTCTAATGCCGCCCTGGTGGAAATACTCAGGCCTGTGAAGAAGATGCTTCTGGCACTGGGACTGTCTAGGAGGCATCTGAAGAATTAAAACAAATAAAAGCAAGTATCCGAACCTACAGAAGGTTTAATTACCTCAAACAAAAACCTGAGGAACTCAATAAAAATAAACACAATGAACCAGGCATCTAAAAATGAGGAACAGGGCCTCAAATAAAATGTAATAATAATAACATGAGCAACCTGGGCTCGATATAATAATAACATGAGCAACATGGCTCAATATATTAACAATAACATGAGCAACATGGCTCAATATATTAATAATAACATGAGCAACATGGCTCAATATAATAATAATAACATGAGCAACATGGCTCAATATAATAATAATAATAACATGAGCAACATGGCTCAATATAATATAATAACATGAGCAACATGGCTCAATATAATAATAATAACATGAGCAACATGGCTCAATATAATAATAATAACATGAGCAACATGGCTCAATATAATAATAATAATAACATGAGCAACTTGGGCTCGATATAATAATAAAAACATGAGCAACATAGGCTCATTAATATAAAATAAAATCAAAATAGAGGCAGGAACAAGCATGGCTGACAAATTGTCGCCGCAACAGCAAGTCCTATACTGGCCTCAAAATAAAAAACCGAGGAAAATTGCCTCAGTAAATATGAGCAACATGGCTCAATAACTATGAGCAACAAGGGCTCGATAAAATACAAACATGAGCAACATAGGCTCATATAAACATAAAATATGAAATAAAAATAAAGAGGCAAGAACAAGCATGGCTGACAAATATATTGTCGCCGCAATAGCAAGTCCTATACTGGCCTCAAAATAAATAACCGAGGAAAATGGCCTCAGTAAATATGAGCAACAGGGCTCAATAACTATACGAGCAACAAGGGCTCGATAAAAATATGAGCAACAAGAAACATGAGCAACATGGCTCATATAAACATAAATATGAATAAAAATAAAGAGGCAAGAACAAGCATGGCTGACAAATATATTGTCGCCGCAATAGCAAGTCCTATACTGGCCTCAAAATAAATAACCGAGGAAAATGGCCTCAGTAAATATGAGCAACAGGGCTCAATAAATACGAGCAACAAGGGCTCGATAAAAATATGAGCAACAAGGGCCAATCAAAATATGAGCAACATTGGCTCAATAAAAATTAGAGCAACATGGGCTCCATAAAATACAAACATGAGCAACATGGCTCATATAAACATAAATATGAAATAAAAATAAAGAGGCAGGAACAAGCATGGCTGACAAATATATTGTCGCCGCAATAGCAAGTCCTATACTGGCCTCAAAATAAATAACCGAGGAAAATGGCCTCAGTAAATATGAGCAACAGGGCTCAACAACTACGAGCAACAAGGGCTCGATAAAAATATGAGCAACAAGGGCCCAATCAAAATATGAGCAACATTGGCTCAATAAAAATTAGAGCAACATGGGCTCCATAAAATACAAACATGAGCAACATAAGCTCATATAAACATACAAACAAAATAAAAATAAAGAGGCAGGAACAAGCATGGCTGACAAATTGTCCCCGCAACAGCAAGTCCTATACTGGCCTCAAAATAAATAACCGAGGAAAATGGCCTCAGTAAATATGAGCAACAAATACATAATAAATAGCATAATAATACAAAATAACATGAGCTCACTAATAAAATATACATGTAAATTAAGAAATAAATATGAGCGACAGGGGAGTATATGTATAACAAACATTAATAAATGAAAATTAACCCAGTAGGAAGTCGCCCTTGCCTATATATACTAACCTAGACTGCGAGCAGTCCCTCTTTCTTTCTTTATCGATCGCGAAGCAAGCGCGAGAGAGCGGAAATCGAGCGCGAAGCGCGAGCGAGCGGGAAATGGGCCGAGCGGAAGTGAGTCACGAAGTGACGAGCGAAGTGACGAGCGGAAGTGAGTCACGAAGTGACGAAGAGCGAAAGATAGAGGGACTGCCGGCTTTTCTGCATCAAACGCGTGCCAGATAACTCCGCCCACCAAGCCGTAAGCAATTGAAAATTAACTTTTTTAATAACAAACTCTGCCCTTTAGGTCACGTACGGCCAAAAATAAACCAGCCCCCGGGTGCAAAGAAAGGATTCTTGTTACACACGCGACTCGTGAGTTTTTGCGAGGTAAATTTCACGAAAAAATAACATTGCCTATTTAAACAACAGATCGTTGTAGCCGCAAGCGTGTGTGTTGAGTACGATCTTAGATTATGAATCAATCAACGAAACTCAGCGCTATGTGGAAAAAGCTGTATTTATGAAGTGAACCATCAGCATTTGTTGTCGCCAATGTCTGAAAGTCCAAAGACTGTCTTTATCCTCGTCAGCAACCTCAAGCCAAAATCGTTGGACGATGCTCTTCTGGCGAACAATGATCAGATGCGGAGTAGACCTGTGATCCGACTCTAATGCGGAATCGCTCGAATCTTTCACGTTAACAAAACTCTGATAAATCATCCTCTTCCAGAAGGCCGTGGGAAGAATGGCCATTACATCCTTTCCCATCAGCAAAGCTTCGATTGCTTGCTTCTGTTCTTCCTTTAAAACTACTTCGTTCAAATGAAGAGATAAACATTGAAAACGTTCTGCATTCTCGCCACAAAGTTGCCGCTATTGATGTCTCGCGCTATGAAATCTAAGCCGCTGTAGTGTCAACAAGTCGTCAAGAGGTTGTCAAGAAGTTAATACTAATCAAACTAATCTGACAGCGTCCATTGTCTAATTAGCCAATCCGAATTTTCCGTTGTCTGTACAACGGGAAATTCAGCACGCGTTTGATGCAGAAAAGCCGGCAGTCCCTCTATCTTTCGCTCTTCGTCACTTCGTGACTCACTTCCGCTCGGCCCATTTCCCGCTCGCTCGCGCTTCGCGCTCGATTTCCGCTCTCGCGCTTGCTTCGCGATCGATAAAGAAAGAAAGAGGGACTGCTCGCAGTCTAATACTAACCATAGTGATACCCACGGGAAAATAATTTGCGAATACTGACAAAATAAGCCTCAATAAAACTCAAGTTAATAAAACAGAATTGGCAAATGCAGCTACGAAATACAGTATTTTGGTGGTTTTCATCTGATGTCTTCATAATTCGAAAATCTACACGGTTAATTCTACAACGCTATTATTTTCACATATTCTAGATGTACGACCATTAATCACTACGCAAATTTTGATATTGATTCAGTGCTTCGTTTCGAAAATACAGCATTTTGAAAATTGTGATGTCCCAGATGAGCGTGTGTATGAACTGCTACAAAAACGGATTTTATTTTTAGACGTGGTAAAGCTAATGATAATTGATGGTAGAATCTACTCTACTCCTTGTGCAATTTTATGGCCATCGTATTTGTGTCACAAAGAAGGACATCAATTACAGCTCAGTATGCTGTCGCCATGATGGCGACAGCATACTGAGCTGTAATTGTCTGAAAATTATTTTCGCGATAACTCGGTTATGAAAAAAGCTACAAAGCTATAATTTAGACAAAATGCTTCTTTCTGTCTGCTCTATGGCCGTTTTAATTTACAGTCACAACGCCTGAATATCATGTTGGAGCAAACGTCAGCCGACGCCATGCATATGACATGACATCGTTATTAAAACGTCTCGTCCGTTCGCGGATGGAAATTCGACTTGACTTGAGGTCGTATCTCAACCTCCTAACAAAAGAAACAAGTACTGTGGGAGGGGGAAAAGTAATTGAAATAAACAATAAACTATAAGCACATGATAAAGCTAAGAATGAAGCGAAAAACAATGCCCACAATGGCTTCGACTTCAGTTATAAACAATGAATGAAAAAGGCCGTAATAAACCCCGAGGGATTACAACCTTCAAGTGGGAATACAATATAGATAACCGATTAATTGAGATAAACCCCTCTGAAATGGCAAAAATAGCTCAAAATAATTCAGCTTACCGCAATAAATCAAAAAACATGTCTTGATCCGCGGCTGACGCGAGACGAATGACGAGCACATGGCTTGGATTGTCACGTGACCCACGCGCGAGCATGAGAGGGGGGTTCCCCTAATACCCATAACTCCTCCCCAGGAGTATCATATTAAATGAACAAAATTACTGCAGAGAAAAGACATAAAAATCCTATTTGCAGGCAAATATTTTATTTATACCCTAACTCGACGCCATAGTTCTGGGAATCAGTAAGACCACGTTTCAATACAAAGTGACTGAAACGCCAGAAAATATTGCTGAAAAGTCATTTACATCAGCCTTACGAAAGGAGGGGGGCTTAATAGAGAAAGGGGCTTATTACAAAATCTGACTTCCAAAGGGGGGCTTATTAGATAGGGGGAAGCTTAATAGAGAGGGGGGGCTAAATAGAGCTTTTACGGTATCTATACATATATATATTTTCCTTGTCTGTACATAGGGAGATGACTTAATCCATTCATGCAAATACCAGACTGTGGATCGCGACAAACTTGTGAAGGTAAATACTTGCATTTTAGAGTCTGCCTGACGAACATCACTGACTGATAGAAATTCAGACAGGCTCTAGCCTGTTAATTCTGCATAACAACCCAGATGCCATCAACAGCAATACAGGTGTCATTAAATTCAGTCAACAACACGAATTGTATGTTTCTCTTCTTGTCACAAATAATAGATTTCTTAGTACTACAAAATACTGAATTATAAAATAATTAACATTGTTTCGTTAGTTTTAATTATTGGTGGGTCATTGCGTATTACTATTTTGAGCTTTATTTTATGCAGGGTGGTCTTTCTACATCTGAAGAGATGTGTCTTAATTATTTGTTTTACTACCACGGATGGTAAATGCAACTTCTTACTGCACCAGTCTTAAACGCAAACCAGTGTTCGACTTCATTGAAAAGCACTTGTAAGTAAATAATTATTCTCAAACTGATATTTAACCTGCTGAAATTAGAAATTAATGAATTTGATATTGCATGTACTTATAACTTGTTCAATGTTCTAATATTTTCGTATATTACTTGTACTTTTCATATAACATGTTTTGCCGCTAAGCATTTCGCTTATACCTTTTTAAGATTATTGAATATACGTGAATATATATTTGCTAGAGACACAGTATACTGGTAAAACGACGCCAACGACAACAAAAAGCACAAACAAACGACCATAGGTTTAGTTTATTTGAATCAAAAGTTCTGGGCGTGGTTGTTCGAAAGCCGATTAACGCTAATCCAGGATTAAATGTTAATCAACCTTTTAATTTTAAAGCGTTTTTCTCTGCTAATGTTTTGTAAAGTTTGAGATTAGTCAAAGTCAACACAAAAGGACAAAAAATAGAAATAGAAAACGTCACTGAAAAGTTATCAAACTGAAATCAAAATACGCGCTAATCCGGTCCTGGTCTGCTCAGTTAACACGTAATTTCAGACACAGTATGGTTCTAGGCCAATGACGTGTGGCCATTCACCGTTGTTACGAGTCTGTAGTTTCGTATAAAAAGTACCCTGGACAGAACAATTGAGGATTGGGTTAAATGATAATAATTTTAAATGCTAAACCTTAATGCCATGAAAAACGGCAACAAAACCGAAAAGGAAATTCCACACATGGAAATTTTTTAAAATACCTCAGTGTTGTCACGCTCGTGGCAATGTTTATATACATGAACCGAACCTTGGTGGGCCGCCACTTCCAGACATGATTCCTCTTTGTTCCATTTTATATGGGATTGTCTTGTAGAGCTGGGATATACAACAGCAGCATTACAATCCTGAGATCCAAGAACGATTTCACCAGCGTATTTAAGGTGCAAATGGTGACGTTTCTACCCAAGAGAAACGAATCGGAAGGCAACCCTACTGAGCTTTTTTCAGGTAATGTCCATGCTAACATGAAAATGCATGGAGTGCTCCAGCAGATGAATAAGGTTCACGAGACTTCTACGAAGCACAGCAAGCATTGCCATATGCTCTTGGCCGGCTGCAATTCAAAATCAAAGCCATTCGGTGGTATGGTGCTCCAGCTACTGGCCGCCATCTTACGAGTCGATGGAAAGAACAACCGCATGGCAAAAAGAGTCTTCAGACGGCGACCATCAGGAGATGCTGAGGTTTTCGGGTGGCCATGCCACGAAATCTTTAAATCTTTGTTTTGTAAGATTGACCGCATTTTACTATTCAAGGTCAGATAATAAAACAGAAAATACCGATTATTTGTACAGACTCGTTCGTTGTGTGACATGGGCTTTCCGAGAAATCACGTGATTTTCAGTTTTACGTCATTGGTCGCTCCATATTTAGAAGCGCTGTAAGAACAAAACGAATTAACTTCCTGTCACGCCAAATAATTATCGTGTGGAATTTCATATTTTATTTAACTAGTAATACGTGACTCGCAGGTCCTCGCGAAGCTCGGGGAAGGAAGTGCCTTTTTTTGGTGTGTGTGGAGGGGGGGGGGGGGGGGAGGATGGTAAAGGGTCATATATAAGAATTTGGCTGGGTGGATTACTTGAAGTTAGACTTAAATTGAATTGTATATATTAAATTGTCCTGAATAGGGAGGAATATATCTTTTTTAGAGACAATTTTATTTTATAAATAAGAATTTTGCAAGAGTGGATTACTTGGCTTGAATAGGGGCGAAGAGAGTGTTGACAAATTTGAAGAGATTGTTTGGAGGGGGATACTATTGGATAGGTGGTTGTGGATTGGGGAGATGGGGTGGGGTTGTTATAATGAGTCAAAATCTCTGTCTAACTATGTATCATGTAGGCCGGGATGGAGAAGAGGACTGATTCTTCTTTTTGGCCAGTCTGTGATTGTGGAGCAGTGGGGAATTTAGGGGAGGGGCCTGGACATCATCACCCCCCTTATAGTGAAGTGCAAAACATTAGCTCCGCCCCGCTTACATGAGGAATGAGGAACTGAAAGTCTTACCTTAATCCTCCCTATTAATTAGAGCAAGGAAATGCCCATCTTCACTTAACCACCCCCTCCCCACCTTTTGTGCACTTCTGAATCCGAAACTGGAATGAATATTGTGTGGTTCCAGAAAATATCCATACCCCCTCGCTGTAGTTTTTTTGGTTTGAACCAACCCCTGGAAATTCCAGTTTAGCTTCATACTTTCCTTTAACAGTTTCGGCTTTTGAGATCCCCCTCCCCTCGGAATTTCCAATGACCTTTCTTGGGGTGGGTATGGTTATTTTTCTGGAACTGCACATTTATTTTGAGCATGGGTAAAATGAACACATGGACCAAATAGTACTTAAAAAGCTCCATATTAATAAAGAAACCTATAATAATTGTATTGTTCAGTAATATATTCATTTGTCAATACTATATATTATAGAAATTGGCCATAACAGTTAACAACTTTGTATGTTCATTGGGGTACCGGTATAATTCCAAAACATAAATGTAAATCAGTTACATGGAAGCTGTTTCATCCTCATAAAGACACTAGCAGCTTATTGAGCAACTACAAGCAAACTCAGACTGGATATAAACAAGGAATGTGTTTCTTCAGTCATGGTTATTATCACTTCTTCAATCAATTACTGCATATATTCAGTTCCCTGTTTAGAAAAAAATTAAAGAAATATTGACCTACTTATACATGGAATATTGACTGAATTTTGGCAACAGTCATATACTGGTCAAAAGATAAAGAACACAACAATAAGATGGAAATTGCTAGAATATAGCTGGATAGGTGATTTAACATTGATTTTCCTTCAAAACATAAGAGGAAAATAACATGTAAAAATCATGGTGCTAGTTTGCAAGGATTACAAAGACAACTTCAATGCCAAACAGTCCTGAAGAGAATGACAAAAATTTACTCTACACATCTCCACTGAGATATATATTATACTGTAATATATATAGTCATGCAAATAAAGCTATTATTTACAATTATACAGCCATCTCCTTGATTGATGGCCGATAGAAAATAAATTTGGAGCTAAATAAGCTCCTACAATCGCTTTGTTTCATTGCTGGTTATCTGTGACATCCACAATGCAAGGTGTTGTTTGTATGTTATTTCCTTCAAAATTCAACCATCTTTAAACTCAAGTAGCGAAAAAACCGTAAGAGGTGCGATGAGGTGCGACCCTATACCTCATGAATTGAACTTTAAAATCAAGGGAATTCTGGCTTCGATCCTTCAAACCTCGATGCATAAATCGTATCACCCGACTATAAAATTACAGAAAATTACGACGCCATTTTGGGAGCCAGCATGCAGTTTAGACAGTTTACATGTAAGCCAAAATCATTGCTAGTTATGTCACCAAAATATCGAAACAAACACCCCAGACTGTATCTTTAATCACTTACCTTTCTTCTGATGCCCTGTGCTTTTTCAATGCTGCTATGAAATGAGAAAAAATAGGCGAAAAACAACACGATATCATTCGCCTTCGAATCGCGAAACGTGCACAATCGCCTCCCATACTGCAGTTCGGCGACAGTTTAGCCTGATTCTCTGCAAGGTTTCCAAGAATCGCTGCAAGGTTTCTGAGAATCGCCGGACGAACGCCGTGTTTTTGCTATGCCACCGGATTTTGGTTTCGATTGGAGTTCGCTCGTCTCCCGACACATCTGTAATAAATTGTAGCGCTCTTGTACTGTTTTCCCACTTTTCCGTCCGAATGATCTGAAACCACCTCGCTTTTGCAGGTAAAATCTTCTTCGCAATATCGGATTGGCGAAAATGAAAATAAGCCATATGTTGATCGATCGTACTTTGAGAAATTTCTGAGTCGTCTTTCCTTTTCCTGTTGTTGATAACGGATTTAATAAAGCCGGGGTTTTTTCACAAATGACCCGTACTATTTTTATATAAGCTTAACTTAAATTCGTTCGATAAACAAACTTGGAGTAAAAATTGTTATTCTTCAGCAGCCGTTCCTGTTTCTACATTTACGTGTACAAAGATTACGTCGAAGTCAATGTTATTAAGCAAAGAAGAGGGGTTAAAAAAAGAACAGCCTGGATTCGAACCGAAAAAAAAAAAAGGAAGGACCATTTAGGATTTGAACTCTCGCCCTCAAAACCGAAGATCAGATTTAAAAGTTAGCGCCTTAAGCCACTAGGCCACGAGCGCGCCGTGTGACGTCATGCCATCCCCCAACTCCACAAACATTTATGACCGTAAAGGCCACACGAGAATTGCTCTCGCGTGAGCTCTTGGGGGACAGCATTATAAACCCCGCTACGCGAGGAATAAAATCAAAACTGAGAAATATGTGTCTCTCGTTTTTATATAATTGATAAATATATCAATCCTCAATTGTTCTGTCCAGGGTACTAGGAATTACTCTGGGGTTTTTTTCCCCAAATACTAACCTACGTGTGTATGTACATTTTATATATACTAGTTGTATATAAACCAGTAACTAGCAAACAATTACCAGGAACAGTCAAAAGTTGATACATATTGTATGCCAACCCACTTTCTTTTTGTCTTCCTTCCAGCCCTCATCTAAATGTGACATCAAAGTGGTCCAATCCTCTTATCAGGGGGACTATCACTTGGACGCAAGAAATGGTGTCGGACGTAAGGAGAGGATACGATGAAGCCAAAAACATTTATTTTCAACTTGTCAATTGGTAAGTACACTTGAACTGAATACACATCCCTTCTTTTGGTGGCTTTGCATGGAATGATAGCCCTTACAATATTTGTATAGCTTTTGTATTGCTGGGGTCACCTCATACCACCCAGCAATATAAAAATATTTGACTGTACCGTCTGTACAGTGTTTCAAGTTAAATCTACTAGTGGTCTAAAATGAATACTTATCCGTGACTAGCATAGTGCTCGACGTTGGAAATGTATGTGTCAAAACGTCTACTTTCCCTCGTGTTTCTAAGTTTTGTCAGTTAATATTTTCATCGAAAAAAAATTTCGAGTAAACAAGTAAGAAAAATTTGGACGCGAGAATCACCAGATTGTGGACTAATACTGTTCAAGTTCCTTTTTAAGACGTAAAACGCATAGTTTACGTCATCAGAGTATGGGATTTTTCTTTTGGGAATTCCATGTCGTTAGCTAATTAGTAAGCCGTCTGTCACTGGATAAAGGCATACTTTACAATGGGTTGGATTGCCGCCTGTCACCTCTCTCGTCCCCAGTCGTCTCTTGAGGCAATTGTATTGGCCATTCCGAGGTTGCGCAGGGAACTGGGGCGAGTTTCAAATTTTAAGTAATCGATAATCTGACACCACCAAATGAAAGATCATGGTGAGATTGGTCATTTGACCAGGTTTGATGCTTTTAGAATGAACAGAACGAAGTTATGGACCTTGAAACATGGTTCAAAATCCATACAAACGTCTCTAATTGTAAGCCAGCGTCCCCCAAAACCATAGAAACTCTTAAAATTTTTTATCCATTTTGTGAAAGCTGTAAAATCCTGCCAAAGAGCCATTATTTGAAAGAAACTAAGATAAAAATCACTATGTTTGCCCACTTTAAAGAGTATCACAAAAATCATAAAAAATTTAAGAGTTTATATGGTTTTTGGGGGACGCTGTCTCAAAATAAGAGACGTTTGTATGGATTTTTGAACCATGTTTCAAGGTCCATAACTTCGTTTCTGTTCATTCTAAAAGCATCAAACCTGGTCAAATGACCAATCTCACCATGATCTTTCATTTGGTGGTGTCAGATTATCGATTACTTAAAATTTGAAACTCGCCCCAGTTCCCTGCGCAACCTCGGAATGGCCAATAAGACGAGTCAGGCGTGTCACAATTACTTGGAGGTCAATCACTTTTAAAACTAAATTTTCAAATGTAAAATCATTTTACCTCTCGCACATCGCTATAAGATTTCATTCAGCAAAATTCATTCGGCTAACATTCTACTGATTTGTGTGCCTAATTAAGCGGCCGACGCATAGCGGCCGCTTCAAGAAATGGACTTTTTTTCATGTCGCTAGCCTTAGTCCTCTTCACGGTTGACATGATGTTATCGCATCTCGGTCTAAAATTAGCCAGTAGAGAATTTCTCTTCCACATTCTTTCTGTAGTGTCGTGTAAGTGCGTAGATGTATTTAGTTTATCACAGGAATCGCATTGGAAAAAGCAAAGACAAATCACGGTCCCACAGCAGTGAACAGCAGTGTTGTTGCAAAATGTGCTAAATTTGGCGGTGTGACCTTTGCGCGTGAGGGGCAGTTTCCCGTTACATTGTAAACGTAGCCAGGAGACATGCAAATAAATAGCCACAAGAGAATTTCTGTTCTGTTTAATACATGCACCTCAACCAGTAAACGAACGATAAAACCCGGTCCCAAAAACATAACAGTTTTTCTTAACACAATTCCACAGCATATATGTCATTCACAATTTATTTTCACGTTGAGCGAAAACATATCTTTGCCCACGTTGAATATGATGCAATCTACATTAGCTAAAATTAACCACAAGAGAATTTCTCCGGCTTCCGGAGCATGATGCAATATATTACATCAGGCAGTCACGTTTTTCGTCACGCAGGTTCGTGTGTTGACTCTTAGGATTTGGAGGGTGCACCTCAGAGTCCAGTGACCGCGGATAGTTTTCGTGTCGTGTAAGAGCTCTTTTCATGTAAAGAAACAAGCGAAATATTTAATTAGACAAGGGAAAATAACCTCAACTACTCGAGAAGAGCCACTACAGAGCAGGAAATGGAGGGGTCCGTGTCACGAAGTAACGAAAGTTAATTTTATATTTCTTATATTTATATTTCTCGTCACGCATGTTCGTATGCTGACTCTCGCTCATTTTAGGGGTGCACCTCAGAGTACAGTGACCGAGAGGGAGTCGGGGGAGGAGAGATCGATTGTTGTTTCCCCCATTATTAAGGTAATCGGCCGCTTGTAAACTACTTTAGGAGTTCTTGTTTATGAGCTAAAATCGAAACACATCAATTGACCTATTCTGTCAAAAACAAATCACATATTTAGGGAGCTACAACAGCATAAGATAAGACTTGAAATACACTAATTAATTGCATTCCAGGAATATCGAAAATGAAAGGTCAAGGACATTTGAAACTTATATAAAGTAAATAACATTACGCTAGAGTTTAACCCTGGGCAGTTTTGTGAAGCCAAAATTGCTGTTCATCTAGATGTTCCTTACGAAGGAAATGGAACGATTAAGGATAAACGGAAAACTCAAGCTTTGAAGATTCTTCTTGTACGTAAGTCATGCTTTCTAGTAGTCCAAGAGGGCATGCAACGTAACCTATTATCATAGCATCCCTATTGAACACAGTTTCCAAAGTAAAGTAGGGATGTTTATCATGTCGAGAAAACAACATAACCAAAATCAAATATAAGCCCCCACAATCACAGGCTCATGATAATTAATTATTTAAGTGAGCGCTAACAGTGGAACGTGACTCTCTGAATAGCGCTGCGCTTTAATGACGTCACAAAATTTTGACCCCCAGTGTGACTCAGACAACGAAACCGATTTCCGTAAGATCAATGTATGGCAAAATGGGGTTGGCGAGCACTTCGGTGCCATATTTAGCGATCGTTAGGTCTGCCTGACTCAGAATTCGAGAGAAAACCTAAAATATGTGACTTAGAACGGCTAAAAAATTTTAATAAAAAGAAGTTGTCATTCCTGTCAAAAAAAAATCGCCCAAAAACGCCTAAATAGCCCAAAAGCTCTAAAGAAACCAGACAAGGTGAGTTCGTTTACTTCTTTTTATTAAAAATACGACACAAATTTACCATATTGAACGCTTAAATTAAACGCTGTTTCAATCGCCATACAACGTCAGTATAGAGCGCTCAAATTCTCAACGGCCGACATTGTAACACAACACCGCTTAATTCAGAGAGTCGCGTTCCACTCAGTATCAACGCTCACATAAATCATTAATTATCATGAACTTGGGAAGCCTGTGCCACAATTAAGTTCGCATATCCGCTGAAAGTTTCGATGAATAGAAATGAAACTGCTGAATGCAGCTGCCTTTTATATCAACCGTGTTGGAATAAAGTTGCTTATATTTATAGCGAAACGTTCGTTCTTTTGGGGGGATGGGGACTACCTATCACACCGGATACACCCCCAGAGAGAACTAGTGCCCCCCCCCCCCCCTATGCACAGGTAGCTGATTGCTTATAGATAGGTACGGTGGTAGACGCGCGCGTGAAAATTACGGACAAGTCTATTTGACTCCTCTGCTCCCTAGGCCTGCGCTTGGAGCTTCGACACTGTATGCTTACATTTTTATAGCATTTTTTGGTCTGTGAAATGTGCAACTTCGGGAGTTTGTCATTTGAACCGCATTTGAAATGTGCTTGGATTCGTTGTGATGCTTGCGAACCTTAAGATAAAATTAATATCCTTTTTATGGCCCAAAACTGAAAAATGACAATTACACTAAAATATCAAGCTTTCGATGAAAAAGTCATTTCTCTGAAACTATTAACATTTGAAAGCTCTGAACACTTGCAAAACATATTTTGAATTGAATTTTCTGTATTTTTGCCCTAATTTATGTAACACTTAAGGAATCTGTTCAGTGTTGGACTGAATACCTAAAAAACCATACCCTTTCCCGCGGGACATACCTACATAGATTACATATGGGAGTATGCCCACGGGGTTTTACCGTATGAACCCGTTTTACGTCATGGCCTGAAGGGCCTTTTGTTCTCGTTGTTAATTAAAATGTCTTAAACTTGGATCATCCCACTGAATACGTTCCTTCTCAGTTGGCAAACTGCAATAGAGCGTTTTCACCAAAATAACAAGATCGTTTTGCGTGCATAAAAAACATCAACAGACTCAGAGATTGTAGAGTAGGTGAAAATAAATGAAGGGCAGGCTGGAATAAGGGCATAACGACAATACAATTCTATTTTAACTTGGCAGTGTTCATTGCAACGAAGTTATCGGGAAAACAATATTCGGAAAATTACAGAGCTAAGTATGGGTCCGCCATATTGGTGTACCAGTTTGGAACACCAATATGGCGGCCAAAAATTTCAGCGGGAAGCAAAAAAGATTTTGCTACCAAAGTCATGAGTTTTAGTTATCATTTTTAACTTATTAGCATATCGGGAAATTACTTTAAAAGTGCGAAAATATTGGTTTCTGTAACATTTCAGATCACGTTGAGCCAAGCTGTCTCAAATTTCAAAACGCTTTATCTCCAAAATGAAGCAATCTACTGGCGCAAAATATAGTTTTATAGCTCTATAGTTTTCAAATACTGCATCTGACAGCAAGTATAATTAGGCCACTGTTTTCAACTTCTGGAATGACTAAGGACCTGCCCAAAAATCTGCAAATTGAAAATTAAACGCGAGTTTAAAAATAAGGACAACGTTTTTATGTAAAGAATGGAAAACCTAAGTAAACTTGAAATGTATTCAATATGGAATGCCATTGACGAAGAAATGAAATCTTCGTCCTTGTCTTTATTAACCGGGCGTGGGCCTGGGGCCCAGTTCGGTTAGTAAAATAGCTTCTGTTTTTTTTTTTGTCGTGATTCACCTTATACCTCTACTCCGCCAAAGTGCTAGGAGGAGAGCTAGGGGTGAGTATGAATATATATGAATGTATTCGCCTTGTGAAAGATTTTCTCGGGGAAGAACGAAGCGAAATCGAGCCTATGTGAAAGTTGGACTGGTCCAAATAAATATTAATTTAGGACCGCGTAAACACATCGGAGCGGCGTACAGATTTCACAACGTCGGTGAGTTTGACTCGTCAAAATATTAAATCATTGTACTCACTACTAGGTGGACACACTAGGAGCGCCATTAGATCAAATTTTTATCAAGGCTACGTTACATTTCGCCAGGGTCATAATATTGTCCTGTTTGTTTTGTGTGAAATACATTTCTTTCCGAAAAGGAAAACAGAAACTTGCCCAGACTCGCAGATTTATGTAAACAGAAACTTTCGCCAGGGTCATAATATTGTCCTGTTTGTTTTGTGTGAAATACATTTCTTTTCCGAAAATGGAAAACAGAAACTTGCCCAGACTCGCAGATTTATGTAAACAGAAACTTGCAGAGACGTGCAGATTTATATTTGGACGATAACGTCATAGGGTCACGTCGAATCGTGACTTGAAGAGATTGTCTGTGAGGTGCGTACGTACATCACATACACTGGAAGCGCCATTAGATCAATTTTTTTATCAAGCTACGTTAGATTTCGCCAGGGTCATCCTTTGCCTAAATGATATTTTATGAATTTTTGTCCTGTTAAATAATTGTCATTTTGTGTGAAATACATATCTTTTCCGTATATTTTCTGAGAAAAACAGAAACTTGCTGAGAAATGCAGATTTATAAATAAGGACGATTACGTCATGGGGTCACATGAGTCACGTCTAGCTGTGACTTGACGAGATTTCGCAACGTCTGTGATAAACCAGGGTCGCCGTTAGGTCAAATTTCATATCAAGCTATTACTTTTGATTTGAACATGAATACTCTGCTGTTTATTTAGTGTGAAATACATTACTTTTTCGTGTTGGTGCAGCAATTCACTTCCTTGTATGCAGAAGATTTATAAATAACAATCATTACATTATAATATCACATTTTGACTCACACAATTTGTCGAACTGTGACTAGAATAGCTGCGAATGATGATGGTGCAACGCGGAATGTCTGCGATTGATGGTTCAACACCGATTCGTACCTATGTTGTCGTGTTTTTTACTCTTATTCAACTTTGGCTTTATATTGAGGAATGATCTTCAAAGACTGCTCAGAGGCAAGAAAATTGACAGTAGGCACTATACGCAAACATCAGACTTCAGCGTGACTGCCGTGACTAATCTGATAGATTTCAAGCAAGAAAGCAGGTAAAACGGCTTGCTTGCTTGATTAAAAATGCCCGGTTATATTTTCTTCGAAAATTCTTGTTTAAAAAGAAAATGAAACAACACTTAATCAAAGATTACTAGCTTTCTGTACATCGCTCCTCTTGGATAAAAATGCTGTTTTGCAACACAATAATTATTATCCTTATCTATTATTTATTATATTAGTCTACTGGTAGTTAGCGTAACTCTGTTTTATTCCTATTTTTGCGTGTGTGCGTGTGTGTCTTTGTTTGTTTGTGTGCCCGACCTTAACATGTAAATTATATATTTATATTAACTGGCTGGCTGGCATTTTTAACTTCAAGGTTATTTCGGGTAGCCAGTACCCCTATTATTTTTTCTGTCCAATTATTGCAAATACTTTTAGTAACTTGTGGGGTAAAATAAAGTTGTTGTTGTTGTTGTTGTTTAAGGGGGGAGAACCTAAACTACAAGGAACCACAAAAATGTTGCTAAGGAAATCTCTAAACCTCCATAACTTTGGTTCCTGGACTCCAGTGGGCATCAAACGTTGTAGTGTTTGTTCAATTCACGTTCCCTTTAAATATTTTGAACCATGCCCGTATTTGGTGTGTCACGTGACCAAAATGAAAAATGTCTAAAAATTCGGAAGGATTTGATCGTTTTCAAATTATTACTTTAGAATATGCTGAAGAACGTCAATATCGACAACTTGTAGCATGCGTTTGATGAAATGTACAATATTTCGGAAGTTATAAAGCTTTAAAACTCTTAAAGCTTTATAACTTCCGAAATATTGTACATTTCATCAAACGCATGCTACAAGTTGTCGATATTGACGTTCTTCAGCATATTCTAAAGTAATAATTTGAAAACGATCAAATCCTTCCGAGTTTTTAGACATTTTTCATTTTGGTCACGTGACACACCAAATATGGGCATGGTTCGAAATATTTAAAGGGAACGTGAATTGAACAAACACTACAACGTTTGATGCCCACTGGAGTCCAGGAACCAAAGTTATGGAGGTTTAGAGATTTCCTTAGCAACATTTGTGTGGTTCCTTGTAGTTTAGGTTCTCCCCCCTTAAGAATTAAATAAAGTGTCACTAAATCAAATATTTTTGAAATTTTTCCGCTGTTGTCGGAATAAGTCTATCTACGAAACTCTTGTTTTTTATTTTTATTTTTGTTTCCTTTTAAGGAAAGAACACCTAACTACACATTACCGGTTCCAGAAATCAGCCAGGCCCTACCTCCGCCAAAGTCGAACTGTATTCAGCACAACACAACGCCGGTTCCAACAGTCACCCAGGTCACCCAGATCCTACCTCCAGAAAGTGACTCATCATTGGTGTCTGCCTCTCGTTCTGTTGTTCTGTCTTTGTTCATTATTTATCTAATGTTTTTGTGAGATATGTTGATACGTCCCAAAATATATCATCGGCGATTGTAACTAACTGCAACATGTACACTTATATTATTAACGCAATGTGTGATTTAAAACTGAAATACCGCAAAACATTTTAACACAGAGTTCTCAGCAGTCGAATATTTTTATGACACTATTATGAGCTGGAATCAATGTGTGTGTTTATAGCGTGGAATATATACTACAGAGAGAAGAAAATGAAACGGAACTTGTAGTTTGTTTGACTGACACCTGGCCTCGTTTTAGTACTCGTTTTACTAGTGTATTCTCATTATTCAAGTTCTTTACAATTAATGTATGATCTATAATTTGTGTGCTTTAAAACTGTGACAATGGCGGTTTCTCTATTTAATTTTGGATCATTTTGGAAAATCGATAAGCCTAACAAAAACATATCTAACAACAAGTGAATACCGCTAAAAATAGAACATCGATACAATATACCCCGGGGTGGGGCGGGGGGGGACTCAACAAAGTTTTATACAGGGAGGGTCCGCCCCGAGGTCCAAACCCTGTAAACCCTTTTATATACCATTTTCTGACAGAAAAGGTAACCCTTTCATTTACCGCTTGAGTAACCCCATAAAATATTGGATGAATCAGCTGTTAGGTGCCTAAATGACAGTTTTCCCCACACTTTTCTATACTTGAACTCGCAAAATCCCTACCCTTCTATATACCTCCCCCCTGAAAAAGCTACCGCTTTCGGGCGGAGCCTCTCCATAACAGCAATACCTTAAGGCTACTATTTATTGCGGCAACTAATCTTTGCGATTTTTGCGATTTTTTTCAAATCGCAAAATTTAGTTGTCGCGGTAATTTCTACTCGCGAAATTTTCATTTCGATCTTCTGGCCGGCATGACCGATGATTCTTTTTTTCCTTTCGACAAAGTGCTCCAGTTGAGTTGTAGTACGTTAATTTCTGTGTTACGTTAACGAAAATATCGTTGAATAAAAATTCAAATTCTCTCCTTGTTTTTCTCACTTGTTCTTTTTTCGGGGATATACCTTCCCAGAGTCCTTTGCAACTGGAAATTTTCCAATGCAAATAATTATGTCAATTTGAGGCCCAGAAGGGTGTAGCATCACAAGGTAATAACACATACCATAAAATAACTCTCATATTAAACTTAGTGTGATGACGTCATTAGTCACGTGAACCCACCCGAAAATGCGTTTTTGTTTACTGTGAGAACAGGTCTCTATCAATTGAAAAGCAATCAATTTAGTCAGCAAGACATTGTATATATGGGGCATTTTGAGATGGCCGTTAATATTCTGGCATTTTAAATTTAAGGGGGTTACTGACACGAGAGCAAAGATGTGTGGAAACTTGGTTCAGCCATATCTCATGAAATGTAAGGCGCATAACAACAAAACTCTACATGTGGATAGATGTTTATGCGAAGAACACGTTTTTGAACACGTTTTTGATGTGACGTCATCAGTCACATGACCAGATCGCTTTGAATATTTCAAATTGCTTTAAAAGTACATTATGCTCAATAAAACAGCGACTTATTCCTGTGCTGTTCCTGTCAGTTGTAGATATTGAAGTAAGGTTTATCAAAAGGGCGATTATTATTTTTTCTTTTAAATATTAGGGAAGAACAGCGCACGAGCAACGCATGAAAAGTTGCTTATTGGCGCTAAATCAGCCACTCATTAATTTAAAACCAAAAGGAGAAATTTTATGAGAGGTTTTAGAGCATCCTCTTTCCAATTCTGTTGTCTGTTTTGCAATATTAAATTTCCGTCATAGGGTGCAGGGCTGTAATTCATTGGAGTCCTTGGAGCCTGGTGACGAGAAGGCTGGGGCAAAACTGTGCTTTCGCGCCATTTTCTGCGGCTTACGCCGGTCGTCGTGTGACTCACGTCAACTACTTGCGAAGTTCGTCTACAAAATGTGTTTTGGAAGATGGCTGAGAGCAAGGTAATAAATAAAGAAATTGCTTTGAGCAATAGCAGTCCCTCTTATCCTTTGAAATAATCGAATTTTCAAGGATAAACAGGGGCAAAGCCCGGGGCAAATAGGACGAAAGGATGCCGTAAGGAGTTACAAGAACTATAATCCTGACAAATTTGTCGAAAATCTTGCTAATGTCCCATTTCATGTGGTAAATATTTTCGACGACTTTGACGACCAAGTCGACACCTTCAATTGCTTATTTCTCGACGTGCTAAACAATCACGCACCAATTAAGCAAACAAAAATAAAATCAAGACCAAATCCCTATATTACTCCAGAGATTAGACAGCTCACGAGGACCCGTGACAAGTGGCATAAAAGCGCAATTAAGACAAAGGACAAACTCCACTGGAATGCTTATCGTTTCTTTAGACAAGAAGTAAAGCGAGAAATACGGATTGCAGAAAAACAACACGTCCGCTACGAACTTCAAAACAGTAACGGAAACACAAACTCCATCTGGAAAGTAATTAATCGTTGCCTCCCAAGACAAGCACCACTCTTGACCACGACCGAAGATCCTGCTATACAAGCTAATAAGTTCAATGAATTCTATGCCTCTGTTGGGGAAATCACAGCCGCAAAAGAGAAAGCTCTCGCTGAAGAACATGGCTTTCAAATCCAAGATTATGACCCCAGCTTTCGCCCTGTAAGCGACGATCAAGTTGACGATCAGTGTCCAAAGTTTGAGTTCCGACCGGTCACTGAAGTAGACGTCGGAAAAATTGTCAGAAGTATTCCATCAAACAAAGCTCCTGGATATGATAAAGTTACAGCGAGAGTTCTGAAAGACAGTTTACCTGTTACCCTCCCGATAATTACCAATCTAATCAATAATTCATTTTCCTCCAATACCTTCGCTCGTGCCTGGAAATCAGCGAAAGTCATTCCTATCCTTAAAGCTGGTGACCATGAAGACCCCGCCAATACTCGTCCTATATCGCTTTTGCCCATTATGTCGAAGGTATGCGAAAGGTCAGCACACTCGCAACTTATGGACTTTTTGGACACAAATGGTAAAATATCTCACCTGCAAAGTGGAAATAGGAAATTTCATTCCACGGAGACAGCTTTACTCTACTTTACGGACGAACTCTTGAAGAATATGGATGACAAAAAGATCTCGGTGATTGTTCTTTTAGACATGTCTAAAGCTTTTGACAGTATCAGACACGACCTGCTATTGTCAAAACTTCGAAAAATGGGCCTGTCTGAAGGTGCACGAACCTGGTTCGAGAGTTACCTAGCTAACTCAGCGAAATCAAGTTGTAAAAATTGAGAACACTCTGTCTAAACCCCTCCCTTTGACGGTTGGCGTGGCACAGGGGTCTATACTCGGACCTGTATTATTCACACTCTATGCGAACGATCTCCTCTCCGTTCCTAAACATTGCGAAGCACTGGGTTACGTTGACGATACTAAGATCTTTCTTGCGCTTCCTCCAAGTCACATCGATGATGCTGTGTCTGCTTTGAATCAAGATCTCACAGACATATCAAGATGGTGCTGTACGAATTCTGTACTTATAAATCCGGACAAGACGAAGCTCCTGATTGTCGGCGTTCCGCAACTGACATGCAATTTACCCCCCTTGCCACCTGTAAAATTGCTCGGAAAGGAAATCAAGCCCGTAACCGTCGTTAAGGACTTGGGAGTAATGATTGACTCTAATCTTAATTATAACGATCATATTACAAAGTTAGTTTCAAGTGGTATGTTTAAGTTAAGTCGTATTAACCAGATCAAACATCTATTAGATAGGAAAACGCTTATTTTACTAATTAACGCTTTTGTATTTAGTAATCTGTTCTATTGTTCTTCTGTATGGAGTAACGTGTCAATGAAAAACATTAAGAAGTTTCAGTTAGTCCAGAATTTTGCCTGTAGAGTTGTCCTAGGCCTCAGAAAATACGACCATATCTCTGAAGGCCTCAAGTCACTAAATTGGCTCAGTGTAAAGGACAGACTTCTCTTACACGACTCTGTTATGGTTCATAAATGTCTAAACAATCTAGTACCGGCCTATCTGTGTAAGAAATTTTCTAAACGCTCTACTATACACAATAGAAATACTAGGTATACCTCCGACCTAAATCTACCTAAATGCAGGCTTGCCGCGGGCCAACGGATCTTTGCCTTCCGGGGCGCAAAGCTGTACAACAATCTACCAAAGGACATCAAACAAGTTAACAATATAAAGACATTTAAACAGAGGATTAGCAATTATATAAGGCAGTGATCATTTGCTCAGTAATTTTATTTTTAATGTTATTTTTAGATTTATACTAATTATCACCAGAGGTCTATAACTAGAGGTTTCCATGCCTTGGCCCATCAGATTAGGAGTTAGGCTATTTTTCATAGCCAGAAATTTCGAACCAAATTAAGCTTGCGTTACTCCGTGCCCAGTCACGCGTGGAAGACACACGATTGGTCAGTTACGTCGCGCCACGTTTTCCAGATCAAGTTGTTGTCACGCGGGATTCCTGATGAGAGGCATATTCTTGCTTTCTGTGGTCCACAAAAGAAAGAAATCGACAAAAATCCAATGTGAAACGAAAGTCACCATATTCAAGAGTACTTAAGCTCGCTTTCACGATCAATTTTACCAGCAGACATGCTTTATTCTGTTAAATTGAGCAAATGTTTTTACTTCGTGACTCAATCGTGACTGCCTTCGACTGCCTTTTGCATAAATTAAATGACAAAACAAGCTAAGCTACCAAGCCTTTCTGTGAACCCCAGTCTCTTCTCCTTTTCATTCATGTTTTGGAAAATGGCGGCTGTTTTCGTATGTTGATTTTGTTTTGGTCTTTTTGCTATGAGGCGCGCTGGAGCAAACCGATTTCGTTCAATAATGGCGTCCTTTAGCTTCAATTTTTCCTCGACAAATACTGCCGTAAACCGCAAGATTTCAACGGCTACAAAGCCTTATAATATCATGGAAATATGAAGACACCTTCGAACTTCAAAAACTGCCTGGGGATGAGAGGATAGCTACATCTAGAAAGGCATGGAGAGAGTTCGCATAGAGTGAATTTAGCTTGTTGTCACCTCAGAGGTAAGCAATTGTATGGCCTGTCTTATCGTGTTAGTCCTTAAACTACTTTCTTAAAAACCGCAATGAATATTCGATATATCACGGTTTTGAAACCTCACAGGAGACGACTTAAGTCGTATCTTCCAATATTTAATGGGGATAGATGTCCTTTTTACGCCACGGTTTAGATATATCATGTTTTTATTTCGACTTCATACGAATTTCTGTAAGTTTGGAGCCGCCATTTTCTTTTTAACGGTCACGGACCGTCACGGTTAAATGCTCACGCGCGTTCGGAATTTCTGGCTATGAGACATTTTTCGCGCGAAACCAGCAGCCAATCACGTTGAACCATTTTTAATATGCGAGCGCTACGCAAAGACAGAAACTTTGGCCAAGGAAAAGCGAAAAGCGTCACAGCAGAATGTAATAATTGTTTAAATACTTCACTAAATTTAGGTCAAACTTCGGTACACTTTTTGTAAAACTATAAATCGGCTGAGTGATTTTTCAGTTCAATCTAAATGAAGCATGATTTGTATGAATTCGGTGGCAAAACTTCTGGCGGACTGGCGCGCTGTCCAGTTGGCAAGTTGAATGAAAAGTTTTCTCCGCGGATTAATCTTCGCTCAATCTCTCCAAAGTTTCGTATATTCTGGAAAATTGTGCAGATGGTTTAGCTTGACATGGGAATATTCGAAATAATTGTGCAGCTGAACATTATATTCATTTTACAAGTTGAACGGACAGCTATACGCAGCCGAAGGTCTCACTTGTTTACATTATACGGCGGGCAAAACTTGCGCGACTACAGAATTTAATAAGCTTAAACTAAATTATGTGGAAACGAACTGAGCTTAAAATCAAGTTCATTGAAGTAAAAGAACAAAGGAAACCCTCAATATCTACATGGATGGAAAGAAAGAGAGTGGTCTTCGAAGAGAATTTCACTGTGAAGTGATCTGACCGTCACGAACGCTTGACGAACTGCCGTGGATATTTATTGTGCTGATTGTAAAAACTTAATTCAGCTGGAATTGACAAGCCTCTTCGAAATACAAGGTAACAATACTGAATAGACTAAGCTTAAACTTGTGTTGTAAACAGGCTTTCATTCTTTGGACGAATTAATTAAGCTTAAGCTTATACTTATTATCTTATGTCCGCGGTTTTCGGATCTGATCTTCCCGTAAATTAATTTCAGGCTGCCTTTAGTGCTCTTTCAGTCTCATTAGTTGTACATTTACAGGAATTTCCCATTAAATATTTCGTTCCAAACTTCGTGCATTATTTAGTAGAATTAACTTTTGTTTGATTTAGAAGGGCCAAGGTTTTTTACTTAATTTTAGCCATCTTTTCAAATTTCACTGTCAACCGTCTTGAACAAAAATTGTCGAGCTAGCGCGTTCAGTGACCATATTTGTCAGGCATGGTGCGTGATTGGCTGCTGGTTTCGCGCGAAAAATGTCTAAAAATAGCCTAACTGCGAATCTGATGGGCCGCGCGCAATGCTAGATGGAAACCTCTAGTTATAGACCTCTGTTATCACATATTGATTATTATTCTAATTTAAGTTAAATTGCTATTAAATAGTTAAATTATTTATCTATTTAGTTTATTATACATTGTGACAGAATAGCCCTATATAAGGGAGTCTCAATAAAGTGTATGTATGTATGTATGTAAGGACATGGAACGGTCTATGTATTTCCGAATTCGCTCTGAAAGCTTGCAGACCTTATTGTTCTTTGGAATTTCCAAGGTTTGAAATACCCTAGTCATGAATAAAGCAATTCTCAGAACTCGCATTGAAATAAATGTATGCCAACCAGTAAAGCGAATTTATACCTTAGGCTAGCGCTTGAAGCCTAAATTAGTACTTGTTTTAAAAGGAACAGTAAAATCACCAACAAATTAAGCATAAATTGAACAACTTCCATGAGCGATGATCTTAATTTTATGATCTTAAGTTTTATTTTCAATCTTTACATGTAATGTTGTTTGCAACTGAAGGCCTAAATTTGCATGTCCCTTTGGTTCGAGTTAAGATCGAAGCAATTAACTTGGTTCTTTGTTTGGCTGGTTTGTTCAAATAAAGACTGTATTGAGGTGGCTCATCTCAGTTTTCCAAGCGCATACCTTCCCAAATTTGAACGGCTGATACTCCACTGTCAGAGCACCGTCTGGCTAGCTACTTCACCACTTTACTAGAAATAGAATGAACTTTCCAAAAAAGTTGTAGTTTTGATGGGCATCGGTGTTACCATTTTTCTCGACATCTAGACGTAAACTTTAAAACCACCTAATGTCCCTAATGTCCCTTCTAGCCTAGATATAGTTCTTCACGACTACGAATTTATAAAAAATTATATGAGAGTGTTTTGGAATAAAATGCGAATAATATTTTCATTAAAAAAATTAAATATTCACCTTACGTTTATTTAATTCGGCGATACTAATGTCTTCCTGGCTGATTGAGTTAATGTTTTTACTAAATATTATACCTGTGACATAGGACTGCTTTCTGTGAGAGTTTCTTCGAAATTGCTTCATTCGATTTTATTTGATGTATATATATATAGTCAATAGTAATCTCTGCTAGATTCGCATTTTACTCAACGTAGTAACATATTTGTTACGGAAGCTGTAATTAAAAAATAGGCCCGCGAGGCGTGCTCATGGCTACTGCATTTTTTACTCAGAGAATGCGCATACATGTAGCCCATGAGCCGATTAAACGAAATGGGTTAGGGACTCTCACGATTTCAATCAGTAAGTTATATTTTTCTCTACCCAGCAGTCATGAATCCACATCATCCCTTTATAACATGTATACTAGACATACTAGATGTAAACATTTCCACGCCAATGGCTTTCGTTAACTCTCACCAGACCTCTCAATTGATAATATAGGTCAAGACTTCGTTCTCCGGGTTGTCGCCGTTGAGGATAGTGCAGCAACTTTGTGGTTTTGTTATTTTTTCTTTTGGTGTATTGCATTTGATAACCCTAGCCCTAAGGCAACATCTCTTGCTTTGGCTAACCACACTAAAATAATCAGGCCCGTAGGGCGAGGGATGCGACAGGTGCGTCCGTGGACCGATGGCTGAAAATAAAGTGAATGAAAAGCTCTAATTCGCTAACTGGTGTAGTCTGAAAATGAAGCCTGAATCAACGAAGATAACATCGAAGGTCCGCCATTTGTAGATTTGCTGGGTGACATATTAAATTTTGGACCAGATCTTGAGATTCTATAAGCTGAATTTAACGTTAACGATAAATTCGACCTAAAACCCTCATACGGAATTTTAATCCCCAGGCTCTATCAAAATGAGAGAAGACTGGGTACCCCAATAATGAACTGCAAAAGGGCTCAGCATGTGTGTCAATATTGGATAAAATGGACCGAACAGAGCCAGAGGTCACAGAAGAGCGAAATAGAAAGGCCGCAGCAAAATCCTGTCAATCGATAGATACATTTGTCCGTAAATTGTAAATTACATGTCACATAAAGTTTCTTGCAATTGTTTGTCATTAATCCATTTTGAATTAAAAAGTGCAAGAAATTTTTATGTTTATACGTTCGCTTTTTGCTGCCTGGTTTCATATCAAAACGCACGAAATGCGAAATACAGTCGAACCTCTCCACAACGGCCACCTTGGGGACAGAGGCATGAGAAGCCGCATATACCTTTTTTGGGGACGCCGCATGATGCCACAGTCGCTATGGACGCTATGCTTAAACCGATTATCAAGCAATTTCCTACTGTGAAAAGTAATTACTAATTCGGCCCTTTGGGCCGGGGAAGGTGTTATAATCTCTTCGAGCTGTGTCAAGAAATGTCACCGAATCAAAAGAAAGCCAGAAAAGGAATGATACCGAATAAATTATATAATTATGTTGTGATAAAATGAAACGTGTCTGTTTTCTTCATTTTGAAGATGCAAATACAACATTCGCGCTCGCACGCGCGCCAGTATCTTACGAAAAAAATAAACGTCTGTGAACAGGCTAGTGCAGAAGGCAAAGAAAGCGTGAACAGAAAGGGGCGGTATGCTTTATTACATCGCAAACATACAACAAACGATTGTCCATGCAATCCTCGAGCTAGCTAGACCGAGAATAATCTGAGTCAGTTAAATATTTCAATATTTATTCTAGGTATACTGTAACCATTTAGATCAAAATGCGATGTAGCGATCGCGTACTGGATATTACTTTCATAATGCGTGGACAATTCACCTAATGAAGGAATGCGTGATAAGCGGATTGTACAAATTCCACTGCGATATCAAAAAACGTTAAACGAACTGGACTAATTAATCGCACCGCGCGTGCTGGCCTGTAGTGAAGATTTGAGAAGTATTATAAAGAGTGATCTACTTTATAGTAGTAGGCTGATAGTAGGCCCAGTTCCTCAGTCTTACTAAGCTATAATAACAACACACCACCAAACAATGACACTTGACCGTAAAGAGAATACAGTTGCAGGTATGAATATTTTCTAGAGTCTACTACACGTTTCGGCATTTAGGAAAAATGTTTCAAAACGCCAATAACTAAATGGAACACAAAAGGGGGCACAGTGCTGTCCACATCAGTGTTGTATAGTTGTAAACAATTATATAAATATATATAATAGGTACGAAACGACTTTTGTACATGTATACCCCCATTGAACTGTATAAAAAAATACACTACTTTTGAACGGTATTCGCTTGTTTAATAAAAATCTCGAAGGCCTGTGCGAGGGAACTTGAAAGATGCAGTTGCTTTTACGGCCCTTAATAATCTTTTTAAACAAACTCTGGAAATTAAACTTAAAAAAAATAAATCGCCGACTCGTCACGGGCTTTGTTTGTTCTTTCAGATGGACGAAAAATAAGTGCGAGCTAGTTCCAAAGTCAGTATTTTTATGTTACATCGAACTGTATGAGGTGTGCCACCCGCCAGTTCAGATGGACGAAAAATTAAGGGCGAGCTAGTTCCAAAGTCAGTATTTTTATGTTACATCGAACTGTATGAGGTGTGCCACCCGCCAGTTCAGATGGACGAAAAATTAAATGCGACCTAGTTCCAAAGTTAGTACTTTTATGTTACATCGAACTGTATGAGGTGTGCCACCCGCCAGTTCAGATGGACGAAAAATTAAGCTAGTGCCAAAGTTAGTATTTTTATGTTACGTCGAACTGTATGAGGTGTGCCTCACACCAGTTCAGATGCACGGAAAATATTAAGTGCGAACTACTTCCAAATAAAAAAAAACTACTTCCGAATAAAAAAATTATAGCGCGTTTTTATTAGTATCTCTTGCCGGTCATCCATACTCCTGGGTGTTCCACGAATAAAAATTATAGCGCGTGCCGTTTCTTATTGGTTTCTCTTGCTACCGCTGGAAAGGGTGTGATAAATAAAGTACATGAACATGTATATTTGGCTGGTAAATTTGAAGTCTTTCATTACGGGAAAAATATATGTTTGCTATGCCGGTATCATATAGGAAATTGTTGCAATACAAATAACATAAACAAAACTCGCCTATATTTTCCATTTTGACTGGCCGGACATCACAGCATGCGGTTTAACTTTTGTAAATTGTAAGTGCCGGATTACGTTTTTTTAACTAAGGACTTACCTGGCATCCTCTAGGGTCCTCTAGTACTTATGATTGTATCAAGAAATGAATGATCCACGATGTGAATACCCGGACATTACAGTTCATGTTTGCTGAACTCGACAGGTTAATACAACACAACACTTCGATGGGTCGTATGCGAGATTGAACACTTGAGTTGGTTTTGCACTACAATACAAAACTGACCTTTCATTTGTGACATTTCATTTGTCGTGTAGAAGTGCAAAAATACCATTTGCAAGATTGACAAACGTTACAAAAGACGAAAACGTTTCTTCATAGACGGCGCCCGGTGTCAAAGTCAAGTCCGGCTATGACAAGCAACATTATATTCCCTCTTCAATGGAATACGTCTTTTCATAGCTCGATCGAGGTTATCATCATGTGATGTTCAGCAAGCGAAAACTTCCCCTCGGAGAGAACTTCATCTCGGAGATCGAAATGTTTGCAAAACATCAAGCCGTAAATCTAGAGCCATTGCAGTAAAACTCCTTGTTTGCCGCCAAGCGAGTTCGCCACGAAATAATATATTTCGCCGCCAGAAATAGCAATTAGTTCACAAGTGGTGACGTGTGACTAACATATCTCAGACATTTATCGAGGTTTTCGAAACGAGATACGGTGTATGTTTTCAACACGTCTATTGTTATATATTGCGAAATAGGTCATTTGAAATGACCATCGTCCAAGTATCTAAGGCGTGCGGCTCGTCATGAAGTGGCCGTTGTAGAGAGGTGGCCGTTATGGGGAGGTAGGGGTGTAATATGACACCATTTGTTTTTTTGGGGGACAACATTTTTATTTAAAAATGCTTATTATAGCATATGAATACGTAACACAATCAAAATGTATCAATAAAACAGAAACCAAAATGATGTTCAGAACAGGAATGTTAACAAAACAAAGCTAGTAAGGTACAGTGAGTACATCAGTTTGTACATCGTTTACTTTCTCTTTCGTGAAATTAAGTTGTCAAGGGTTGTTTGCTTGAGTGAGTGGCTGCGAGGTTCTATTTTAATGTGACTTACTGTGCCACAAGGCATTTTTTTTTCAATTTCGCAATGCAATTTAAACACAGAGCCTTATCAGCTGTACTCGATTTACGACTGAAATAAAAATACAGTACTGTAAAAGCGTAAAAAAAATGGAAAATAGAAAAAAATGGGGGCCTTGTACTTTCTAGTATTGTGTGATTCTTCCATCAGTGGCTAAACACGTGCCGCAATATAAGATACTGTATTGCCGACGATGCGTGGTACAGATGAGGTTGCGTGACCTTTTATTACTGTACGCCAAAAAAGATAGGGTTTTAATGGCCGTTGCCGTTGTGGAGAGGTGGCCGTTGTAGAGAGGTTAAAACAAAAGTGAATGTATGGACTGTCCGCCGGGACAAAAGAAAGTGGCCGTTGTGGAGATGTGGCCGTTGTGGAGAGGTGGCCGTTAGTAGAGGTTCGACTGTATCAAAAACTTCCCGGCGGTACCCCCCTACAAACTCGGGAGGCACTCGAAAGTTAGTACGCGCAAGGAAAAGGAGACGTCTGCACGCAGGCTAGCCCTCCCCTTTCGCACTTATTACGGACAGTTTTGTTTGTCCCGACGAAAAGCTCATATATTTTATCTTACATTACAACGGTCACTTTTCCGCTCTCATACAAAGTTAACCTCGCTTATCTGTGCACTGTATATTGTCATGACATGTTTGACAACTGTCTTGCTCACTGTGCTGCGTGGCAGGCGTAACACAAAAGTTTCACTTCCTTGGTCTTTTACTGCAGTCATTAGACGTTGCTTAATACGGACAATTGTTCGTGTCCGTCTTATCCGGGTTCCACTGTACATACGAGGCGTTTCAATCACAGTCAAAACAAAGGGATTTGACTTCACGAAACTGAAAAAAAAAAAACTGCCAAAAAAACCTGCAAACTGTCAAAGCTATTTGCCTTTATCTCTGTAATTGTGTAATAACCCGACCAATTACACGCCGCGAAATTATTGACATATTATAAATAGACGACGAATTATTACACAAGAATCCATCAAAGAACAGTTCTCATCTTGCTTCCTACTATAATGTCACGCAAAAAGGTGCATTGTGGTAAAAAACTCGATCCCCCCCCCCCCCGCAATATATACTTATACAGATTAGAACTTGCGTGGTCGTTTCAGACTCCCTCACATGGCAGCAAATAAGTCACAGAACAGCCATTTGTACTAGTACAACTTAAATTTTATCTTATTATCAAAGAAACCGCTATTCTGGTATCTTATGTCAACACATCACTGTTGTTTTTGTTCCGTCTTATCTTTCCTCAACACATGCACACACAGCAAATGAGTCTGTTGTTTTCAACCTACGCTCTACAAGTGACTCCACCATGTGATGATTCTGTTTGAATCACTCATAAGTACAGTTGCATCAACAGTCTTTCAACTGAACTGAAGCTGTGAACAATCAACCTCAATTCAAAGCGGGCTGGAAAAAGGTAATTACATTTCACAGAAATGCTAACTAAAACTACTACGTAGATCGAACTTTATGTGTAGACAACTACAACAATAACAAGGTGTCTGAGGATATTTCTTTCCTTGACGAAGATAAAGGACAGCAAAAAAAAGCGATTTTGTTTTACTCCGGCTTTGCCGTCGTGACTCACCGCTCTATCAGTTTGCACAGAGGAAAAAAACTTTTCACCTAGGGTACTATAACAACTGTAAATGCTTCAAGTCTATCGTCTCCATGTCCTCCAAACCGACATTTCAGCCTGCGTAGCTGGCAGTTCGTTCGTGGCTTCGGCACGCGCGTATTTTGCCATCATGCGCCAACGAAATCGCCAGCTACGCAGCCATGCTGGTCGCTTCTTCTCGCGGCTTCGCTCCCGGGGGGGGGGGGGGGGGTGGGGGCACTCTCTTATATACGCTATATAGGTACGTGCCGCTGGACGGGGTTTTTAAGCAGTTTGGTCTGGAACAGGGTATAAACAAACGACATTTTTTGGTCTGGAACAGGGTACCAGTTTCCCAGAAGTTGGCACAAATATCGTTAATTGATACTCTGGATTATGTTAGTCAGACGAATCGAAACGCGTAGGAAAGAAGCTTTACAACTGCTGCTTACTAGTTTAGCCTTTTGGGTTAGAAAAAAATCGTTAAAAATCGTCTGGAACAGGGTATCTTTTTTAACATTTAGTCTGGAACAGGGTCGCAAAATTAGCGTTTTGTAGTCGGTACAGGTTAAGGGTTTATAGTCCAGCGGCACACCCCTACCCAAATTGCTCATATCCTAGCTAACTGAACTGGGTAATTACAGTACACTGCACGATTCACGTTTAACGTAACAAATTTATTAGGTCACTTTTAGCAACACTCTGCTCTCGTAAACTAGCTCGCCGACTTCTCAGTTGCGGACAACAAACTCTGTTCAGTTTATTTACCTTCATGTCATTTTGATCAGTACATCTAACAAGACTTGAAACCCAAGCTAATTTGAATACAATCACCCACTGTTTTCTTAAAACAACGGAAACTGTGCTCAAATGAGATGATCTTATCTTTCGTCTACAAACCAAGCAGATAAGTTCGTCTTTAATTTTAGAAGATATTTTCATATTAAAATCATTCCTCGTTTCGAAAAAAATTTAACACACTTAACAATAGTAGATCTAAAATCCATTTTCTAATATCATTTTGTCACGATGTCCAACGTCAGACTCCCGAAAGCGCGGTGAATTTAAAATTTTCTGCAATCCAGCACGCGGCTTTGATCTTTGTCACAACAGCATTCGCAGCATTCATGCTGACATAACAAAATTCTCAAATCACTCATCACTCATACTCTTCTGATTGTCGTCATACTGTAATATCTTTGTTTACACAGCAGCATTCGCGCTGACATAACAGAATCTAAAAATAAATTGCACATCAGCCTTTCAACAACTGAAGCTCTGAAAGATTTTCAAAGAGTTGTAAATTCACGCTAGCATAACAAAATTATTTGGTCCCTCAGCAATACTTTCTTCTCTGACTTCACCCCTCGCGCGCGCGTGTGACTAAATGAGTAAATAGGAAAAGGGGGCTTAAGGTGATTTTTTACAAACGCATTTAAACGCAGCGTTTGAAATGCTTTTCAAACGCATTTCAAATTATTTCAAATGCATTTCAAATGTGTTTCAAACGGTTTCAAACTGAAGGCGTTTCAAACAGAAGAAACGCGTTTCATTGCGTTTGAAACACAAAAATAATTAATTAAGATGTGCATAATTATTTCCATTACAGAGGTTAACGGCCATACGCCGGCCAAATTTATAACAGAGCCGGACAACTAGGGTCTTTTTTGTAGGGAAGCTCGCGCACGAACTATTAGACGAATGAATAGAAAAAGTTTTGCAGAACCGGTTCAAGCGTGATGGAAACAAGTCCTATTAATAAATGCTAAAAGCGGGAACTTTATAGCTTTAGCTCAAAAATAGTATCCGATATACGGATAGCTTCGAAGGGGCAGCTCATAATCATGGATTAAACGTAAACAAAATATTAAGAATCGATGACGTGTAAAGTTTCTAAAATTATAAAGTTCATTCGTAAATCTTGTATGCATCATCGACGGTCGTAGCCTAATTTACATTCCGTAGATTATTATCTGTTCTCTGGATCATGCTGGATACATGACGCACGCAATAAAAAAAACTGCTAACAGCTAGTAGAATTAACACAAAAAAAATCCATAGAGTGCATTAACTGAAAAATTGAAACAGAACTACAAACGTATGTAAAAATCGACCGCCATTTCCTCCATTCAAGATACAAAAGAATGTCGCGCTTTGTGAACAGATGATCGGCGGACTGATTAAACTAAAGATAACACTGACGTCTTCGACCCGCAAGAGTTACAAGTATGTTACAGAGGAGTTAATACATTGAGGTAAATTGTTGTAACATTACAGGAAAGAAAACGAGGAGTTATCGTACTGTGTTGGTTTCACTTGGAATCGAGGCATAGAACTGATGGGCCTCCGTGACAAACGTCAGTGTTGCGTGCGTTATTCTCGATCTTCGGTTAGAAGTCTTGTCTGCTGTCGATGTCATGTCAAGCCTTGTCCGAGCGTTTCTGTTTTAGGTGCACGCTCAATGCATTGCGAAGTGTTTGAAAAACGTTGCAAGATCGTCAATTTATACACAGGTAATGATGTTTATACTGTGTACGTGCTCGCTTACACGTTTTTAGAACAAGAAATACACCTGAACATTCCTGTTATCTTTCTTGATATCTTTCGCGTATTTATACACGTAAACATGCTTTTAGAACGAGGTTATTCCCCAGGATTATTCCAGCGTCTTTAGAACACTTTTACGCGCTGTTCTCTTATTAAACAAATTAATTACTAGGTACATGATGTAGGCGAGTTGACTTCAGTGCGGGCGAGTTAACTTGTTGGCGAAGCGACCGGCTTCGCATACGGAACTTGATTGACTTTGTCCAAATATTGTACGAAAACCGAGTGGAAGGTTTTCGATGGTTGCGACTCAGATGAAGCTTAAATCAACGGAGACGACGCTCCAAGAATACTACTTCATGCATTGGAATGTCGTACGATCTTGAATTCATACTCGAAAGGAAAGGTAATTACAGAATTACAGGAGTTGACAAATAATGTCATAGCTTGTTCACGCATCATATTTGTTGACATTTCCGTTAATTTTGAGAATACTGCTATGCACTCTATAAAAACTTTCTTGTTGTTTATTTTATTGATCGACCTAACGATGGAATATTACTGAACTTTTAATCAAAAGTAAAAAGTGTGACTGCACCACCGTGATTTATCTAGCTTTTTTAAATTTCATTAACGACGCCTGAAGTTACCGTTTACCATCTTCAGTCCAGCATTTGTTGTGTTGTCGAATAATTATGCTTCAGTGGTAATAATAATGCAGGTTGTTGGCAGATGGGCGTTTCAAATGCGTTTCTCCACGTTTCAAACGCTGAAAAAAGTAAACGTTTCTAACACTGTTTGAAATGTGTTTCAAACGGGTTTTCAAATTATTTCAAAACGGTTTCAAATGCGTTTCAAATATAAATGCCTTGAAACACTGATGCGATAAGCCCCCTTTTCCTATGGCGGGTCACATTAATTTAACGAATATCACGTCACACGACAACCTTTTACCTGTAGAAATGTCATTTATCTCTTCAGTTATCAATTGCTCGTTTAAAACAACTGAAGCTGTGCCGGAATGATTTTCAAAAATTCTGCTCCAGTAAACTAGCTCGCCGTCTTCTTTCGCGGCTTCGCCCCTCGCGCGTGAGGCTTAAACGTAAGTCTTCTTGAAGCCTAGCCAAACAAACTGACAGCTCCCACATAAACATTACTACCTATTCCCTTTTTAGCAACTGATAATATTTATTATCTTTATTTCAGGAAACTTCAATAACGATAGTACAACTCAAACAAATGAATTGTACGAAGGACTCTAAAAGACCGGCGGTTACTCAACAAAAGCTTCAACAATGTGACTCAATCAAACGCGACCCTGTTCGTGCAGTTGTCAAAGAAATGCACCTACGTAAATAAAAACATTTAAAAACAAACGTGTCTTTCATATTTATTTTGCAACGCAATTTCTCTCCATGTAGCTCACTAAATATGCCAATCTTCTTTTTGAATTGCACTTGACACCCACTGTCAATGAAGCGAAACAATCGAACAATGCCATATCATGTTCAGTTATTCAAAGAATTGTTACAAAAAAGTCTTACGAAGGAATGTTACAAAGAATGCTTCGACGACGACAATAATGGGCACTTGCGCAAGCGCAGTACCCATAAAAACTAGTCGATAAATTGTTTTTAAAATTATTTTGGTGTGAAGTTTTAAAATCTATTACGCTTTATCCAATAAAAACAAAAATAAAAACACGTTTATATTCATCCGCACAATCTTTTTTGCTATATTATTTGTTGACAGCTAATCTCTTTCAGAAATTTATCTTTTGTGTATATTCTACATATTCGTATGCGCTTACCACGCTTGCTTGCAAGGCTACGTTGCTCCCAAAACGTCGCTTGTGAAAATTATGTTCTTGTACAATGGACATTAACATAAATCTGTAGTCACGCCGCCAGAACAACAGAATTTTCACAAGCGCTGTTTTGGGAGCAACGTAGCCTTGCAAGCAAGCGCGGTAAGCGCATATACGAATATGTAGAATATAGACAAAAGAGAAATTTCTGTAAGAGATCAGCTGTTTCCAACTCCCCTCCTCTCAGATATAAAATGCCAGTGGCATGCTAAAGTTTTAATATTTATTATCTATTTATTCATTTTTTTTTTTTAATTTAAGACAGTTACTCGCTCCGTTGACTACAAAGTCGGTTATTGTGTTGAGACATGAAAATAAACATGTGATAACTTTGAAAAGCACTTTTATTGATAATAACAATTGCTTCTGTTACATGCTTGATGAAACAGAAAGGAAAAACAACAAATAATCCAGTCTGCAGTTTTAGTTTACTGTTCGGGAACTGCTTGTTGATTGAATAGTCTTTATTAAGAAGAAATTTCCGCTTATTAAAGGCCAGTTCTGTTGCTTCTAACCAATCAATTCCTTCTGTATCTTTCAATTCATTTTTGGTCTCCATTACATGTACTTTACGGAAGGTAGTGTTTTTGTAATTTTTGTTTTTTTTCGGAGTGTTCTGGGGTGTTTCGGGAGTCTTTTTTGGTTTTACATACACCCATAAAATTCACTTTGAGTCTTCAAATTCTTCTTCAGAGTCTTCAAATTCACTTTGAAGTCTTCAGAGCTATATTCATCATTTAGGGGAGTGTCCTATAAAGTTATTATATAATAAGCTGTACGTGGGCTTTCTATTAAAATGCAATTAAATGTTTAAAATGTTTAATTTTAGCACATGCTGTTAGCGTATTTGGCCCCTTATAAATATACATGTAGACGCATTTGTAATTGAGCATGGTATGAAAAGTCAAGCCTTTGTTGGAAAAATACATACTTTTGGTCTCATTCCGGCACCAGTCAGACTCTTAAGAAATCTTTATTCCATCTGGCCGCCGCTTTCGATCGTTGGACGCTTGTTGCTCGCTTCTGACGCTCGATCTGTTGTGCAAAGCTTCCCTGACATCAGCTGAATATTGAAAGTGCAGTTGTTGAAGCTGCCAATCGTGGCACCTGCAAAAAAATCTGATCCCATCTGGACTGGGTTGAAGCTGCTGGATTGGTGCTGCTGCTGGACTGGTAACTGATGCAGTGGGCGGACAAGTTGTAGTTTCTGTGCGAGAAGAAGCTGTAACCTGGTTGCTTTTTGAGCGGCTCAGCGCACGGGACATTTCCCGTTGATGCTCGATCCCAGAGTCCTTTGCAAATGGAAATTTTTCAATGCCACATAACTTCGTAAATTGGAGGCCCAGAAGGGTGAAGCACCACAAGGTAATAGCACTTACCATAAAATAACTCTCATATCAAACGTAGTGTGATGACGTCATTAGTCACGTGACCACGCCCGAAAATGCGTTTTTGTTTACTGTGACAACAGGCTTCTATCAATTGAAAAGCAATCAATGTAATCAGAAAGACATTGATATGGGGCATTTTGAAATGGCCATTAGACCTCGGGCATTTAAAATTTAAGGGGGCTATACAAGAGAGGAAAAAAGAGAGAGACTGGGTAACAGCCAATATCTCATCGAATGTAAGGCGCATAGTAACACAAATTTACATGTGGATAGATGTTCATGAGAAGGACACGTTTTAGCAACTTCGTTATCGTGACGTCATAGGTCACGTGACCAGATTGCTTTGAATAATTCAAATTGCTTTAAAAGTATATTATGCTAATGAAACAGCAATTTATTCTCCAATTGTGGAAGATATTTAAGTACAGTTTTTGAAAAAGGCCACTATAATTTTTTTCTTTAAAATTTAAGCAGGAAAGCAGAGCAGTTTGTCATTGAGAATGCCTACGCTGAGTTATTTTTAAAGTTAAAATTAAAATTAAACTTGGGTACAAGGTTTGAATATATGCTCTTTCTACTGACGTTGACGGTTTCTCTCCATTTTGCCTCCTTCATGGCAAAGATAGATGTATTTTCCTATTCGACCCAGTCTCTCACGATTTGGGAACCAAAGCGAGGCTATTTATTTTCGCGGCGACACAGAGGATTACGTCAGCTGATATGACGGAGATTTGACGAAGATTTGGCGTGTTGGCGGTTTAGCGAAGGAGAAAGTGGTTTGCAAAATCTTTGCTCACTGTTTTTCTTCGTGCTTTGTACCCAAGAGTGGCGGCTAAAACGTTCTTGGACAGTTGACAAGACAACATTTCTGGCTACATTACTCTGGAAGTCGAGTCCATCTGTCGAAAGACTCAGCTAAGTGCTATATTTTATTCCTTCTGATTATCGACCTTTTACGACATTTTAACGGAGTTGAGCTCACGTAAGCTTAGCTTATAAGCTTACTTCTGTTAGCTACAAAGGTTTTTAGACCTTTTCTTGCTTCGTATTAATCATTACCTGTTTGTTTGATATTATACCAGTGCTCACTTTTGAGGAGCTTTTAAAAAAGCCGAGCGACGGTGCGGAAAGGAAGTCAATTGACCTCAGCTATTAAGTTTGGCAAGTTTGGTCGTTCCTACTAAGTGATAACTTTATGATAATTAACCTTACCATGACCTTACCTATTGTACAGTACCGGTCAAAAAGTTAGTCGACAGTTAAGACTTAAAGCTTACTTCTCGAAAGAAGAATGAGTTTGTTTTCATTTCTATCGGCGTTATAAAGTGTCTTTATCGATCGACTTCAATCAATTGAAGCGATTACTTTTTCACGGAGATATTCACCCAAGAAACTGCTTTCGCTTTGTCTAAAATTACCTCAAACGATCTGTAGCATTACAATGCCAACAAACAGATGCTTTAAACATTTTTTGACATCATGGGGATAACTAATATTTATATATCTTCGCTGTGAAAACGAGACCGTACTGGTAGATCAATGAATATTTTCCCACTGGCATTGAATTAACTGGTTCAATTGATTTGTGTATAATTGTCGCTTCGTGGGTGCTACAACAACTGAACAAGCAACAAGCAACTCTTATTAATGGAAATTTAACGAAACCTGATCGATGTTCATAATTCATCCTCATCATACATCGATGGAAAATTGAAAGTAAATAAGATTTAAGTTTACCTGCGAACTACGCTGGTTTGCGTAGAAGTTTGTTTAGTTCCACAATTGGCTGTGGCCACACTCTAAGGGAGTTAACTACACCTAGGTCTATATTTTTAAAAAAATCCGGTTAAAATTTCCAAATAACGTAAAGTACTGTAATTAACTCGGTTATAGTTTGGTTATGATATTTTAAATTAGTGTCCCTCTCAATCAGTGTGCTTTGCGGTCCCATGTTATTGTTTTCATCCGGGGAAATCGATCTCTGTGTTGTTTGCAGCAAGTCCGATTTCGAAATTGTGCTAACTTGGGTTGTCTAACTGCTTTTTGTGGCCAGAACAAGGTCAGAATCCAGCAAAAAGTAGTTTTTTAACTTCAACCTGCCATTTTCGCTGCACCCAAAAATGGCCGCCATAACAATATATACGCACAATGGCGACAATGCACACTGGTTGAGAGGGACCCTTTGACATTCTGAGGTTACACTAGTGTAGATGATATGATTTACGATTCACTATTGCCATGATAATTTCATTGTAGAAAATCAACTTTTGATGTAGTGCATTTATTTAGATCTTAGTTAGACAATATTTTACTGAAATACTTAATGTTGGTGATATTTTGAGTGTCTTAATATTTCTCTGGGTTAGGCAGAGGGCAGCTGCTACAGCTCACAACAAGTGTGACTGAAATCCTTCACTAGAACTGATGGTTAATGATCTAGATGATAATGATTGCAATATTAATTTTCGTTTCCCTTCTTTGTTTTTACAGACACTGTTATGCAATGCTGTTAATCTCATTGGGTGACTTGAAAGAGCAGCCATGAAGCACATGCTGCTATATGATAATTATCATTACTTTCTAGCAGTAACACTATACTTAAAAACTAAAGCATTTTTCCTGAAAACGTTTTATTCACTATTTCAGTGACTTGCTTTCTTTCTTTTGCTTGATAATTTTTTTGCTTTATTTTATCACTTATGTATTTCAAAACTCAATAGAACCATAAATTATTGAATGTTCAATTACCTGCTTACCATGAAAATGGTCTATATTTTTGGGGCATTTTTCTCAGTTTATTCCGTTTGATAAATAGGTTGATTATTACTGCGATTATGAACAAAATCAAACTAGATTCGGTTCAATTGTGTTACATTCTTTAATAGCGAACTTGCACAAAAATTCATTTTGCTCAATTGATTTTTCAGTTTGATTTTGTTTCATTAGACACCGGGACTATATCACACCTAATGTAAATAAAAATAGCCACCATTTGATGCGAAAATATGCATGGATATTTGTTTGCGGACATTATCTATTCCTCAAAGCTCACAGTTTTCCTTGAGCTTCACTCTTGGAAATCTATTTGCTTCTCGGAACAGATAATGTCCAAGGACAAATATCCGAACATATTTTTGAAGCCAAATGGAGACTATTGTAGTTATTATCCTTCAAATATTTTTTTCACAAGGCCGCTCTGTTTGCCGTGGAAGATCTCAGTCGGCCAAGCTGTTAAACATCAAAATAATTCTGTTGGCGTTCAAAAATATTTCTAGTCTGTTCAAAACAATCAGTTTTATTTAATTTAGCAATTTATTTGAGATGGAAACTGAACCTGTGAACGTGAAACGCAAATTTTCCAAACTGGGTAATATCACTTGGAGAATATCACCCGGATATTCCCCAGTTTTGGCTGCGTCACGTGACGTGTTTAGACCAATCGCGTGCAAGAAAAAATTTTGATGGATTATAACAGTAATTATACAAGTTGTTGGAACAAGGAACTGTGTTGTAACTTAGGTTTTAGTCCTGGCGTTAAATAATTTTTGTCTTGAGTAGTAGTTACCAAAGCAGAAAACTTGACCCGGAACTTACCTACCAAAATATTGGCACTGATATATGCCACATCTGGGTTACTATCAATATGTGATAAAACTAAAATGTTAACAATCACCGTTGAATGAATAAATTGTTGGCAGATGATTAAATTGCATTTTCAATGACTTGTCCATCTGAAGACGCAACTTTGTGGGGTTGGGTGTTCCAATTGAACTAACTATATGATTATCTGTACAATACATGACCTCTACTCAGGAATGGTTTCCATTTTCCTCAACATTTCCAACTGATCACCATACCGTTTAAAATTTTGTACATGTGGTGCATTTTCTGGGCAAAAGATAGATAGAGGATGTCGCACAAGAGAGAAAAACAAACCTCTGGTACCCTGGGTCTTAATATGAAACACAGTAAAGTTGCACAATACAGACCACTGAGAAGCTTTTCCCATGTTTCTCGCTAATTTTGTTCATAGGGGAAGCAGGGAAATTTTACTCGAGAAATCCCGGAAGTTTACCACCACCTGGCAATGATACCGAAAACTGGTCGAGACCATCATTCTCACTTGGATAAAGATTCCATGTGATCTATTATATTATATATTACTTTTAGCCGGTACCACTTGTAATAATAATAATAATAATAATAATTTTCCGAGACATCTGCATCAAGGAGACGTGAAATGCACGTTTTTTCGCAGTGAGTGGTTTGTTACTCTGCCTTGGAAGCCAGCATTTTTCGCAGCTGTGGAAAAAATTTGCCAATCTCGTTGTGGCCGAGGGGACTTCGCATATACCACACGTCGTCGTCTGGTTTTCGCTGGTGTTTGACGGCGAGGTAAAACGGAGAATCTGGTCAATTCATCTCAACGGGACAACGCCGGGCGAATTATTTGTAAAATTCCACAGGGCAACGCTCATTTCCAGTTGCTTGTGCAGTCGGATGAAATACACGAACACAGTGGGACTTGTCTTGGCCTTGTCTCGTTTTTGACCCTCGCTCGTACTTCCACACCAGAATATCATTTTCCGTTTCCGGACCTTTTTCCAAAGCGACATCTCGCCACTTTAACCGACGGCTTTCATCGCGAGCTCTGAAACCAAAGTGCAGAGCAAAGAAGCTGGATTTGAGTTGCCAAATTCGCCACAAGCGAAAAGCCTAGCCACTTGTGGTCTGTTCCCTTTTCCATGTTCTACAACGAGTTGGCGGCGTTTAGAACTTAACACTTCACGGGATAGCTTGAACTTTTCTCCTTCGATGATGTCAATGATTTTAATGTTAATGTTTTTGCAAAACTTACACAAGAGCAAGTTCAGTTCTTCCTCAGGTATGTCACTGACCGTACTTCTCTGTTATCGTTTTCCTCCAAAACCAAACCGCTTCCATGTCTTCAAGTCATATTGCGTTCTAATTTTTGTATTGGCCGGTTTTTGTTGCAAAATAAATTCACGAAACTCGTCAACATTTGTGTTTTCTTTGTCTTCAAGACCTGTTTCTTTATTATCGGACTCCATCCTTGGAAAGATCCAGAAAATATTTGTGTTGTCTCGGGAAATAGTTTTCTTCGCGCAAATTACGACGAAAAGCTTTTTGAACCGACGTCATTAAAAAGTTTTTTTCGCGGGAACACAGCGGGCCATCCCGAGCGGTCAAGAGGGCTCCATCTTGACCGCGCGGGTAGCCAATCACAGCATAGGATTGGCTTCATCTTGACCGCTAGTAGAGTCAGTCATATGATAAATAGAGGATATTACACGCGGCGCGAAGATATGAATTTTACGAATGAGCGCAGCGAATGAGTAAAATATTGTTTTTAACACGAGAAAATAAAATTCATATCTTCAAGCCACCGTTTAATTTAGACAAACAACGAAAGCACAAACTTTATCACGAACTCTTGCAGCTCGATAGCTGGAATTTCTTGAATTTCTCTCCTTTCGTCTTCACTTGCAAGGAACTCCTTGAATAATTTTAAAAAGTCATATGAAGTTTTCTTCTTCGTGTTAGCATTTTCCTACTCCTCATTGAACGATTTCATGCTTCAGTGAATTCACGAATCTATCGCTCGCCATTTTTCAACCGGCGTTTGGCAGCTTTGCACAAACAACCGTGCAAAAGCGGGAAATGACGTCATCGATATCCTCACTAGTGAGGATATGGAAAATACGCCACTCGGGTCCCGGATGTAGTTTCGTATGAATTTTACGAGTGGTCTATTTTCAAGTAAAACACTTGTATCTATAATAATATACGATATTTCTACCCAGTTTGTCTAATTGTGGTCGTATGAACATACCCTCCGCTCGGGTTCTCTCTATCTATTCGAATTCCCCAAGCGGAGAACCTGCGAGCTGAGCTAGTACGAATAATTTTGACCATTTAGTTATAATATTTTGGAAAACTACTATCTAAAATGTCTTAGTACCGTAAGCTGTCTTTCCGTAGACAAAGTCGTGTTAGACCGCGAACAGTCGGTCTTTTCCTCAGATCCTTCAAACGAGTGCACTGATGTGATAATTATGCCGCCGATACTCGTGGCTCGCGGCTTCACCGCTCGCTGCTTGATTTTTCCACATTTTCTCTCACCGCAGAAAAACTTACGAAAATATATTCCTCGTAATCCAAAGTCGTGTTTTCTGTTTTATTTATTGTATACGCAGGTGCATAGACATGAAAAAATAAGCGATATTCATAATGTTTGAAGTGTTGTGTAGAATTAATAACTTCATAAAATAACTCCAGTCGAAATTATAGTGAGATTACCAAGGATTTACCAAGGATATACTATAAGTCGAAACGTTAAAAAATAAAGCGCTACGTAAATTTACAACATTAAAGTGCAGCGTGTAGGTAGGTAGGTAGTATCTTTATTTATAGAGGGTAGCACGTAATAGCGAGGCTAATAAACTTGTGGCCCTCTAATAAAAAACTCTAAAAACTAATAGATTGTAATAATAGAGTGTAATAGATTATTGCAAATAAAATAAGGATAAACCTCTTCTGATAAATTTCTTTTCTTTCTCGCCAAATCCAATACCGGATGTTTTATCTCAAAATACTTCGGGATAAAATAAATAAACCTGACAACACCTGTTAACTAGAGAACATCCTGAACATAAACAACAGCGAATGAATTATGAAGACGGAGTGTGATGTAGTTTAATTTCTCGACAACCAGGATTCTATAACACTGAATATGCTTAGATATCTCATACACATAAATAGTATCTCTTTATTCAACTACATTTTTCAAATTTGGGTGATTAGAGCAACAGAAAAATTAAAATGCGCGAAATGGATCAGAAATTTTAGTACAGAATAATTTATACAACATCTTGTAATCCAAAACGTTTATTCCAAAGAAACATTTTATTTTGTGAAGTTCATAATGTTTGTCAAAATGCGAGTTTAGCATATAAATGGAACTTTAGCGGCTTAACCTTTCTTTCCATGACATTTTTACCGATTGTGTAAAATTGTATGCTAATTATACTTCTCAAAACAATCATGCTGTGAGAACACGACAGGTATGTAAAAGCCTTTCTGTCGAACTGGCTTATTATCAACGTCAGGTGTTTTGTAGATATTTCATTACTCCTGATCCCTCTAGAATATATCAATTAACGTCGGTTTTCGTTTGAATAGAAATAGGAATTGAAAGACAAAAATAAAAACCATTTTTACTCGACCAAAAAAAGCCTGCTATAAAGCCACTATCGTTTTCATTTCTCCTGATCACATTTAAGCACAATAACTGCTGCCAACACCAGGGGTGTGGAGTAACGCCTTTAATTTACTGCGCGTTATAGAGCTTTCAAAATTGCGAAATAACCCTTTTTACATCGGTTAACCGAAGTTTCTATTAAATTTTATTAAAATATCTTGAAAGCAAATTATTGTCTTTGATAAACATATTTCCATTTTAAGAAGCTCATTGGTTTTTGATTATAATCAGCGACAGGGAGCCTACAATAAAAGAGCGCGCGTTTGTGAATTATTACCACTACCTGAGATCAGGCGCTATATATTTGCAAAGACGACTCACATTTTTATCCGGACACTTGAATTACTTGATTGGCCTTTAAAACCTAAGGGTAAGTGTTTTATGTTATTTATTGAAAAATGTTTCACGATACATTTCTTTGATCCCAAAATAATAAAAATAAGTGTGACAAGCCAAGGAGTACCGTGATAGTAAATATTTAAATAGCCGGTTTTTCATTCAAGATGTGTGTTTGCGTTTTTTCTTTATTTATTTCTTCAAGGTGATAAAAAACGACCACATTTAAAAAGTTATTTGCAAAGTGTAAAATTCCAAAGTATATTGATGGAAAAAAACGAATATAGAAGTGGTTCATCTTCTTTTTTTATCTTATTAGTTGAACGTGGGGTTTTCCAAGTCGAAGGCCATTGTTGCCTTTTCGTGGATGGCGTTTTAAGATTGTGACTAAGATAATACAAAGGCCTTACCTCATGTTAAGACCACTGAATAGCTTATATTTTACTGTAACGCAGCATTGTTTGCGCATCTGTTTGCGATTCATTCATCTGAAAGTAATTTCTGGATTTAAAGGTGTAAATTTTAAAAAAGGACTTATTACTCTTATACTGTGATGCGATTTACTGTCGCCAAGATAAGATATCAATTTTACAAAATAACGCATCCTAAATGAACTACGATATTTTAATTATTTACAGCAACATAAAGTTCATAATGGATTTGAAGTTCTTCGCCTTCCTTTCGTTAACTTCGTTGGTTTCGTTTATTGTGGCCATCCCATACAATAAAGCCGACTTTGCCAGCGAGCTTGGGAGGACAGATTACTTTGAAGGTAAGCCATTTTATTTTAATTTAACTTGTATTAAAAAAAAATAACTAGGTGTTCAGTAAAAAAATGGCGCTAGAGTAAATGTCATGGATAAAATTTCAGAGTGAACGGAGCTACGGGTGATTCGTTTTCGTTCATAACAGATACATACATAAAACCTTTATTTATACACGATGACAAATTCAAAGCTACAAGCTTGTGGGTTCGTGTGAAATGTGCGAAAATACTTTAATGTACATAATTATTTTTATGCCGAGTAGCATATTTTGAAAGTCATTTTAATTCTGAATGTCACATTTCGCTTCAAGAGACGCTGACGAAGTCAGCACTGTTTATCAACAGATCGCCGTGAATAATTGAGGAACAATAGCGTAAAAAACTCAGAAGTTATAATAGTGATCAGTAGATATCTGTCTAACATACACAGAGTTTACTGACAGGATATTACATATTTCCATTTCGCTTCTTTTCTTTTTGTTCTTCAGATATTTGCAACTTTCTTTCATTTTATGTTAATTAATTACAACAAAAAAATATTACTGAGAAGTTTGGCTCATATCGTGGCAGCGGGCAACGGAAGGTAGCAGGAAATTGGAGTCGAGTTAATTACGCTATTTCTTGCAACAAAATTCCTCACCCGAGCTTGTTTTGTTTTGTTTTTATTTTCGTCATAACCTTCCGATCTATAAGAAAAATAATTGATATTTCCAGTCACACATCGCATTAAATTTAGTTTCTTTTCAAATTGATAATATAACAGGGTTCATATTTCGCGTTTTACAATGCAAACAAAAAAAACAATTTTCTCTTTGAAGTCCATCAAATTTGCATAAAAAGCTGTAGTTTCTGGTAAAGTTAACTCAAAGTCAGTTAAGTGGAAATGTTTGTCATTAATTATAAATGTAGTTTATTTAACGGATACTGAACGGCGAAATGTTTGTAACTGGATGGAGATGTGAGACGTGAATGTGTTAATTTCTGTCTATTATTGAAATATGACAATAAAACTCAAACAATTTTAGAGCCATGGTCGTCAGTAATCCAAAAGATTAACAAAGAGAACGTATAAGAAGACAAACTTTACTGAAGTTCGCCTAACGGCGCGGCTCTAATTATAAAAGGATAGATTACATAAAAACAACAGCTATACATGCTCTAAAAAAAATACCTTGGAAGCAGATTCTAGAACTGAATATTTTCTCATCCAGTGTTGAGATCATGATAAGCACCTAATAGAAAGTATGCGCTAGGCGAGGAGAAATCTGGTAGTATTATTTTGTAACTTTATATGTAAGCATCAGTTTCAGTTTACTGCACATTATCGTAACATATAGCTGAACTAAATTTAAAACCTTAATTCTGTTATTATTATCCTTCGTTCTTCCTTCCTTCTCCAGTGTAAACATTCCTTTTATTCTTCAAGATCGCTACTGTTGAAAACGACCTGTATGGGTTTTTTTTTTTCGTAAACGGTGTTTCACAAACTTTTCCTGACAAATTGGCTAAAACCATTCACGCTAGAAATTGTTCGCATTAACAACATGCCTGATAGTATCTTATTTATCAGACTCATATATTCAACATGCCAAACCATTTTAGTTTTCTCTTATATTTCTCTATTTTCTTGTCACTATTTGTTGTAGAACCTCACGAGGTGAAGAGAGCTCCATGTCGAAATGCAAGGGACGATTACTACTGCTTTCTTGAGGCAATGTATGACGACGCGTGCAGCAGTTCACCAGGTGACATGAGAATGAAGTGTGCAAAAGAATGTGGCTTTTGTTGAAGCATTTCTTCAGTAAGTAAAAGGTATGGTGGATGTTTTTGACGTTTTTCCCCTAAACAAAACGGTCATCCGATAAACGTGCAACTAATGCAACAGACATGCAGGACAGTGAAGGCGTACAATTCAGAAGTACCATGAGAAAGTTCATGTTCCCGAGGGAGTTCCCGGGGGGGGGGGGGGGGGGTACTCCCTATAATGGACTATACGGGGAGGCTCCGCCCGAAAGGGGTCCTTTTTTAGGCTCGAGGTATGTGAAAGGGTAGGGATTTCACGAGTTGAAGTATATGAAAGGGTAGGATTTCACGAGTAAATGATATTATTGTTTGGTTAACATCTCTACTGGTAATGCTTGATGATTTCTGGTGATATATATTGTTCATTAAGTTCATTACAAGGGTATAGAAAAGGGATGCAGTGCTTCTACTGTAGGTACGTGAAAGGGGTACCATTTTCATAATTTCTACGGAAGGTATATGAAAGGGGTACCATTTTCTATGGAAGGTATATGAAAGGGGTACCTTTTCTGTGAAAAAATGGTATATGAAAGGGTAAGGGGTTGGACCTCTGGGCGGAGCCTCCCCGTATAAAACTTTTTTGAGTACCCCCCGGGGGGAGTTCTGCTTATGTCAGTTTCGCTTACCGCGCGGCGGGTTTGATAACCCGACCTCGGTTATTGGACAAACGGTATACACGGACAAATTTGATACATTGATGAATTGTAGACTACAGAAAAGCCACGTGAACCTATACATTATCAACAAGCAAGTCCGTTGGAGAAAGATAGCTGAAACATCGACATGTCGTAAAACTGATGGGCGGACTTGTCGGGCTGTGTGTATGAACATCAAATAATTGCAGCTAAAACAAAGTAAATAATAATATCAGCTGAATATCTCGAAGTTAAAACTCCTCGTCAATTGGTAGGATTAGGGTTATAGGATTGTACCAACTAGACTAACTAACTACTAATTAGACTGCTATGAGACCAGTTACGGTTGGATTCCGGGACGAGAGGTGTGGCTTCTCTCCTGCCAAAAATATAACTTTGGTGAATTACAATAGCATCCCACTCAAGGGGAGCATCCGAATACTCTTAGCCATTAAAATGCTACAGAAACAGAAACGGACGAAATGACCGTGTAGTTCGCCCCAGGGGAGGGGGTGGGGGTACTCAATCCAATCTTGAGTAGGAGTGTGCTCCTCAGGCTGTCAAACCATGACCCTGTTTATGACAAAATTTTTGCACTTCCCCTACCCTGTGTATGACATGAATTAAAACAAATAAATAAATAAATAAAAAAAGACAAACTGTAGGTATTTATTTGAGCATTTGATTCCTGACAGTGATCTGATGCAAGGCCGGACGGCAGCCGGGACTGCAGAAAATGTCGGGAAAAATATTTCCTGGTAACTGAAGGGCACCCGTGTAACCTGTTTATGACAGCGTGAAGTCAAAAACCCATACCCTGTTTATGAATCTTGGACGAAAACCAATACCCTATTAGGCCTCCCATATATAGCCTGTACCGGGATGTGCCGACCCTCTCCCCGGGCAATTCGTTTACACTGGGCAACGAAATACGCAGGGATGCCTTGGTGCACCTGTGATTAAATTGTTGATATTCATTCTTAGTACATAATGTACTTTTGGGATGATTAGAAAGGGGACCCGCTAAACCGCTAAATCGCTAACCGCTAAACCGCTAATTCGCTAAGGTGTAAACTTTGATAATCAATTAATTATAACTCTTGCGTGGGGCACGCGTGTACACCACGCAAAACGTGGTTATCTATCTGCGTTATTCATATTACTAGTATTTAGCACTTTGCTCTACTTGTGGTAGCTATCTTTCTAGAATAAAGTGCTTACATGTAAATTTACCGTTTGACGCATGCGCTGAAGCTCTGTAGTGCATTACTAACAACAATGTAAATAAAAGGTGAAGCTTTAAGGTAGATAACAAAACAGTTTGGTATTGAAGAAAGTAAGTTATCGTTTCTCTCCGGTGCCCAGTGAGCAGTTCAAACAGAAAAAGAGTTCAAACTATCTACATTTGCTCGAGATTTTCCACAGATTTTAGCATAAACTGTTTTAAAAGTTCTCACCTCTCAAATATTATTGCAGATCCCGTGACGCCTAGTTTAATTAAATTAGACTTCGAGACGCCTCTAATTTCACGGGAGAGAATTATCGGTTAAGCAGCGCTATTTATAATTTTTGGCATGCGCCGTTAATAAGTAGCTCTCAAAAAATTTATATTTTCAGAGATTTTCCAAAGGTTGTGGAAGAAAATGTTTCAAAACTTCTCACTTCTCAACAAAAACTCCTTGTAAAGCCGCCAATGAATTAAATTAGACTTTGAGGCGCCTCTAATTTCAATTAAATTAAAAACCAGTGATGTGTTTTTAGCCTGTGTGCAGACGTCTCCTATTTCCTTGCTTCGCGCGGAAAAGGGTGAAGCAAGGAAATAGGAGACGTCTGCACGCAGGCTATGTGTTTTTAACATCAGCTGGCGTTTTTCCGTGGGCAGTGAAGTCAAGAAAAAATTAATTGTTTTTCTTCAAGATAATTGAAGTATTTGAATATGTTATTTAGTGTACTGCTGTATTGAATGCTGTTAAATTCAAGCACATTAGCCATGAATAATAAATGTTTTGTATGCCTGGGTCAAAAGGTCATCAACAAAATTTAATGGATATTTGAAGCAGACTTACAGGAATGCTTTCCAATACAAGGGTGTAAAATTCACTATTTACTACCCATTTTAAAACTGTTACACTGAATATTTCTTGGTAAACCAGAACTAAAAGGGTAAACATTTTATTTTTGAAATAAAGTATTTTGTTCTTGACGTTGTCCCGTGTAACGCACGTGTTCGTTTCAGCTGTCACGCATTCTTATATGTTTCTTTGTCTAGTAGAAAATATAGGGAAGAAGTATGTGACGTAGCAATGCGGGTTTGTACTCTCGCCCACCACCTTAGGCTGGGATGGAATGAAGTAGAGGGGGAGAGCGGGGGAGGGAGGGGGGGGGGGGGGGGGGGGGCTGACAGCAACATGCGACCTACATGTATATTGTTGAGTGAGGTGTTAATTTATTACATTTTGTACTACTCCTTTGAGTCTCTGAGTCGTGTACAGTATGACTTTCTTACTCATCTTGCCAAATTTCAATCCAGTGCGAACATTATTACAAAAAATGTTGAACTTCTGTTTCATGCAATTTTTCTATACTTATTGTTATTATAATTTCAACCTGTGAGGTATTTTTAAGTCTTTGACGTAACTTTCTCTAATTTGCAGCCAAGCCTTCGGAACAAGGACAAGTAATGGCGGCCGTAAAATCTAGGGGTAAAAAGTCCAGAAAAATAGACTTCTAAAGAAAAATGAATATCAACAATTTGATCACAGGGCACTTTAAAAAACAAGTAACTCAAATTTTAACTGTAGCTAACTGTAAATGTAATCTTTCTACCTTTTCTTTGACCTTTCAGGAACCCACGTGAGCTGATTTTAAACTGTCTATTATATTTTGACACGTATTGTATATGGAGCTGGAATTATGTTGTCAAACTGCTTAATTAATGTAATTATGATAAAATATACCGAACACCATTAATCAGTTAATCTGAGTGTCTGCATTTGTGTTTGACGTTTAGGCCCCGTCCACACTAATGCGTTTTCGTTTGAAAAACGCATACTTTTCGATGTGTTTTCTCCTATTTTCCACACTACAACGATCGAAAACGCAGATCGTTTTCATCGAAAACGCATATATTTGAAAACGCTGTCCAGAGTGGAGACATTTGAAAATGGAGCCCTGTCGTATTATTGGGCACAGCAAAAACGGAGGCTTTCGAAAACTCTGACGTCATTCATGCCGCATACATCGCGGGCGCGTCTATTTCCCTCATGCGCAGATTACTGTTGTAGCGTTTTCGAGCGTATTCGACCTTTTTAGTGTGGACGGGGAAAACGCTGCGAAAACGATAGTGCGGACGCGTAGCTTTTGATTCGTTTTCGGTAAAAAACGGAACGTTTTAAAACGCAGCATTTCGAAAACGTATTAGTGTGGACGGGACCTTAGTTTCTCGTTTAACTGTTGCATTGCATGGCAGGTAATTGAAAACACTAAGTTAATTGATAATAGAGCATTAAATTAAGCGTCGTTAACAACAGATGATTCAAAGGGTTACACGGACGAAGGCTAAATAGAAATCAACTAAGTGTTTTCATTCCTCCTAATTATAACTTGCTAATTGTCGATTAAAAGAGAATGACAGAACATAAATGACAAACTCTATTAAAATAAAATCAAAGAAGATATGAAAGATTGGTTGTTTTATCAGTTTCTACCGGCACCATGAGATCCCTTAATAACCAGCTGGAAACTTCTTACTTTTCGGAAAATTTGCATTGAAAGGAAAAATCAACCTTATCCCCTTTCCGTCTAAAACTAAAAGCACTTTAAGACAACATTTCACGATTACTTTGATCGCTGGTTCGCCTCTAATTTTTGGACACCTTCAACCTTTCCATTACTCGATTGAAAGGAAAGAGGCAAATGATTGCGTATGCTCGTCTGGCGCGAACGATTTCCGCGCGCGCAAGAGAATTGGCACGACAACATTTATATGGAAATAGTATATACGATAACAGTTTCTATGCCGGCCATCACCTTAGCTGATCATGAGCTGTTAATTAAGTTACGGCCTTAACCCGTCCAAATGAAATGAAAATTTAATATAATAATTTTAAATTGCCGCCATTTCCACGCCGTACTCGTTTTGCCGCTGTGTCGGTCGAAGGTCTTTTAGGTGAAACCCACGCGTCCATGTTATCAATTAGGTAAACTTTGTCCCCATGCGCTTTATCAATCCTAAACAAAATTTAGCGAGTACCTTTAACGCTTGTTCTTGGAAGACAAATAAACGAAAGTACTTATGTCTTGTTCAATCTTCTACTGATATTTTCCACTTCCTTTCCTCGTGGTCCGATCATGCAATCCGGTCACTTGATTACCAAAACTTGGGGGTGGGCTAAGTAAATTGTCTCCTTACAAACTCCCCCTATAAAAACATGTTCTCCTGGATTCTGAGTACTCCTTGCAGGGTGATCAGACCTAAGACACAGTTAGATATAATGTCCTATTTCTTTCTTTCTTTCTTCTTTTCTTTATTTATTTATAAATATTTTACCGTCAGACGGTCAGCTAGGAGGAAGTCGCACGGCAGTAACTGGAAAATATTTTTATGTAGTACTCTCCGAGAGAGCGGAAATCGAGCGCGAAGCGCGAGTGAGCGGAATCACTTCCGCAGTTCCACTGGGCTTACTTTGTATACGAGTAGGTCTCACTTCTGCTCAACTATAACTATAATGTATTTGCTACTCTCGATATTACTGGAGTTTCCCTGCTCCATCCTGCTCAGATAAATGTCTGGCTAACATTCTGTCGAGAGGCTGTAATCTTGACGATTGTACCTTACGGTCATACTGTCTCTTGCCATCAGCTTGGAGATATTTATACTCCATATGAGTAAAATTAGCTACATCACGTGCAAGTCCAAGCATTAGGTCAAAACATTGGGCGTGGTGATCGCCCAAACAATAAGTAAAAGGGAGTTATAAGTATGAACGACTCTGTTCAACGAATCCTTCCATTTATTACAGTTGCTCTCTGGGACAGTTCCAGTATGAAGAGCAAGTTCTTGTTGAATACGGTGTGGTCCGAAGACAAGTGGTTCCATTCAGATTTTGCTGTTTGTGAAAGTTTGTTCTCAAATTCTCGTTTTTGATCATGAAGAATCTTCTCTGGGAAACCAAATCGTAGTACAAGTCGTTATACATGTAGAGGCGCTCAGTGGCTGTTGTGCTTAAGCTTGATTTATTCTTTGTTGGGTATGCCTGTGAGAATCTGGGAAAATGGTCAATGATAACAAAAATGTACTCGTAACCGATCGTAACCGCCAAAACCTTTCTCCAGATGTAAGAAGTCGATTGACACTAGTTCAAAGGGTAAAAAGTAGCAATATTGCGGAATGGCCTACAGCTGTACGTGCATGTATTGTTTATTATTCCCTTAAATTCAGCAGGCAGTAAAAATTAAACAGGAGAGCTTCGGTTATCGTGCATTTTTCAGCGAAGGAAAGCGAAGTTTTCGTCCAATAGGAAACCTTAGAAAAGGATCGCCTAAACTTCGCCACCTAGCACCTTCAAAGTTATTCACCTCACGTTCAACTGTTTCGGATCGTCACGATTCAAACGTGGTCCACTCAGGATAACGTACTTGTTATTCTCAAACAGGTTTGATCTTTTGGTTTACTTGCTTACTGACCATATAGAAAAGAAATTAGCTTACGACGTTTGTTTATTATAATCGTGTTTGGTACCATCACAATGCAATAAATATTCTTAACAGTTATCAGCTTTTTTTAATATTCAAGTTTATATCCGACTTTTTCAAGGGAGCAAACTGTGACCTCCTTTAGCATAACTCTAAAATTCCTAGCTCGTGCGCGATGTTGTTTTGCTATGATTACTCACGTTTTTACGACGGGTACATGCAGTTTACTCTATGAAGTCAATTGGCTATGACCTTATGACGCAACCAATTACCATGACAACTACAATCCTGGCAAAAAGTCATATTTAAGTCGTTTCCAACTTTTTAAGGGAGCAACGTATGACTTCCTTTGATTACCTTTGATATTATTAATATCTCTTATATAGTACGCGCGCTGTGATTGGTCAATTTTACGGGCCGTATTCTACGGTACGGCCCGCGAAATTTGAGAGTGCTACTGATCATGACGCCATCTTTGCAAGTTACTTTCGATTAATTTCAAATTCTGCATAATAATGTCTCAAGAAGACGATTTTGCAATCTGGATGAAAGAGCTTTAGAGCGAAGCGAAGAGGATCTTCCAAACTTCAAACGCGATTTATCAGTCGGGAACTTTTAGAAGCCGAAAACGTCCAAGATGTGCGAGCCGGCCGGACTCGATTCAGGAACTTGACAGTTTTATCTCTTGCCGAAAAGTCCCGCAAAACTGACTGTGAAGAAGGACGAATTCTGAATGGAAAAGGTTTGAAAAGGTCTGTTAAGAGCAGACGAATGGAAACATTTAACGTGGAAAACGTAAGTCTTACCTGTTGATGTTTTTGACAAGCTTTCTCGGCAAATTTTTCACCAAGTTATTATGCGATGCGACTTCTGCAGCGAACACTTTTCAGGACTACACAACAAAGCGCCACAAAATGGACGGCAGTGTCTGAGAAGACTTTTGTCCCATAGTTTCGTTACAATTCTAGTGTTTCTCTCGTCCAGTATTTGTAAGAAACACTCGTATTTTCACTCAGTTTGACGAACACGCTGTAAGTTGATTGCGGTGCTTTCTTCTCAATCGGTGAATCAAAATTTATTGTCCTTGTCTGTTTAACGAACTTCAAGAAGTAGTTTAAAAGTGAACTCGAACTGTACCTAGTTTTCTTGCTTTTACAGAAAATAACTAGGTAGAAATTGTTTTGAAGACGTTTGAAGTTTGAATACAAATCGTGTTTACAACTCGTCGAACTCGAACAATCGACTCTTTGCCTGTGATGCGTGTCAGTCAAATGAAACCCCTTTCCTCGCGGTTGACTTGAAATGTTTTCCTTTTTCCAAAGGAAGAGATATAATAAATATCTTACTGACCTCGTCTTCTCGTTCCGTACTGTAAGTTACGGATCCTCGTTTTTTTCCCTTCGATTTATGGCCCGCGCGCGCTTCGCGCAGAACGTATGCGCAGAAACAGCAGCAGACAGCCGTGCAAGTTTGGGGGCAACCCTCACACGAACAGCGATGTGTTCTGTTATGGAAGAGGAAGACCAAAACCATGACATATGACATGCAGAGTTGAGAAGAGAGTTGATAGTTCAGTATTTCTTGAGAAGTAACGGACTGTTGTAATGAATAACTGGACTGAATTGAAGTGTTTTACAGTTTACTTGGTCACTTGTTATAGAGCATGTCTATAATCAGTTTGATTTTAAATGACTCAAATAAACTTGTGTGACAAGGGACAGGCTTTTGGGCCCGCTCAAAACACAGCATATGCAAAAACAACAAGTCGTCACGAGGAAAACAATAACGCCAATTAAACTCATGACCAGAGCGGAAAAACATTTTTGGGCTCGCTCAAACAAAATACACAGCATATGCAAAACAAGCAAAAAGTATGAAGGAAAACGAGCAAGTGCCAAGTAATATAAGCTAGCAAGACGAACTAGAGTAAAAGATGGAGACACATGGCGAACCGAAAATGGGGCCGTAAACGAAAGGAATCAAAGGCTCCCATGAGCCAGCTCAGAAATGTAATTGATGTTAATGACATTCATTGAATGCAGTTGTTAGCTCTTCCCTGTGAAAAATGGGGATGGGCTTTGCCATGTTATCTGGGCAGGAGTTATTTGACACTTTCTGTGGTAACTGGTCAGCAGTCCTTATATCGAGTCTTATGTCACGCGACTCTTACGTTTTGCAAAGACACAAATATATAAATAGACAGTGCAATCCCGATTTCCCGAACCCTCCGATTTCTCAAAAAACCCAATACCACGAACCAAAAGTCGTTTCCCTTGGATTTGTTTTCACTCAGGGGGGGGGGGGGGGATAAAAAGCCGGCACTTTTCTTTGAGGACACAGCGGTGCCGGGGCAACATACCAACAGTGCGAATCATGTGTCAATCAAGCCATTGCTAAGAATGACGTCAATCAAAACTTCATTGTTTTCTAACCCGGGAAACGTTTTCAAGCTCGCAGCGAAGAGCTGTACGCGTGTAGCCTGCAAACACACCGCTGACGGATTTTTGGCCTGATCTTTCACGTCGCCGAGAAAATATCTCGGCAGCGTGAAACAACAAGCGAAAAATCCGTCTCTGGATCGGGAAGTGAAGTCGGATGAAAATGGTTATCGTAACTGATACACGAGGCGAAGCGAAATCAGAGAACAACAAAAATAGCACGAAAACAACCAAGGAAAAACACAATTTTGTTATCATGCATACTAATTTTAGGTGTGAATTTCTTGCCTGACAAGCTTTTTTATTGGAAAGAAAATGATGGTATATTTTAAGCTTGGTAGAAATATGAGAGAGATATTATTCTGTCAGTGACACAAGCTACTCGGAAAAAAAATTCCGAGTTCCCCCAACAGGAGTCGAACCTATGACCTTCCGCACACCGGTCGGACGCTCTACCACTGAGCTACAGGAGACTCGTGGGAGCTAAGGCCATATAACTGGGCTTTTTTTTTCTTTTTTTCCGAGTAGCTTGTGTCACTGACAGAATAATAACTCTCTCATATTTCTACCAAGCTTAAAATATACCACCATTTCTTTCCACAAATTCTCTTTCATCGACAAATCTAGTCCTAGCAGTATGCGGGATGTTTGTCACACTTGAACCTAGTTATATGGCCTTAGCTCCCACGAGTCTCCGGTAGCTCAGTGGTAGAGCGTCCGACCGGTGTGGCGGAAGGTCATAGGTTCGACTCCTGTTGGGGGAACTCGGAATTTTTTTTTCCGAGTAGCTTGTGTCACCGACAGAATAATATCTCTCTCAAGCTTTTTTATTGTCAATAAGTTCCCGTGGGACAATCCTCTTAGCAACTAGCTGAGTGCTACTGCGCACACTCGGTTGCCCGGCACCGCTATGTCCGTTATTATGCTAACCATTTATAAGGAGTTTCACAATAACTTTGAAATAATTATTGATTAGTATTATTTTAAAGTTCTGGTTCGACTCTGGTATTTATTCACTTATCAATGTTAAGCCCGATGGAAAGGGAAGGGGGGAGGCTGGGCATATACGGGGCATTTGACCTCCATTGCCGTCGGCTACGGGATTTATCAGAGCTTTAGGAACATGTTCTTGATCAGCCACGCTTGCAACTCGAGGAATAATCGCCACGAGAAGGAAATAAGTCGGAATTGAATAATGAAGCGCAACCTCTTGCTTGTTAGCGTTAGTATCTTGGGAACTGCTTGCCCAGCGATGCCTTTTTTCTTGCGAAGGACGCGGAACTTGAGACACTTGAACTTGAGGATCAGGATCCGTCATATTGGAAGTTGAGAGGCTTCTATCGAAATTATAATGAATTCATGTAGGCGATTCCTCTTATACTCGCTTGGGTAAGACCGCTGTAAATAGTACACAGGTTGATTTTGTAAATATTTTATATAAATTATACAGAATGGTCCCTTGAAATTGGGTTGCGCAGGTATACCAAACGCAGTGCAACAAGGATGTACTTGGGCTTCAAGTCCTATCATGTACATGTGGCATGCCAGCCTCTTCTAATCAGACAAAATTCATTCGATTTTGAAGGCAAGAACAGCCAGTGCTTCTGAAAAAATTTTCACAAAAATATTTGTCAAAAAAGATGAAAAATAAAGTTGGTTTAGACAACAATTGGGTACTTTTTGTTCAATTACTGGAGGAATTTAAATTTGCCAAAAATATATCGCTAGAAACGCAATGAACGTCATTATAATTTAACTTTATGTTAGCTTGTTCGTGCTAACGACGAACTTGTTGTGTTCAAATTTTTGAAATCAAAGCCTCTCAAAATTTAGCTTCCAAAAACTATGGAACAAGAAGAAATTTAAGGTAAACTACTGGAAACATGCATCTAAGGACTCTAAGCTTCTGCCATATACAGTATTTCAAGCTATGTGAGGTTTCGTAACTTTGTAAATGGTGAAATGTTTGTGAGCGATAATATACGCGTTACCGTAAGGTTTGGAACTCGGAAGAAAAGTAGTTTACCTGTAAGGTCTGGTCTGTAAGTGAATTTTGTTTTTGAATAGCATCGGACGTTATCGTTATCGTAAATATAATTATTTTTTCTGAGAGCACGAGCGGACGGAACTCTGCGAATTCTGAAATCTGATATATTGGTTCCGACTGGCGGGCAACATTTTCCTATCTTGCCCGCAGTCAACATTGATATCAAATGAATTTGCCGCCAGGTAGGCGCTGCCAAAGCGAAAACGTTTTAATTTCAGCAACGTGTGAAGGTCGATGCGAAGAAGCTTTTACTGAATTTGAAGGTCGATTCGAAGAAGCTTTTACTGAATTTTTCACATTATATTGCTCTCTTATCGTTGTCAAGTGAATGGAGAACTACGCAGTGGAATTAAAGAGCTTGCATTATACTACAAAAAGGCGAGTGTTCATTCATCCTCGGAGACCCAGGGGCAGTTAGTGGGGGCGAGTGAAAAAAATCGGCAAAGAAAAGTAGGAGCGAACGAAAATTGCCCCTGGGGTCGATTTCTTACCGCACTAGTTCCAACGGCTAATTAAGAGGCAGTCCCGCTAAGAGCGGTCCGGTCAACTTCGGGTCGGAAAAAAGTTAGCCCTTATATTTTGTGGACGAAAAGGACTTGGTAGGTAAATGTTAAAACCAGGGTATTTTGTTAAATTTCTTGCTTTTATTTTTCGCTACACGCCAAAATGTCTTCGGCCGTCCGAGGTGGGATTTTAGGCCACTCCAGAAGTCGAAATTTGCGTTTTTTCTGAACCGCGCTGCTTCAACACAGGTAAGTATAGTTAAATATCAACCATACCACAGTATGTAGGTACATTTGACGTGCTTTTCAACACAATTTCGTAACGATTGGATAAAAATTAGATAAACCAGGCAAAATCAAAGACACCCTACCGCGTCGCTGGTCAAAAGGAACCAAAATTTAACTAAAAGCAAGAGTCGAAATCTCAAAAGTGGCACCTAAACTAGGGCTAAAATGCCCTTTAAAGTAAAGATGTAACCTTATTCTCACAGATTCTGAAGTTAAACCTGCGGGTATCGTCCTGTGTTGGACGCGAGCGAACGTTTTTTAGAGCTTATGTACAACAATGTTTACAACAAAAGTACAAAGGTCACGGCTAGGATGGATGGTGCCCAAACGCAAATAATCGAATAAGAATGGTATTTTAGCAGTCCACAAGTACCTTAAATATTCCGAATACCTCATGTATTTATCCTAAGTGCCCTTTACCTTGGATTTTTATCTCACGATTATCAATCTAACGGTTGACAGTGCTAAATATATGCCTGATTCCCTTCTTTGTCGAAATTTCGCACGCGACTACATGTAATCGATTTCAGCCGACAAGCTTCACAGTAATAAAATACATTATTCTGAGTATAAAGATAGAAGTACATACTAAGCACTTATTAAACGTCACTGATAGAATATCCTGCTCGCTTTGCAACGGACTTTTTTATAATATTTGGTCCAGTCAAGACAAGTAGCTTCAAGTTATTTAGGCAGGTGCCTGAAATGTTAACATTCCAACGTCAGACTAGCTGGTACTTACCATCTAACCGGATTGCTATGATGATCTTCCACTATAGTTTGCAGATCGGGGTCTTTTACGCAAACAAGTTGCCATTTTCAAAATCAAATTGGTTGCTGCTGCCTCAAAGTCCGCCAAGAACGGTGTAGCGAAATAATATGCTAATTAGCAACTTTCTTATGAGAGATCATATTACAGATGTCACGCAAAGTCGATGGGAACTGCCGACTTTGGTGGCGCGCGATGGCAAAATATACGAGTGCAAAGCCACGGATCGCCAAGAGAAATAGTAAATAATATGCTAATTAGCAACTTTCTTATGAGAGATTATATTACAGATATCACGCAAGGTCATAACTTGCACCCACGAGTAACGGTTTTGTGCACGCTTTTAGCGAGATCTTTTTTTCCTTCCGAAAATGGTTATTTTTTATTTTGTTTCACTTAAAAAGGATGATTTGAACATCAAAATTATGCAATAAAAAATATTGGTCATCGAGCTCGTTTACGAGAAAAACGATTTTTTACCTCCCTGGCGAGCATAGCCACAAAGAAAAAGCCGCCATTTTTTAATGTGCGCGCGCTATAAATTACGCGCGACATTATGCGCATTAAGGATGCGCCGTGCAATACTAAAGAATCACCTTAAATAAGTCGTTGAATGTCCGTCTGTTCCTACTCGTTTAACGGATAAGCGTTAGTGTATGTTCGTTTTACCCCCTTTTTGTGGGGGAATGGGGTGTCCAACGAAATAGATGCTAAAAAGGAAAAAACGGCGGTTTCTTGGTGGTGTCTTCGTAGAATGCGCGCGCAAGAAACACAGTAAAAAAAAAAAACTCTCTTGTAAGCGCGTGCATATGGAATGCGCGCATAGGAAAACACAGAGAGTCAACGAAAACTGAAACTAATGTTCAGTTCGCTTGGCCTGAGGGTACCAAGCTCAAATATCAGCGTCATTTCCTGCTGCTTGCGGCGGGTGTTACTGCCGGTGCACTGGTTGAGACCACAGACCATGATGCCATCCAGTGAGTGGGAAGCTGAGTTGAAATGCTCAGCTACGGGAAAGCCAGGAGACTGGTTGCGAATACTACGCAGGTGCTCACTGAAGCGTTCCAGTAGTCGCCTCCCAGTCTCACCGATGTAGGAACAGGTACAGCAGTGGCACGTGATGCAGTACACCACATTCACAGACTGACTGGTAAAGCGGTCACGGATGGTATATGCGTTCTTGGGCCTTGTAGATGTGATGTTCTTACACGGAGGCAGCATGGACGACGGCAGGTAAACGATCCGGCATCAGTGTGTGCGATGTCTGCATAGTGTAAGAGAACATCCCTGAGGTTTCTGTCTCGACGATATGACACAAGAGAGAACTGACGAAAATCCTGCGTGTCACGGCCTCCTCTCGGAGGACAAGATGTTAAAGTTGTCGAGCATGATACGCCTTGTGCCAGTGTTGAAGGGATGGTACGTCAGTCCTAGCGGACTCTATTATCTGTGGCACCGCTCAGACGTGGTGGTGGTGTTAGTGCCTCGTCGCGTGGAACGGTTGAGGTGGGGTCCCACGATAGGCTCTGGCCGTGAAATCGTCGTCGTCGGAACAGATTCGGCTGGAACTGGCTGTAGGGAATTGCCAGTTTACAGTGATCTATGGAGTGATGTGTGGTGGAAATAGTTACGCGTGTCAGTCCCCATCTGTAACCTGTTGTTGTTTATCCCCAGCTTGATATCGAGAAACGGAAACGGTTGGAAGTTGGAGACCTAAAGATATCAAAAGCTCGTTTTGTGGGTGTGGCTCCAATTCATTTGCATCCCTAAGAGGTACCAATTATTGGATAAAACCAGTTCCTTTCCTATTTTTTTCCCGAATTATAATACTCTAAAAGGTACCAGGATAACTCCCTAAGCGGTACGACGATCATCACTGTAACTTTTATATGGGAGTACCCCGGGATAGATTTCCTATGGTTGGACACTCCAATTCTTGGTTTTCACGTGACGTCATCAAATTCTAAAATTCAAAACCGCGAGGCCTACAGAATTTTTACCTTCATTCAAGAAAAGATTACCTAAATATATATCTTTTCACAATTTCTTAGCTCGATCTCATGCTTCCTTTTGAAAATAGAACGGTTTAAATTTCCGAGTTTTCATCATACGTTACATCAGCAGGACGGCCGTGACAGAGCTGTTCCGTATCTAAAACATGACTTTTCGGGTAATTTTCAGCATTCGAAACAATTTATGTTTAAGGAGAAATATTTATCTAAATATTCGAAAGTTCACAAGAGAAAACAAACCTCCTTTCTGGCAAAAGTGCGTTTCCAACATGGCGTTTTCCATACTGAGCTCTATCGAGTACGGAATACCGCACAGACCTGAGACTTGGACTGATTCCTTATTAATTCATTATCTATGACATGTCAATTCCTTGACTTCATTCATTGAACGGTTTCGATTTTTTTTATTAATGGCGTGACAGTGAAAACCGAGAATATTTTACCATCGCGCGCCACCAAAGTCGGCAGTTTCCATCGACTTTGCATGACATCTGTAATATGATCTCTCATAAGAAAGTTGCTAATTAGCATATTATTTCGCTACACCGTTTTTGGCGGACTGAGAGGCAGAGAAGCCAATTTGATTTTGAAAATGGCAACTTGTTTAAATAGGTAAAAGACCCCGATCTACAAACTATAGTGGAAGATCATCGTAGCAATCCGGTTAGATGGTAAGTACCAGCTAGTTTGACGTTGGAATTTTAACATTTCAGGCACCTGCTAAATTAACTTGAAGCTACTTGTCTTGACTGGACCAAAAAGTCCGTTGCAAAGCGAGCAGGATATTCTACCAGTGACTTTTAATAAGTGCTTAATATGTACTTCTATCTTTATACTCAGAATAATGTATTTTATTACTGTGAAGTTTGTCGGCTGAAATCGATTACATGTAGTCGCGTGCGAAATTTAATTTGAACTGGTAATCGACAAAGAAGGGAATCAGGCATATATTTAGCACTGTCAACCGTTAGATTGATAAAAATCCAAGGTAAAGGGCACTTAAGATAAATACATGAGGTATTCGGAATATTTAAGGTACTTGTGGACTGCTAAAATACCATTCTTATTCGATTATTTGCGTTTGGGCACCATCCATCCTAGCCGTGACCTTTGTACTTTTGTTGTAAACATTGTTGTACATAAGCTCTAAAAAACGTTCGCTCGCGTCCAACACAGGACGATACCCGCAGGTTTAACTTCAGAATCTGTGAGAATAAGGTTACATCTTTGCTTTAAAGGGCATTTTAGCCCTAGTTTAGGTGCCACTTTTGAGATTTCGACTCTTGCTTTTAGTTAAATTTCGGTTCCTTTTGACCAGCGACGCGGTAGGGTGTCTTTGATTTTGCCTGGTTTATCTAATTTTTATCCAATCGTTACGAAATTGTGTTGAAAAGCACGTCAAATGTACCTACATACTGTGGTATGGTTGATATTTAACTATACTTACCTGTGTTGAAGCAGCGCGGCTCAGAAAAAAACGCAAAATTTCGACTTCTGGAGTGGCCTAAAATCCCACCTCGGACGGCCGAAGACATTTTGGCGTGTAGCGAAAAATAAAAGCAAGAAATTTAACAAAATACCCCGGTTTTAACATTTACCTACCAAGTCCTTTTCGTCCACAAAATATAAGGGCTAACTTTTTTCCGACCCGAAGTTGACCGGACCGCTCTTAGCGGGACTGCCACTTAAATGCCGCTTCCTGATTGGGCAGAAAAACCTTTGTATTATTCTGTCCAATCGGCGAGCAGATAGGTATGCGGTCCGTTTCGTGTGTTCTAACACGAAGCCTAAGAAGGCTGTAGTTCGATCGCCATATTTGTCTTGTTCGTTCATCAAGATGATTTTGCTCGGGAAGGAAAGTTTCAGTTACAGCTTGTCTCAAGGCCGAAAAAGTTGGAAAATCGATGTCATGTCCGACTTGGATCGATCGCAGGTATCGTAATACTAGCTTGCTTTAAAAAAGATGCGAGTGCTATGTTTAATATGCGACTCGCCGATCTGATGTTTACACTCTCGTTCTTTCATGGAAACGTAACGTAACGTAACTTTCCCTAGCCTGAGTAATTATTTTTTCTTCTCAAAGATGAGAAAAATAGAAGAATTGTTATCTTTAGTATTAAACATTAAAACATGGAAAAGGCATACTTCGTTCAGTGTTATTTTCTTTTGATAATGTGTTAGTATTTTTATTTAAGAAAATATATTTTTAGTGGAATGGGGGTAGAGAGAGAAAGAGGGGTGGAGGGGAGAATGTTAGAAGAACAATACAGATATAATAGTAGTTGATACAAACAATAAGCGAACAATACTTGTTTGGTATATCAACTACTATTATATATCTGTCAATTATTGACCCATATACCTCTGTTATTATTTTATGGTTTTCCATGATCATCCCATATAATATTTAATTCTACATTTTACATGTATACAATATATAAAACTAACTGTCTGATATAATTTCTTGAGTACCCCCTTTTGAATGGCTGTTTCTTGTATGACCTTTACCAAAGTGACTGTCTCCTATACGATTGCCTAATATATGTAGTTTAGTCAAGATATTGATTGCCAGCTTTTGTTCTTCCAAGCAAGACATTAAACATGGTAGAGACAATACCATTAAAAAAATTATGTTATGTTATTTAATGATGGGAAGACAGTTTATTGATGTTTAGGTAATTTAATTTTGTAAAATATTTTTTTTTAAATGAGGGGGATGGAGAGAGAGGAAGGAAGTGGTAATCTAGAAAAGGGAGGGATGAGGAGAGTTGAGCGCGAGCACGAAGCGTGAGGAGAGAGCGGGAAGTGTACTCAAACTACTCACCTCATCCCTCCCCTAGAAAGAATCAAGTGACAACTGATGATCTCATACATGTACAAGTGCCCCATAAACTTAACATATGGTATACATGTAGGATATCATTAGTACTCAATAATATGTTACAAGAAACATCTGACTGTATATTAAAGAGTAAAATGTAATCTGAAAAAATGAAAAATATACAGCTGTCTCATGATTTATTCTATGTACTTACTTACTTAAGCCTGTTTACTCTGCGGTGGAGCATAGGCTGCCGACAATCACAATTGTTTAATGTCCCTTCAGATTGATTGCCTCGTGTAAACAATGGGAGGTGAAGGGGATGCGGGTGAGTTTGTTTTTCATGAGGGATTATAAGGACAATATATTTTGCTATTTTTTTTCCTTTCACAAAACACATATTGCCTGTTTTCTCTAACTGATATGAAGACGAGATGTACAGGTTTTCAGTATTACAGATTACAGTCTAAGAAAAATAATATGTTTTGAAAAAGAATGAAAATAATTTGATTACAGAGGAAGTCATACATGTAATAGTTAGACTTATTTTCACTCTAAGGGGGTGATTACATGGCGAATTTCAGCCCGGGCTGAAATTCCAGCCCGGTTAGGGGGCTGAGATTTCAGCCCGGCTTCCGAAACAAATCCTCTTGAAATGAAGTTAGCGATTACATGGACAAGGTTTTCAGCCCGGTTTGAGAAACCGGGCTGGAATTTTCAGCCCGGCTAACGGGCTAAAAAAACCATGTAATCGGAATGGAATTTTCATCCGGGCTGAAAAGTGATATATTGCCATGCGCAGTGATTGTGTTTTGGCTAAATTGTAGACTGTTGTTCACATCCTCTCTATTTTCTCGACGCTAACAGAAAATAGAATACCCTGCAACATATTTGCATGTCATTGAATAAGAATGGTCCTTTTGTTTTTATATACACATGCAGCCGTATGTAAATAATAAGTTGCCGGTATTGTAAAATCGCTCCTGTGTTTTTAACAAGATGGAAAAAAGGTTCCAGTGGAACAAGGGAGATAAAATCGAAAATCTTATTCGATGTGTCGCGAAATTTCAAATCGAAAATGGAATACAACACAACAGCTTCGTACTTCAAACGTTCAGCCGATATGTAAGTAAGTTGCCGGTTATTCAAATCGCCCCTCATTCTCTGATGATGACTCTTCCCGCGCAATTTCAAATTTGGTGCCCGGGCTGAAATTCGTCATGTAATCGCAACAAAATTCCAGCCCCCTAAACGGGCTGAAATTTCAGCCCGGGCTAAAATTCGCCATGTAATCACCCCCTAACTTGATACATGTTGATACCTATTAAAATTAGTCTAATTTTTTTGGCCAAAACTTTAGCAAAAAGGTGGCATGGCCACACCAAAACACTAAGGCCTGTTTAAACGTCACATTTTACATGTGCCAAATCTAATACCTATTTCAATGGTTATCGAAATATAATATGGAGTTAACAATTTATTTTTTATATTAATCACACGATATATTGGAGACATAATTCATAATATAGTGTACATGTAAGAGACTTGATTCCAATAAGAAATAACAATTTTTATTTGCATGTATTTTTGATGGCTTTTGATTACTGTATTAAATTGCCCTGAATTCTTTATTGACATGTATCTACGGTGACTTTAATTGTAGCCTTAATTATTTGGATAGCAGGACCATTTGTGCTGCGAGTTTTTTTGTTTTACTAATAATTAATCCTGCCAGTAAGCCACAGTAAGCAATTTTTTCATTCCATTCAATGGATCTTTGAAGCGCTGGATTCCTTCTGTTGTCACGGGCCTGTCTGGCCGTGCCTGAAATAATTATTTAGACAAGGGAAAGCTTCGGTTACAGGAGCGTCCATGTTTCCATGAAAGAACGAGAGTGTAAACATCAGATCGGCGAGTCGCATATTAAACTAGCACTCGCATCTTTTTTAAAGCAAGCTAGTATTACGATACCTGCGATCGATCCAAAGTGTGGATTTTCCGACAGTTTCCTTGCGGACATGACAATCGATTTTCCAACTTTTTCGGCCTTGAGACAAGCTGTAACTGAAACTTTCCTTCCCGAGCAAAATCATCTTGATGAACGAACAAGACAAATATGACGATCGAACTACAGCCTTCTTAGGCTTCGTGTTAGAACACACGAAACGGACGGCAGACCTATCTGCTCGCCGATTGGACAGAATAATACAAAGGTTTTTCTGCCCAATCAGGAAGCGGCATTTAATTAGCCGTTGGAACTAGTGCGGTAAGAAATCGACCCCAGGGGCTATTTTCGTTCGCTCCTACTTTTCTTTGCCGATTTTTTTCGCTCGCCCCCACTAACTGCCCCTGGGTCTCCGTGGATGGTGTTCATTTGATTTTAACCGACATAATTTGAGTTTGTTGTTGTTTTTGGAAATCACTTTCACGCTCTCTAGTTAACTTGCGATTTTAAATTAGATACGACACCAGTTTAGTTTATACACAGTGTGTATAAACCGGAAAATAATTATGTTTTCGTACACGATCTGAGCGGATGACCAAACTGGTCAGCGGTTGTTAAAAAAACATGGCGGACACTGATCCAGGAGTAAGAGTCGGTTCGCTGCTTCAATGGACGTGCTCGATGGGATAAATTCCCCTCGAATGATACCGGTAAGCTAATGGATCTCTTCCTTGATTGATGTTGAATCCAAGAGTGACATAACAAAATTATCGTGTTTTTGGTACTGAAGTTGGTTCGCAACGTATACGATGACAACATGGCCATATCCGCTGAGTAGCAGATGTAGAGAGCGGCCAAATATTTTTGCATATTCTTGGAGCAGAAGGATGGAGCTTTCTGCTCATATGCAGTTTAACTTGTGACTGAGTACGAGCCACTTTTGATATTTTTGCTACATGAAGTTGAGGAAAATCGTACATGGTGATTAATGTCCAAAGTGTGCAAAGTTTGAATCCTTGTTTCTTTATTGATAATAAATGATATCCAATGCAATTCATCCGCTATTAAAGATTAAGGCCTCTTGTTTACGAATATTTGAATTTCAAAAATTAAACTGAAATATTATAAACAGGGCGAAGCATTCAACTCTACCAATTTTCATGATCTCGCAACCGGGCCCGAGGCCACCAGGGGGTGTGAAAAGTTTTCATCCAAATTTTCTTAAGAAAACATTTTTTTTCTCCAAGAGCCCTTTTCACGGTTAACTTGTGATATTTGCATAACAATACACTTGAAAATAGAAGCGAGGCAATTTCGGGCACAAGCTGCAAAACATCTTGTTTTTCTTGAACTCCTTGAACTCTTTTAGTATAAAAATAGTTTTTAAAATGTATAATAACTACAATTATTTTAGTTTACGTTGTTTTTAGAAAAAATTGTAAAACGACTTTCCTCTATTAATAAAGAGTAGACTCGCATAAGCAACAGGGAGATCGGATTACGATCTTTACGGCAAACGTTAACTAAAATAGTTGCATATTTAGTTCATCTTGGTTTTAAAACTATATTTATGCTAAAATAGTTTAAGGAGCTCAAGAAAATCACGATGTTTTACAGCTTGTGCCCGAAATTGCCTCGCTTCTATGTCTAGCTGTATTGTTATGCAAATATTTCAGGTTAACCGTGAAAAGGGCTATTCAATTGCATATTTGTTACTTACTTATCATAAGAAATTAGTGGAGGGATTTTGAGCGAATTCTATTTCTTGAGCCAATATGCATTTGTGGTTCTTACGAGACAGCCTCTTAAGACCACAAAAATGAGCGCACAATATGTCTGCCACTTTTGTTTTATGGAATGAAGCCAACGATTATATTTTTTGTGTTAAACTTCAGAAAATCTTGCAATTTAGATTATTTTTAGCCATCAATAGTGATCTTTTGAACATAGACCTTTATGATTGTCACAATGCTACTACGCTATTTTGATTACATGTCAAATTATGATCTGATGAAACACTGTCAGTAGCACCGAAAGTTTATAATCAGCTGCTCATCTATCATGCAATCTGGACTCAGATGCAAACAATTCTGTCAAAATCATCATAGAAAATCATAAGAATATGTGGATTCTAGAGCGAATGTTACAAATATATATTCCCAGTTCCCTTTAGAAACTTCGGAATAGCGAAATGTGTTTCTCAAAACCAGGGGGGGGGGGGGGGGGAGGGGGTAGAAACTTCTTATAAATGGTTTGCATAATTACGGACATAGCGGTGCCGGGCAACCGAGTGTGCGCAGTAGCACTCGACTAGTTGCTAAGAGCATGGTCCCACGGGAACTTATTAACAATAAAAAAGCTAGTGAGGCAAGAAATTCACACCTAAATTTAGTATGCATGATTACAAAAATGTGTTTTTCCTGGGGTTGTTTTCGTTCGAAAACAAAAACGTGTTCTTTTCGTTGTTGTCTGATTTCGCTTCGCCTCGTGTATTACGATAAACATTTTCATCCGACGTCGCTTCCCGTTCCAGTAGTAGCACTACTGACCGTATCCGAAAGACTCTCGCTGTAGCCTGCAAATGCAGCTCCGACAGATTTTTCGCTGTTGTTTCACGCAGCAGAGATATTTTCTAAGCGGCATGAAAGATCAGGCCAAAAATCCGCCAGCGGGGCGTTTGCAGGCTACACGCGTACGGCTTTGCTGCGAGCTTGAAAAGGTTTTCCCGAATGAAACAATGAAGTTTTGGTTGACGTCATTCTTAGCAACGGCTTGATTGACACAGGATTCGCTCTGTTGGTCTGTTGCCCGGCACCGCTATGTCCATAAAGAAAAGTGCCGGCTTTCTACCCCCCCCCCCCCCCCGCTCAAAACTAAGGGGGGAAAAACCCTTCAAATCAGCGATTAATCGAGGGTGTCGACAAATCTTCATTCCTATTTATATTTTATATTTCAAAACACCGTTTATCGAATATAGGGCAAAATTACTGAATGGTGATTGGTTTAGGCATAGGGGATTTTTCTCTCAATCAAGAGCATACATTTTCACGACTTACATTTTTCTATTCAGATGTAAATAACAGTCAACGTTATTATGTTCTGAAGGAAATTATTTGGGTGATCTTGCTTGTGTGATTTTACTGAGAAAGGAATATTTTCGAAAATAAGTACTTGGGCCCATGCCATTACCTATACTAATTTGCCGAGGGAAACGCCAGATTCCCGTAAGGATAGTCATTTTTAACTGATAGACGCAATTTGCCGCGGTCTCAAGACGCATGCACCAATCACGTGCGATTCCAATGTGGTCAATAAAACTTAGTTAGAAAATTGATTTGAGGCGTGTCACGTTATATGTTCTCGTTCAATCGAAAGGCTTTTTAGTTTTCGGGTAAAAATATTTTTTTCTGAGACTGTTACAGTAGCTCCTGTTTTCCATCCACCCGTCTCTATGAGTGAGTTGACTTATTCATATAATTTAAATGGCAAGGGTGAGGAGGGCTATACATACGCCTGAATGAGTCATTTTGGCATTCAACTTAATTGTCTAGTCTGATCGTAAAGACATCTGTAAAAACAAAGTAGAAAATGTATAATTATGACACTGATTATTCAAGCCTATCACCGCTAAAATATTTTAAAATTTGAAGCATTAACACCAGTTTGTTATTACCCTAGTTAGCAGCCATTGTTCAAATGGACGTGCATGATGAACATTTCATTTTCGTAACGAAAAATTAAAGATAAATTTTGTTGTTTAAGGTTATACAGATCCAATTAAATGGAGTTGAGATATCGCGCGCCGCGATCAAGATGTAAATATCCAATTGAATTTTCATTCTTTATTCTTTTTCTCTAGCTGTTTAACAACAGTATATTTGGATTGCATTGTCAAAAGCAACCTCCCTCCATCCATCCAAGAAAATCCTTATTTCCTTCATTTTAGCACAGTCCGCAAGAATAGCTACAACCGCCTCCCAGCTGAGTGTCGCAGCCGTCCTCAATTACAGCCACATGAAAGCAATGATATATGTCTTCAGCATCCTCGCATGATTTTCGCTTGATTCTTGTGTTATCTAAAAAGAGGGGGGAAGAATTAAAACTCTCATTTTTTAATAGCTTTGAGTCACAGTTAATATTCGATAGTCGAGCGAGTATTGAAAAACTCAAATAAGAAACATCTTGACAGAAATACTTAAGCCTGAAAAATTCACATACACAAACTAGGAATTCGATTGACTGCTTATTGTGCAAAGTAAAACTTATATGATGGTAAAAGCCAGTTAGAAAAGATTGATAGAAAATAACGTAGCAGACAATCTTCATGTAACAAATGCAACACCTATTTTAAAATAGAATAAACAACAGAAGAAAAGGCATGTCAACGTTAAGTTTTCAACTTAGGTACGGGTCGCACTACAGCCAATTTTGTTTACATAAAAAATTTTGTAATCGAGGAAAAATTTGCAAAAAATTCGCAAGTGCCAAATTTTGGTGGTGGTCGCACTCAAACCAAGATGTGTTTTCCAAAACTCTCCTGATTGATGTAAATGTAAACTTAAACGGCTTGGGACCACGTTTCGTACTTCGCTTTCTTGGTTTTCGTCGTTTCTTGTAGACTTGCCACAAGTCGTCTTCTTTGAGCGAAACCGGGCGACGCGCGACAACGATCGAGGAACGTCGCGAGAGGAAACCAAAACCAACGAAAGGGGAAAATAATATTGGAAAGGGCTTTTAGAAAGTCTACGTTTCTTGCTGCTGGCTTCAATTGCAATCGAAGGAGATTGTTTTGAACTTGAGACGAATTGTTCTCCAAATTGCCGCCGGTAAATTTGGTTTCGATCAGACCCAGTGTAGTCATAGACATTCGCGGCGTAATATCGATGTTCATGTTCTTCGTTTTCCGGTCGAAATAATTATTAAAAGAGTCAGATGAACCAGGTAAAAAATTATTTTGTTCCGTAATTGCACGCGCTAAACTAGCGAATCTTAATTATCAAAACATAGCATCTTGCGTGAATGACAGTTTAATGGCTAAAACGGGCTAAAATAACAAAATTGTGTGATTTTCAAAAATTTGGTCGCCTCCAGGGCAACACTTCGGCTTCTTTGAAGATTGGCGAAAATTTGGCAATTCGCAAAAAAATTGGCAACAAATTGAAACTGGGGGTCGCACTGTATTTTACGATTTTTACGTTACGTGTTGACAGATTTGACACTTGAATAAACAAAATTGGTCAAAATTGGCTGTAGTGCGACCCGTACCTTAGTTGTTATTATTCTTTTTACCAATAATTAAAAGATGACCCAGGGATCTCTTTCGGACTGATTCTTCACGTGTGCCTCTTTGCAGAGTATTCAAAGTCATAGGAAAGCCTTGGGACAACAAACAATAGAATACGAGCACAAGCAAAGCAGCGTTTTTGAGTATTGCCATCGCGAAATGTTTGCCTGAAAAAAAATAAGTATGGTGAAAATCAATGTTATAATGATGCTATTACAAATTGTTCTGGTGACAGTGTAGCATCGATATCTAGTTAATATACATGTAGTTCACTTACAATAGCAAAACAAGTGTAGAGAAATATAGTATTGCAATCGATTCCTCCACTGATGATCAAGGCTGAATATAAATACTATCTTCCGCGATCAGAATTTAAATGAAATAATTTTAAATAATAAATGATTCATGATAAAATAAAGTAGATAAGAGGACTTAAATTAGATTATGAAGGTGTTAACGAGTGTGAGAGCGATCTCAACTGTGATGCAGTTTATTATGACTCCACGTGCGACTCGTCCATTTATATTACAAACAGAAACCTACAAAATAACTATTGTTGAAAAACTTAATTGCATGACGTAATTACAAATACAATTTTTCTAGAATGGTACTGGTTATTTGGATATGCGATTTTCTGGTTTACCATGTAGATTTAGCGATATACATTGAATTCATTGTTTTTAAAACTCGAATAATATAGAAAAAATTCATTGCCTGACCAGGGAATTCCGATATCGCACGAATCACGAAAAAGTCTTAACGCCGCAATCTTGCCGCCATCTTGCCGCCATCTTGAAGTGGGCGTAAAAAAACTTACCCCCGACCCAGGGCCCGACCCGAGCAATTTTTTTTTTTTACGCCCACTTCAAGATGGCGGCAAGATGGCGGCGTTTAAGACTTTTCCCACAAAAAAGGGAACACAGTTAATGAATTGAGTTGATTCTAACCCACAATAACCTTATTCCCTAACACAACACAATCGAGCCGCTAGCTGCGGCAATAACATGCTCCCGTAACACACGTCAATATTGACCAATACTAACCGGTTTACTACGAACGAATCATAAAATCGCTACTTAACATCAAAATTTAAACCATTTTTTAACCCCAAACAGTAAAACGTTGGCTAAATTCAAATTCTAAACTGTTGATTAACCTAAAACAATATTTAGTCGCTTAAAAAAATACAAAATGTAAATGGCCGCCATCTTGAAGTGGGCGTAAAAACAAATTTGGCCCGACCCCGGCAGTTTTCTTTTTCTACGCCCACTTCAAGATGGCGGCGTTAAGACTTTTTCTACAATAAAATAGAACACGATTCACGAATTGAGTTGTTTCCAGCCCTCAGTAACCTGATTCCCTAGAAGGACCTAGAAGAACACAATCGAGCCATTAGCTGCCCGACACACCAATATGAAAATACTAACCGGTTTACTAAGAATGAATCATAAAACAATTCCAACCACTTTTTAACCCAAACAGTAAACGTACCGCTGGTTAAATTCAAATTCTAAACTTTTGATCAACTCGAAGCATCTTGAAGTGGGCGTAAAGAGAAAATTGGCCCGGGTCGAGTCGTTCGCACTGCCAATGAATTTCATTCATAGCTACGCTCGTCTAGATTGCAGTGAAGCAGTTCACATTCACTACACGATTCAACTCGAAGTCCAACCGAATTGGATCGAGTCAACGTTCTTAAAAGCACAGCACACCCTTTCATCAATGAAAGTAAATGAAGTAAAACGTAGTTCCACATCTGAGGGTGGCCTATTCAGCTCGTAGGCTGGTACCTAGGGAAGCTCTGCAAACTATATTACATTAAACATTTAGGAAGATGAAAAAGTTAAAAAAGCTGTGCAGAATAAAAATCTAAAGAATACATCAAAAATAAATCGGGCGCGATAGTAAAGCTGTGAGATCTTAGAACACTTGTTCATAACCTGCTCTAAAATGCTGATTTTTGGACTCTTCTTCAACGATACAACGTAAATTCGGAGCATTTCGCTATGCACCATATGTTAGCGATGAAATTGGTGTTTCTGCATTAACAAACGCGATTCCTTGTCAACTGTCGTTTTACCATCATCTCTCGCTAAGTTGGAGAGCCATCAGATTCCCAATTTATCAAAAACGTAGTTCAAAAATCTGTTTAGTTATAGATGGTTTTTCTACACAGACGTTTCTTCTGAGGTTTATTGTCTTCACGATTCCCATGATGAAACCCAGATGGGATTTTCTATAAATCCTGGTAAAAAAATCAACGTTTTCAGTTTTCTGTCACCGGATTTTTTCAGGAGCGACATGTTTAATTTGTACCTTAATAGTGGGTAAAGGCCCGATCAAACGGCCTCAACATTTGCCGTCTAACATTATCTCAACATTTGTTGAGTCATGTTGAGAGATGTTGAGACCATGCCCTGTCAAACGGCCTCAACAACCTCTCAACATTTCAAGAACAAAATAAATGTTGTGAAGATTTTGAGACAAAGTTTAAATGAATTCAAACTCGTCTCAACATGTCACAGGGGGGTGTCAAACGGCCTCAACATCTGCTCACAACCAATGTTGAGAGAATGTTGAGGCAAATGTTGAGCCCGTTTGATCGGGCATGAAGACACCAAGCTAGCGAATCGGCCAAACAAAGCGGTGGGACATTTAGCGATTGAACCGTGGTCGAGTCTTGTTGCATTTGATAAGGGTCAGTGGGGTACTGACAAACTCTGTACGGCAATTCAAATATGCATAAATCTAAATTCATGTGACTTGAAAAATGAAACCTTTTTGAAGACAGGCGGTTTTGCGGTGGTCCGCGGCACGGGCGTACCCACGCCTTCTGTCTTGCAATTCACACCTGCTGTCCTGAAATTCACATCTTTATGACGTATGGACTTTGGAAACCCATTGAAAATCGTTCATGGATAAGTAATTTACTGAAAGAAACTACAAAAGTAAGTTTTTTTAATAACAATATCTGTTTATCCTTTTATCATGGATTTGAATCTATACCGTGTCCGTGGTGTTTTGATCTCCAAGATATAGTAAAATAACCACACGCAGATTTTTGTCAGTATTAAATTATATTCTAAAGAATTATTAAGGGTGCATTTTGTTAAACGTAGGTCAGTAGATACGCAGATAAGGAAAGTATAGTTGGATTTATATTTTTATCTTACACTGATTTCAGTCAGTTTGTCGCAATCTTAACACCTGGTTTTCCCTTCTGTCTAGTATAGTTATAACCTTGCCAAATTTTCTCTCTGAATTATAAAGAACGCGTTTATTGTTTTAACTGAAAGGAAAATGCATGCCTGGACATTTGATGTTGAAATGTAAACATTATTTATATAGGGTTGAAGATAAATATGTATAGTTAAAAATGCTCCTTTTGAGTCCTAAATTTCCGTGAACGACTTACGTCTGTTCATTATATTATTGGCAATGATTCTAATAGCCTGATACGTCCCCTATTTCGCAGGAATAAATAGGAGACTCTAATATTCTAATAGCACAGCAAAACTACACCCAATTTTTGTCGTTAACCAAGCCGAATTATGATTAAAACTGCTGCTGAATACAAAATAAAATTTATTATCAATTTTTAGCAGGGTTCTCCGTGAAAAAGAATAAAAAAAGAAAGTGTGAGGAATTAATTATTGTAGAAATGTCTTAAGACTCGCAAATTTGACAACAGTGAAGAGAAAGTTATTTCTTATTTTTGAACATTTACAAATTTCGTGTCCATTATTATAGCTGATTTTTTTATTGATATCGATTTTTTCGACCTTCGAATTCAAGACATTTAAAAATTTCGAAGTTCATTTCCTCTTTTTCGTTGAGTTTTCGCTTGTTGTCGACGCAATCATTTGGATATTTCCTTCATAAAATTTCTATACATTAAACCTTTTTGGTAAAGCCATATCTTAATTGCGGCGCCATTTATTCAACACGACAATCATTCCATGAAAAAATCTTAAAAGCCGGAAAGATCCATTAATTAACAAGACATTTAGTAACAAATAAAACCGCCCAGTCTCTCAATAAATTTATAATGCGAGGGATCTTCTCATTATTTGCCAATTATTTACTCTTGTGATAAGAGGTAGATATTTGCAAGTGGGGCCGGATTCACGAATCCCTCCCAAACTAAGATGTATCCTGATAAGTATTATATCCTAGTAACCTAGTTATATGGCCTTTAATAGCTCCCACGAGTCTCCTGTAGCTCAGTGGTAGAGCGTCCGACCGGTGTGCGGAAGGTCATAGGAGTTGACTCGTGTTGGTGGAACTCGGAATTTTTTTCCGAGTAGCTTGTGTCACTGACAGAATAATATCCTTCTCATATTTCTACCAAGCTTAAAATATACCATCATTTCTTTCCACATATCCCAAGTATTGTTTCCTAAAAAGTGTATATTGCTAGGAAACAACATCTTAATTTAGGAGGGCTAGCTTCGTGAATCCGGCCCCTGCAGATTCCTAAATTTTCCGTGACTGAATACAATTAAGATTAATTTGGAATTGTTTTCAATTGAGTCAAGTACATGTAATATTAAAGGAGAAACTTTATGCTCTTAATATTTTTAACCGATAACCAATCACTACCCGTTAGCTAAACTACTGGTGTGCCAAAGTTTACTGAAATTGACGAATCTTGAATAATTCTCTCAAACGCAATTAACATTGAAGAGCAGCGGAACGTCAAAGACTCTAGTCTGTTACAGCAAACCTCCACAAGTAAGTTTATATTTTATCAATCATGCATAGAGCTTTTGTGTTTTATTTTTCAGTAAAACCGTGTATAACCCACATATATATATGCTGATAAATTGTATTTAGACAATACAAAGCCATTGTCGGGATATATCATCTATGCAACAAATTTTGAAGACTTTTGAAGTCAGAATTGAAATGCAAAATGATCTTCTTTGAATCCTTTAAACAAAACATTCCACCATACAATATTCAGTTAAAAAAAAAAACACTTCGTTTCTTTTAGATGTTATTTTCTCCCAAAGCGGCTTTTTAAACGTTCTGTTCCGCTTTGAGTTTTAAGGACATTGTTTCTCGGTTAATCGAGCAGATGTACTAAAAGCCATCACGTCTCGGACAGCTGTCCGTGACTCGATGAACTGTTTACACCACACTCCTCCAATGCTCCGGCGGGCCAATTCAGAATTCCTTCTCATCGTAAATTAGGTTTTTCGTTGTAGTTGTTCTTGGCTTCATTTCAACCCTGCATTTCCGGCTTCAAAATGTAATTCGTGGATTTTAACCGCCGTTTCCTGGTGTGAATTCTGCCAGTTTCAGTGGGGCAGTTGTAGGGCGGACTATTCCTAGTTTTGAATGTTTTGGAGAATTATAATTAAACGGCTAATATTCAGAAAAAATTAAGGCATTGTCGACCGGAGGCAGCTGAGACAAGGAATTGCTAATAGAACACAATCAAAGGTTAATCCAGCATCATAAGCCACGACAATATAAGTTATCAACATGTTTCAAATGTAAGAAACTGAAACATGTTTTAAAATACAAAAAGCCTGAAATTTGAATTCAACAGCTGAAGCAAACGAAAAATAATCACCATCATCCTTAGGACCGTAGTAACAATTTATGACTTAATGTGCCGTGTGGCAGTAACCTTGAAATCTAAATACAAAAATTACAAAAAATTGACATATATTCATAGTGACCTCAAGAAATCTTCAGAGTAAGTTAATGACATTATACTGATCACTTATTGATATCACCAATTATAACTTAATTATATGAATAGAAGTAGCCAATCATGAATTAATTATACACGGCATGAGTCAAATGGAAATTGTAATCATCTGAAACACGTATTTAATGAGAAAATAGTACCAATTATTCAACTTGCAAGTAAGGTTTTATGGTGTTATTTCTTGCTTTTTAATTCCAATAACATGATTATGAAAAATGTACATCACAGTGTGGGTTAATAACAGTAATTTTCGTGACGTCGATTGATCTAAACGTTGATAGTTATTTTGTTACATAATTATTTCTTATTTCTTCAGGTTGACAGCATTTCCCATTTCTGAGTCGGTTTATTATATTTATTAGTTATATCGCCAGCCCAAAATCCCATTCAAGCATACGCACGATTATTTGTTAAAGGAAAAGTTCACTCCAAAATGGCACTTTTCTTTCTTCCGCCAATAAAAAGTTAATGCATAGGTAAGGTACTCACCGAAATTTCAGCTTCCAAAGAGCTTTCTAACCTAATGAAATCCTTCTCCAAAGTAGCCCAAAAATCGTGCACGAACCCCGCCATCTTGGAATATACTTAGCAACCTAGCGATGCTAAGGAGATGGAGAGTTCAACTCAAGTTTGGCGGGAAGAGGCGAGAAGATTAAATACTCTTCAGATTGTGTTAGTCATGCCTTTTTGTTCAGCACCATACTGCTCAAATAGGTCTCAAAGAGACAGCGAAAGAGCTGTTTCGTTTCATCGTTTACCTGTTTCAAGAAAAAACATCACTCAAGAATGGTTAATTAAACTGGGCCGAGACGAGAACTACAAGAACTTCTTGCCAAAACTGGAACACATTTTCATTTGTTCGGATCACTTCACCGATGATTGTTTCGAAGTCGATCACCGGCATAATCTCCTCGGCTGAAAAACCCACAAAAGAAAGAAAAAACCTGACGCAGTTCCAACCATTTTTAAGAACAATTCCGTTCAGTTTTTTTTGTTTCATGTAATTTATCAAACTTTGACAGAGCTAAGAAATTTATTGATCAGTTTTGAATTTATCCGTTTTAAATAATAGATAACAGTCTTCGAAGTAAACAAAATTACTTACCTCTTTTCTTTCTTTAATTGCTCGCCTCCGTTCGCTTGCAGCTCGCTTTTTAATAGGACTGGACTTCTTCTTAATGATCGACTTCGAAACAGTCATCGGTGAAGTGATCCGAACAAATGAAAATGTGTTCCAGTTTTGGCAAGAAGTTCTTGTGCCGGCCCATTCTCGAGTGAAGTTTTTTTTAAACAGGTAAACGATGAAACGAAACACCTCTTTCGCTGTCTCTTTGAGACCTATTTGAGCAGTATGGTGCTGAACAAAAAGGCATGACTAACACAATCTGAAGAGTATTTAATCTTCCCGCCTCTTCCCACCAAACTTGGGTTGAACTCTTTGACGTCACGCAAGCATCGCCAGGTTGCTAAGTATATTCCAAGATGGCGGGATTCGCGCACGATTTTTGGGCTACTTTGGCCAAGGATTTCATTAGGTTAGAAAGCTCTTTAGAAGCTGAAATTTCGGCGAGTAACTTATCTGTGCATTAACTTTCTATTGGCGGAAGAAAGAAAAGTGCCATTTTGGAGTGAACTTCTCCTTTAATTTTGCAAACTGTCTAAATTAACGATTAATTTGGACAGCTTCACCCGCGATATAATTAAAACCTAATAGCACTACACGCTTGTCCAATTTGAAAATAATTGAATTAAAAAAATTCCTCAGACTGCCATAGTTATTGTTTTATCATACTTATATTGCATTTCCGTGTTAGCTTGGTTCTACTGTAATTCTCAAATTTTGCCATTTTCGCCCCAAACGTCCTCAAATTCGAATGCTTTCATAGTGAATATAATGACATTCCTACTTTCACATCCTTTTCCCCATTACTGAACGACAATATTCCAGCGTCAACTTCTCTGTGGCATTATTGGACCTTTCTGTTATGAGCTATATTCTTAGCGATGAAAATAGCTGCGTTTCCATTGGACGATTTACACAATAGCAGGGGTGCTACTTCTGGGGAAATGCAAATAAATGTATTGCATTGCATTGCATTGCATTGCATTGCATTGCATTGTATTGTATTGTATTGTATTGTATTGTATTGTATTGTATTGTATTGTATTGTATTGTATTGTATTGTATTGTATTGTATTGTATTGTATTGTATTGGGGAAGGAGTACTCCACAACTAGCTGCAGCGGTCATGCGTGACGGATTACATCAGGAATGTGGTATAAACAAACTACATACTCTACATGCTTCTACTAAGCCTTGAAACATAAATCAAAAGTTAGTTTGTGGTACAACTTGTTTTCACAAAATTAAAATATTCAAGTTATACGCCACATATTTCGAGTGGCTTATTAACAATTATTGGATGAGGTTTTTGTGATATCCAGAATAATCAAGGTCGGAGGTAAGAGTTATCAGCCGAAGCCGAAGGCTGAGGCTGATAACTCTTACCGAGACCTTGATTATTCTGGATATCTAATAATTTTTTTATTATACATTCAACGAAAAAGAATAACGTTTCTGCCACCGATGTTGTTTACTTAGCGGCAAGCAACGCAAAGTGCGCGAACTTGACATGATTACCCTTGGAAATTATGCACAGCGGTCATAGATGACATGATTACCCGTGACCTTGAGTGTCCTTGACATGATTATTGTATAATCTGCAGGTTATTACCCGTGATCCTCTCGATAAACTGTAGGTAGATGACGTAGATGCTTTCAAAGGCGCTGATTTCGAAAATTCACTGTACGCTTTCGGCCAATCAGAAAAGAGATAGTAAGTTGAATGTATAATAATTCTTAATAATTATATTATGAGCTCAAGATTTCTATGATGTGATAGTTGATGAGGCCGCAGGTCGAATCAACTATCACATCATAGAAATTAAGAGCGAATAATCTAATTGTTTTAATAAAAATCATAACAATTGTATTGTAATAACTTTAAATCCTCCTCCGAAACTTTGGAGAAACGAGAAGAAACCGCAATTTTGTAGACGACCTCCAGCCACTGCACACTAATGGATGATATAGTATACGAGTAGCTAAGCCAATCAGATTGTTTCATTTGCATTAGTACACTAGTAGATTTTTACTTAAGGAATAAAACCTCCGTTCCTATGTCTTTATACCCTGATAAAGATCATAGCCACGTCATTTCGCTCCCGAGATGGCGTAGAGAGAAACCGAGCCGCAGAAAGGGTTCTCTCAGCCATCGAGGGAGCGAAATTACGTGGCTATGATCTTTATCAGAGTATAACGGAGGTTATATTCCTTTTATGAAATTGCTACAGGATAAAAATGCGAAGGAGCTATGTTACAACAACTTTTATACGCGGCTCAAAATTCTCAATAGCGAAATTCTCCTTACTAAATCGAATGTGATTGCGAGTACAATTGCGAGTGCGAGGGAAGTTTTCCAAAAGTTAAACTGCTAAGAAACTGCTACGTTTTCGAAACTAAAGTACAAACTAACGCTCAAATGAACAATTTACCTTTGTCTATATTTTATTGAAGACATTTTCCATACAGGAAGCCAGGTGAAAAATCGCTGAACGAATCAAAGCGTCGGCCACGACTGCCAAATTTCCTCGCGCTCGCCGGTCAACTATGGAAATCAAAATCCTCGACATGAAAATATTTAGCCTCAAAATCACTCAAACAATAAAGCCACAATAAGCCTATACCTTTCTCCAATAGCTTACATTGTTTGGTCGGTCGATGTCTGCTCGTAAATGCGTGTAAAAGCTGAATTTCTTGCAAACAAGAACTCCTACAGGAGTTAACAAGCGGCCGATATCACCTTGAGGGGGGGAAACAACAATCCACCTCTCCTCCCCCTCGGTCACTGGACTCTGAGGTGCACCCCCAAATAAGAGTCAACATACGAACCTGCGTGACGAAAAACGTGACTGCGTGTTGCAATATTAGTATTAAACTCACTGCGTAGAAACTGTAATATCTAACCAAATGTCGGCAACTATAAAAAGCCAAATAAACATTTGAACACCTACCTTTACCAAGGAAACCTATACAGGATAATACGCACTTTTACAACTCTGCCCGCGCTATGAACGCTAGATACGAAGAGCAAATTAATGGCGTCTCTCTATTACAAGCTATTACATCATGCGTATACTGGGCTGTCATGTTTACCATGTAATGGGAAAACCCCTAGAATTGAAACTGATAACAGATGACTATTACATGTTACGTTCCCCTGTCTCGTTAAATATTTCGCTTGTTTCTTTGTAAAGAACATGAAAAGAGCACTTACACGATACGAAAATCGAAATTTTCTCTAAAAGTAGGAAGAAAATATCCAGAAAGCTTGTGGAAGAGAAATTCTCTAGTGGCTAATTTTAGACAATGCAATGCAATGTCAACTGGGGAAAGTGCAGTGACTACGAAAAAAACAAGTAGTCACGCCAGTCTCGCTAAAGTCCACAGTTTGCGTGAAACCGGAAGCGGATTCCCCGCTGGGATCGAATAACGCGCAAAGGTCACACCGCCAAATTTAGCACATTTTGCAACAACACTGCTGTTCATAGCCTGCGTCGCAGACGGACTTGACCGCCGGTAATGTCCGTCTGCGAATTAGTGCACAAATCCTTGTTCTAGATCCCCAACGACGTACCAGGATCTGAGTACTTGTCTGTGATTGGCCTTTACATAAAGCTATTGTTCAATAGCCCTTTTCACGGTTAACCTGAAATATTTGCATAACAATACAGCTAAACATAGAAGCGAGGCAATTTCGGGCACAAACTGTAAAACATCGTGATTTTCTTGAGCTCCTTAAACTATGTTAGCATAAAAATAGTTTTAAAACGGAGAAGAACTAAATATGCAACTATTTTAGTTAAAGTTTGCCGTAAAGATCGTAATCCGATCTCCCTGTTGCTTATGCGAGTCTACTCTTTATTAATAGAGAAAAGCCGTTTTACATTTTTTTCTAAAAACAACGTAAACTAAAAGAATTGTAGTTCTTCTACATTTTAAAACTGTTTTTATACTAAAAGAGTTGAAGGAGTTCAAGAAAAACACGATGTTTTGCAGCTTGTGCCCGAAATTGCCTCGCTTCTATGTTCAAGTGTATTGTTATGCAAATATCGCAAGTTAACCGTGAAAAGGGCTATTAGCTATGATTTGGTTGTGATTGGCTAAGGGAATTTCACGCGAGCTAGGACCGGAAGCTAGCGGAAAGCGAGCCTAAAAATAGTACAGTATTAAAAAAATCACTGAAGATAACGAGAAGCGATCAAATCTTTCTTCCAGGGGAAAAACGTGTTTATCAATTTACCCACAGGTTTTGGAAAGTCGTTAATCTTCCAGTGTCTCCCGATTGTCGCAGTCGCTGATATATGATCGAGTGTTATTGTTGTGATTTCACCTTTACGATCGCTGATGGAGGACCAAGTTTATATATTTCAACAATATGGGTATACTGGCGATTGCATGCTATCACGGACTTGGAAGACCCAGAAACTAATTCAGCAGGTTTTAAATGGGAACTACCTTGTTCGGTTTGCCGAGTGTTTGTTGTCTAAACTAACGCGTTGTAAATATATCTGTTTGCCCGACAGGAGACCAAACGTGACCTCTTAAAATTTGCTAGAGTACTAGTGAACACAGTCGATGGCTCTATAGCTATTCTACTTCAAAATCCTCCTCATAATACAACATATCTTGCCCGTTAGCAACACTCTTGAAGGGCAAAGTAGGTCAGAAGACCGAATTCAACAGAGAACGGCAAATGTCACGAACTTAGAACAGGCCTGTCACGCCTTTTACCATAGCCAATCAGAATAAAGGGGATTTCGAAAGGCCCTTCCAGTATTTCGTTACGTCGTTGGGGGTCTAGAACAAGGATTTTTGCACTAATTCGCAGACGGACATTACCGGCGGTCAAGTCCGTCTGCGACGCAGGCTATGCTGTTCACTGCTGTGGGACATTTGTCTTTGCTTTTTTCAATGCGATTCCTGTAATAAACTCAATACATGTACGCACTTACACGACACTACAGAAAGCCTGTGGAAGAGAAATTCTCTGGTGGCTAATTTTAGACCGTGATGCGATTGCATCATGTCAACCGTGTAGAGGTCTGGGGTTAGTGACTACGAAAAAACAGTCCATTTCTTGAAGCGGCCGCCCCATGGGCGTCGGCCGCTTAACAAGCCGAGTTTAGCCGACTGTAAATGATCCGCTTGAGTGAGCGTACGTGTGATCTGACGTCATATCTATTCTTTATACTCTGGTAAAGACATAGCTTTTTCTGTAAGAAACATACGCGCGAGAATCTCAGCTATTCTATAATTAACAAATAAAGAAGCCAAAACCATGTATTATACTGTCATAAATCACGACGGGAATTTGAGAACACTTGAGAAATTTTCTAAATTTCTCTCGTGTTCTCAAATTCCCGTCGTGTTTTGTGACAGTATAATACATGGTTTTAGCTTCTTTATTTGTTAAGTATAAGTGTCTATAAAAATTAAATGTTTCTTCTTTACGAAATCGATGTGTTGATGTTAGTGTTAGTTTTTCTTTTAAATTAAATTTAGCCCCGTATATTGTTTTGTTCCGAACGCTTTTCCATGAAAGCTGAGGTTACCAAAACAATAGTATTTGACATTCTATCAATTTATCATAACCTGTCTTGTCTCTCTAGTAAACAGATTTATTTTTAAATGGCTGACTTCAAAATGGCTATGATTCTTCTGGCTGTATTGTGCTTGGTGTCCAATAGTTTGGGAATGTCTCTGACAGGAAAGGATGAAAACTCTGCAGTGGCAAGATTCTTCCAAGGACTCGACAAAAGTACGGTTATTGTAATCGTCCAGCAAATTTTTAGAAAATATATATATTTTTAAATTATTTATTTGCGTTACATACACTTAAATCTATTATGCCGACCTAACTACATTAGGTCTCTCGCATTCTACGCCTACTTTAATTGCATTACATTGGGAAAAATATAATATCCCTGAGAAAAGCTAGTAAACAAGTTACATTTTTTATGTATAAGGGAACGAAAAAAATAGAATACATACACCATTAAGCAATACTAACTTGTGCAAATTCCTCTATTTTGGGACACTTGCCTCATGGCTTTACAGGTCTAATGGCTTTACAGGTCCAGATATAAAATCTGGTGACTAAAGCTTCGTTTCCATATGATCGCAACGATCGCAAGAGTAGTTTCCATATGATCGCAACGATCGCAACGATCGCAAGAGTGGTTTCCATATGATCGTAACGATCGCAACGATCGCTGCGATCAGTATGGAAACCAGGCTTAAGAAAAGGAAATTTAGACGCTTGAGCTGTAAAATATCGGGTTTTAGACCGATTACTAAATGCGGTAAATGTTTAGAAAATATATCTAACATTCCCTAGAATGATTTCATTAAGGGTCGTTGCGACTTGTCAAAAAAGAACATGCACATTCTTCCAGGAGACATCTGCACGCGGGCTATATAAAATTTTGTTTAAGAAATGTTTGTTTTTAGAAAACATTGGGTTTTTTTAGTGAGTGCTTAGAACAATGGGGTTGATTCACTCTAAGGTCATTACCATTCCCTCCTTTATTTAAGCCTCGTTCTCATAAGCCTCCGGAATGCCTGCGATATCATCTCCGGCACTGCCGTGTAGGACACTGCCCCAATATATGACTGACAGCATGTGCCCCGGCGGAATCAGGTATTGTATCATATTCCCTTATATTGTGGCAGTGTCACAGGCAGTATCGGTGACGACATCAGCAGATATTCCTGATTGAGGCATATGAGAACCAGGCTTATGTTAAGTTTAAAAATAATCACAAAGCAGTTTTCAAATTCAAAAGGTAACTCAATTGATTTAGTTACATGGCTATCTAGAAACTCAATATTATAATTTTTTGTTATTCTTCAGGCGAGGGACGAGCTGGCCGTTCTTTTGATTGTGAAGACACAGGCGACGAATACTTTTGTTTTTTCACGGTCATGGAAGAAACTTGTCCCATTAACGGAGACATGTGTTCGTTTACTTGTGGATTGTGCTACTAGAGCTCTTTCAAGTTGAACTGCTTACTAAACAATCAACTGCTAATTGTTTGTTTTAAATATATTAATCGAGCTCATACATGTTATGTATAACAAAATCTTCGAATATGAATAATATGGGCTAAATAAAGATTCTTTACAGCAGATTTCAGTGCTGTGTGCGAACATGATTCGCCCGCTATGATTCGCCCGTCATGATTCGACCGAGAGGTTACCAAGCAGTACGACGAACGATGAAAGTTTTGCACGAAGACCCACGCTGACGGGTGATTTATCATCAATATTTGTACGGACGTTCTATAAAGGAAACAGCTAGATGTCTTTTTACAAGTACCAGCTTTGTATCAAATATTCGCAGATTGTATGGGGAGCGTAGCGAGGTAAACCGGCAAAGAATAAGAGGAAGGCAAATAAACTTGTCTAGTAAGCTTATAAAGTTTATGCGGAAGTTTGAACATGTTGAATGTTTATTGTATTTTATATCGAGTGACATGTACAAGTTGTTGAAAGTCAAACATTTCTTTATCTGATACTTGAATAGATGGAGAAAACAAAACTCTGGAGGCAATGATAAGGAGTAAGCCGGAACTATTTATAGACGAGTATCAAGACTGGTTTCACACAGTTAGTATTGCAACTGATTGCAACTATGTGCAGGTCGATACTACGCCTTGGATTTAAGTAAAAAAGGTAGGTCTTATCTCAATGAATTTTCCGTGTTTTGCATGTAGAAAAGTTTGCAGGCAGTACATAGAACTCCAATATGGGTCCATGGTCTAGTGGAGAAAAGCATTCTTGACTTATTGACAGCTGTACTTGACAGCTGTTTCGGTAGTTCGCTATTGTTATTGTTAATTTAGGTCAATTTACAATCGCATCGATCAGATTTGCAAGCCGCAAGGACCAAGATATCCTTCTGAATGGCCTCTCAAAATATTTAATGTGTCAGATTTCTGAAGGAACTTACAATAACAATAGCGAACTACGTCAACTACCGAAACCGCTGTTACGTACAGCCGTCAAGAAGTCAAGAATGCTTTTCTCCAAATCATAGGAGTTCTATGTACTTGCTGCAAACTATCCTACATGCAAAACACGGAAAATTCATTAAGATAAGACCTGCACGTAGTTGCAATCAGTTGCAATATTAACCTGTGTAACTGTTCGAAACCAGCCTTGATACTCGTCTATAAACAGTTCCGGCTTACTCCTGATTGCCTCCAGAATTTTGTTTTCTCTATCTATTCAAGTATCAGATAAAGAAATGTTTGACTTTCAACAACCTCTACATGTCACTCAATTAGGATATAGAATACGATAAACATTCAACATGTTCAAACTTCCGCATAAACTTTATAAGCTTACGAGACAAGATTATTTGCCTTCCTCTTATTCTTTGCCGGTTTACCTCGCTACGCTCCCCATACAATCTGCGAATATTTGATACAAAGCTGGTATTTGTAAAAATACATCTAGCTGTTTCCTTTATAGAACTTCCGTACAAATATTGATGATAAATCACCCGCCAGCGTGGGTCTTCGTGCAAAACTTTCATCGTTCGTCTTACTGCTTGGTAACCTCTCGGTCGAATCATGACGGGCGAATCATAGCGGGCGAATCATGTTCGAAAAACCCGGGGTCTATAGCTACACACAGCACTGAAATCTGCTGTAAGACTGATAAAAGTATATATCGTCGCATTTATTAGTAGCCGCCTAATATATACATTCTCACTTTGGATCCCCATCAGAGCAATTCGAGGATTATTTTACTTTTAAGGAGAATAACAATTCTCATTGGTCATTATTTTTATTATTTTATCATTATCTTATTGGGTTACTTTCCAGAGGTTAATTTGATTGCCTGTCACTAATTATATTCACTGCTTGGCTCGGTGAATAATGATTTGCCGGCCGATTTGAACGAACTTTTTTCAGATTCAAAAGACATTGCCCCAAGTTCGGGATATTCAGTAAAAGCATTAGGAATTCGTACAAATAGCTTACACGACTTTTAGAAAGCTATTATTATTATTATTATTATTTAAAATCATTATCCAGAGGTACAGATTTACTAACACCGGTTATAATCCATCAAATATTTTTCTCGCGCGCGATTGGTCTAAACACGTCACGTGACGCAGCCAAAACTGGGGAATATATAAACCATAGCCTCCATTTGACGAGGAAATATGCTCGGATATTTGTCCGCGGACATTATCTGTTCCGAGAAGCGAACAGTTTTCCGAGAGCGAAGCTCGAGCTTCGAGGAACAGATAATGTCCAAGGACAAATATCCGAGCATATTTTTGAAGCCAAATGGCGGCTATTGTAGTTATTATCCTTCAAATATGTTTTCACAAGGCCGCTCTGTTTGCCGTGGAAGATCTCGGTCGGCCAAGCTGTTAAACATCAAAATAATTGTGTTGGCGTTCAAAAATATTTCTAGTCTGTTCAAAACAATCAGTTTTATTTAATTTAGCAATTTATTTGAGACGAAAACTGAACCTGCGAGCGTGAAACGCAAATTTTCAAAACTGGAGAATATCACTTGGGGAATATCACCCGGATATTCCCCAGTTTTGGCTGCGTCACGTGACGTGTTTAGACCAATCGCGCGCGAGAAAAATATTTGATGGATTATAACCGGTGATATTCCCCAAGTGATATTCCCCAGATTCCAATTTTCGTCTCAAATATATTGTTAAATTGAATAGAACTGAATGTTTTGAACAGACTAGCAATATTTTTGAACGCCAACAAAATTATGTTTACGTTTAACAGCTTGGCCGAGATCTTCCACGTCAAACAGTCAGAGCGCCCTTGTGAAAAAATATTTGAAGGATAATAACTACAATAGCCTCCATTTGGCTTCAAAAATACGCTCGGATATTTGTCCTTGGACATTATCTGTTCCTCGAAGCTCACAGTTTTCCGAGAGCGAAGCTCGAGGAAAACTGTGAGCTTCGAGGAACAGATAATGTCCGCGAACAAATATCCGAGCATATTTCCTCGCCAAATGGAGGCTATTGTTTATATATTTCCCAGTTTTGGCTACATCACGTGACGTGTTAAGGGGGGAGAACCTAAACAACAAGGAACCACAAAAATGTTGCTAAGGAAATCTATAAACCTCCATAACTTTGGTTCCTGGACTCCAGTGGGCATCAAAGTTTGTAGTGTTTGTTTGATTCACGTTCCCTTTAAATATTTCGAACCATGCCCATATTTGGTGTGTCACGTGACCAAAATGAAAAATGTCTAAAAACTCGGAAGGATTTGATCGTTTTCAAATTATTATTTTAGAATTTCCCGAAGGACGTCAATATCGACAACTTGTAGCATGCGTTTGATGAAATGTACAATATTTCAGAAGTTATAAAGCTTTAAAACACTTAAAGCTTTATAACTTCCGAAATATTGGGCAATTTCGGGCACAAGCTGTAAAACATCGTGATTTTCGTGAGCTCCTTGAACTATGTTAGTATAAAAATAGTTTTAAAACGGAGAAGAACTAAATATACAACTATTTTAGTTAAAGTTTTCCGTAAAGATCGTAACCCGATCTCCGTGTTGCTTATGCGAATCTACTCTTTATTAATAGATAAAAGTCGTTTTACAATTTGTTCTAAAAACAACGTAAACTAAAAGAATTGTAGTTCTTCTATATTTCAAAACTGTTTTTATACTAAAAGAGTTGAAGGAACTCAAGAAAAACACGATGGTTTGCAGCTTGTACCCGAAATTGCCTCGCTTCTATGTTCAAGTGTATTGTTATGCAAATATCACATTTTTTTAACCATAATAACATTTCATTTTTTTGTGAATTGCCGGCTCGAGGTGAGAACACCAGTGAAAAATTATAACTAAGCATTATTGGGAAAGCTTCGGACAATCAAGTTAAAGGATTTTGTCCGGTAGATTCCCAGGCTAAGTTTCAGTTTCACAGAGCTATTGGTTTGTCGTGCAGAGAGAGTTAAACGTTCGTGAAACCCTCCTTTGGACGTGCATAGTACATGAAAATTATGGGTGCGCTTGCAATGCCACTCAGTGGCAAGCGGCGTTTTTATCTAGCGCTATTCTTTTAATTTAATGTGATAGCTATTGGAAAGATGTGTGGCTGCTAGTAATTGGAACAGAAACCATGCAGGCGTTTTGGAGATAGAGGGCAGCAAAGTGGGGGCAAAACGTGCTTTTCAGATCCAAGATGGCGGACATTCGCTAATGTTTCAGGGTGCTCTAACTTTGGCAACGGAAGACCAATTAACTTGAAACTCGGCACAATAACTTAAAATTATGAGTTATATTGATTACATTTTTGAAAATGCACGATTTCTTGCTGAGTCAGCATTTTTCGGCATTTTGACAGCCGTCACTCAAATTTAGATGTCACGTTACCATGACAACTTGAATGTCACATGGTAATCAAAATGTAGAACTGTATGCGAACTATCATCCTGCCAAGTTTCAACGCATTAACTTTAAAGACAAAGAGGATAGAAGTATTTTTCAAATTAGTCAAAATAGTTATTTTGGGTGCCATTTTGTATCAGGCTTTCGCGGGCCCTGTCGTCAAGGATTCCTGGCTTTCCGTTGTTTTTTTCGCTCATCGCAAGATAAATTTCCTCTAAAACAACACGCCGAAGACTTAGCTAAATTTAAAACACTAACTCTATTTTCTACATTTTTTTAACCATAGCAACATTACATTTTCTCGTGAATTGCCAGCTCGAGGTGAGAACACTAGTGAAAAATGCTGACTAAACATTATTGGGAGAGCTTCGGGCAATCAACTTGAATGTTATTGTCCGGTGATTCGCAGGATAAGTTTCAGTTTCACAGAGCTAGTGGTTTGGCGTGCAGAGAGAGTTAAACCCGCCATTGGCGAATTGTGTAAATAAAATAAAATAAAAAAAATAAACGTTCGTGAAACCCTCCTTTGGACATGAAAATTATGGGTGCGCTTGCAGTGCCACTGGTAAGCGGCGTTTTTATCTAGCGCTATTCTTTTAATTTCGGTGGATAGCTATTGGAATGATGCGTGGCTGATAGCAACGTTTGGGAGATAGAGTGAAGCAAAATGGGGGCAAAACTTGCTTTTCAGATCCAAGATGGCGGACATTAGAAATGTTTCAGGGTGCTGTAACTTTGGCAACGGAAGGCTAATAAACTTGAAACTCGGCACAATAACTTCCCATGACAATTTCTATTGATTTCATTTTTAAAAATGCACGATGTCTTGCTGAGTCAGCATTTTGCGGCAAAAAGCCCAATTTTGACAGCCGTCACTCAAATTTACAGATGTCACGTTACCATGGCAATGTCACATAGTAATCGAAATGTATAGCTGTATGCGGACTATCATCCTGTCAATTTTCAACGCATTAATGTTAAAAACAAAGAAGATAGCGTCCTTAGAAGTTTGTCAAGTCAGTCGATTTACCGCCATTTTGAAATCCAAGATGGCGTACATTGGGAATGTTTCAGGGCCAATAATAATTTTATCCTATTTCATTTTATTTGATGGTAATACCATGTATAAATATGGGGATACCAAATAAACCCCTCAAAAACAATATATCTAGGCTCATTCTTTTGGGAGAGTTTAAAGGAATTTTGATTTTTGACTAAAACTGACGACCCAACCCTTAAAGAAATCAAAGATGGCCGCCGTGGCACGTATCGAGATAAAAACACTCTTGATAGGCGAACAAATGTTCTCAAACTTTCACACACAACATATCTAGGCTTGTTATCTCAATTGGGAAAGTTTGAAGGAAGTTTGATTTTTGACTCAAAATGACGACCATACCCCTTTGAAAAAAATCCAAGATGGCCGCCGTGGCAAATGACACTCTAAATATGTCACCAAATGTTCTCCAACGCTTACATTAAGATCAGAAGAACACTCTAAATAGTCCATCAAATGTTCTTAGACGATCACACACTAAATATTTAAGATTTCGATTTTCATTCTGCGCTAATTACTGAGAGAGCCTGCTGAAAATTGGAATCACGAATAAAAAATAGAAACTGACTTGAAAAAAATAAAAAAAATACACGATGAGATAGTACGATTGTTAGTCTACACACCTAAAAAGAGAACAATAATTACCGTGAAAACTGTAAAATCCTCCAACGTCCAGCCCCATAACAACTAAGGGACCACCAAAACGGCGGGACATCAACCACTAAAGTCCCATGCTAAATTGTTTTATCATAACACTTTCTCCTATTTCCCTCCTTATCCCAACACTCCCCCCTTTTCTTGCATTCCATCTTATTTCCCCTTATCCCAACTACTCCTTATCCTTGCACTCTCCCCTTTCCCCCTTTATCCTAACATATTTTCCATGTAACGAATTTATCTTTTTTTTTAACATACATTTTATTTACTGGAAATAGCATTTTTATTTTCCCCACCAGGATTTGAACCAACGACTTCTTGCTCTAGAGTCAGACGGATCAACTCGGATCACATGTCCGTATCGGATCAACTCGGATCGACTCGGACCAGACAAAAAATGAAAACAATCTACACAATCTACTCGGACTGGACTAAAATGAAATTCGTAACATGTAAGACGTAGAAAAAAGATACCTTTTTTTCATTTCTTCCTCCTAAATGTTCACCCCGATCACCGTCAGATCGCGGCAATCATGCAAGCCGCCATTTTGTTCATCTGATGCCAGGCCTCTCTCCCGTTTTGGTCTGAAATAGTTTATAGATTTTGACCATTTTGGTCTGAAATAGGGTATGTTCTATGCACTCTAGCCTGGAATCTGGTTCGGCGTTTTAAACAAAACTTTTTTTTTCCATTAACATCGGGTAGTTTGAAGCCCTTCTAAAATGTTTACGCAAATAGAACCTATTCTTGCGGGTAGTTGAAGTCATGTATTAGACACGTGTACTAATGTTACAGGTCTGAAATATTTTTGTGTCAGATCTGAAATAGGGTATGGAAAATCACATATTTTGGTCCGATATAGGGTAAGGGTTTGAAGAAGCAGGCCACACACCCCCACCAAAAATGTCAGGGAGTTTGCGCACACTAAAACCAACTGCAACCTCAATATTTGGCGGCTTGCTAACAAAAATAAACGCAACCTCAAAGACCCTACTTCTCAGGAAGACAATAAACGTTTATGCTTCGAGTTATACTGAAATTGTACTGGGAGTTATACTGCGAGTATAACTCGCAGTATATCTCGCAGTATAACTCGCAGTATAACTCGCAGTATAACTCGCAGTATAACTTCAGTATAACTCGCAGTATAATTTCAGTATAACTCGCAGTATAACTTGTAGTATATCAGTTCAATATAACTCGCAGTATAATTTCAGTATAACTCGCAGTATAACTTGTAGTATCAGTTCAATATAACTCGCAGTATAATTTCAGTGTAACTCGCAGTATAACTCGCAGTATAATTTCAGTATAACTCGCAGTGTAATTTCAGTATACCTCGCAGTATAATTTCAGTATAACTCGCAGTATAACTCGCAGTATAATTTAAGTATACCTCGCAGTATAATTTCAGTATAACTTGCAGTATAACTCGCAGTATAACTCGCATTTGTACCTCTGGATAATGATTTTCTAGCTTTCTGATTGGTTCCCTCCTCTATGGATCTGAGCCATTATTCTTAAGTTGACCAAATATGGAAAAATGATGAATTTCTTGTACTTGTATATCCAACAAGGGCGAATGGAATAATTGTTTGATTAAAAACATCACTAGCTTTATGTTAAACTAATCAGTATTCTTTTTAAAAATTTCTAAATAGACTGAGTGATTTTTCAGTTCAATCTAAATGAAGCATGGTTTGTATGAAAACGGCGGCAAAAACTGCTGGCGCGGTCTGCCAGTTCAGTTAGCACCGTGAATGAAAACGAAGAGCAAAACAGAATTTTAATCTTCGCTCTGTGTCTTCTAAAGTTTGGTATATTCTGGAAAATTGTGCAAATGGTTTAGCTTAAAAAGGAAAGATCAGAAATAATTGTGGAGCTGAACATTATATTCATTTTACAAGTTGAATGAACAGCTGAACGGGTTGTTTACGGCGAGCAAATCGTGCACGACTACGGAATTAATTGTGTTGAAACCAGCGAAACTGAGCCAGTTAAAATCACGTTCACTGTTAAGTAAAACGCAAAGGAAAGCGTCAATATCTACATGGATGGAGAGAAAAAGAGTGATCTTCGAAGATAATTTCATGTGAAGTGGTCCTCCTCGATTGTACCATCACCAACGCTTGACGATCGATCGAATGCGATATTTATGCTTTCTCGTTCCCGATATTTATTGTGTTGATTTTGAAAGCTTACTCCAGCTGGAATTGACAAGCCGATACTGAATAGGTTAAGCTTAAAATTGTAGTATAAACAGGTTTTCATTCAGTTTAAATGTGTGCAGATTTGTATTGGTTTCAGTTCGGGACTTCCTGTAAGCAAATTTGTTTCAGGCTTCCTTGCATGCAGTGCTCGTTCAGTTGCATTTGTTGTACATTTGTAGGCATGTATTTTTCTTGGAGCGGAAATTTTTTTTTTGGCATCTTCCGGTTATTTGAGTGTTTGAAAATTTACTAAAACAGTTATTCTTCTCGGACTTGCCGGATATGAGCTGATTATAAGCGCCTCGTTGGTTATATATATCAGCTCATATCCGGCGCGTCCTCGAAGAATAACTGTTAAGTATAACTCGCAGTATAATTTCAGTATAACTCGCAGTATAATTTCAGTATACCTCGCAGTATAATTTCAGTATAACTCGCGGTATAACTCGCAGTATAACTCGCAGTATCACTTCAGTATAAATCGCAGTATCACTTCAGTATAACTCGCAGTATAATTTCAGTATAACTCGCAGTATCACTTCAGTATAACTCGCAGTATAATTTCAGTATAACTCGCGGTATAACTCGCAGTATAACTCGCAGTATCACTTCAGTATAACTCGCAGTATAATTTCAGTATAACTCGCAGTATAATTTCAGTATAACTCGCGGTATAACTCGCAGTATAACTCGCAGTATCACTTCAGTATAACTCGCAGTATAATTTCAGTGTAACTCGCAGTATAACTCGCAGTATCACTTCAGTATAACTCGCAGTATAATTTCAGTATAACTCGCAGTATCACTTCAGTATAACTCGCAGTATAACTCGCAGTATAATTTCAGTATAACTCGCAGTATCACTTCAGTATAACTCGCAGTATCACTTCAGTATAACTCGCAGTATAATTTCAGTATAACTCGCAGTATCACTTCAGTATAACTCGCAGTATCACTTCAGTATAACTCGCAGTATAATTTCAGTATAACTCGCAGTATCACTTCAGTATAACTCGCAGTATAATTTCAGTATAACTCGCAGTATCACTTCAGTATAACTCGCAGTATAATTTCAGTATAACTCGCAGTATAATTTCAGTATAACTCGCAGTATAATTTCAGTATAACCCGCGGTATAACTCGCAGTATAACTCGCAGTATCACTTCAGTATAACTCGCAGTATAATTTCAGTGTAACTCGCAGTATAACTCGCAGTATCACTTCAGTATAACTCGCAGTATAATTTCAGTATAACTCGCAGTATCACTTCAGTATAACTCGCAGTATAACTCGCAGTATAATTTCAGTATAACTCGCAGTATCACTTCAGTATAACTCGCAGTATCACTTCAGTATAACTCGCAGTATAATTTCAGTATAACTCGCAGTATCACTTCAGTATAACTCGCAGTATCACTTCAGTATAACTCGCAGTATAATTTCAGTATAACTCGCAGTATAATTTCAGTATAACTCGCAGTATCACTTCAGTATAACTCGCAGTATCACTTCAGTATAACTCGCAGTATAATTTCAGTATAACTCGCAGTATAATTTCAGTATCACTTCAGTATAACTCGCAGTATAATTTCAGTATAACTCGCAGTATAATTTCAGTATAACTCGCAGTATCACTTCAGTATAACTCGCAGTATAATTTCAGTATAACTCGCAGTATAATTTCAGTATAACTCGCAGTATCACTTCAGTATAACTCGCAGTATCACTTCAGTATAACTCGCCGTATAATTTCAGTATAACTCGCAGTATCACTTCAGTATAACTCGCAGTATCACTTCAGTATAACTCGCAGTATCACTTCAGTATAACTCGCAGTATCACTTCAGTATAACTCGCAGTATAATTTCAGTATAACTCGCAGTATCACTTCAGTATAACTCGCAGTATCACTTCAGTATAACTCGCAGTATCACTTCAGTATAACTCGCAGTATAAATTCAGTATAACTAGTAGTATAACTCGCAGCAAGGTTAGTGAATAGGAAACGCACAGATGTCGAGAAACTACCGGAACTCCACTCAATCTCTAAAGCCTGGATATCAGACCCACACCCAAAACAATAATTCCTATCCGAGCTTTGTGAGGACCTGTGCATCACATATCACTAATTTTAAGAATAGGCAAAACAACGATAGGTAACCATGCTTGTTTACCTATATTTCTATAGCGCTTTACAATAAAAAACTATTAAAATGAACTGAAGGGAGTCCCATGCTAAATTGTTTTATCATAACACTTTCTCCTATTTCCCTTTTATTTCTCCTTATCCCAACACTACCCCCTTTTTTCCCTTATCCCAACACTACCCCCTTTTTTCCCTTATCCCAACAGTACCCCCTTTTTCCCTTATCTCAACACTACCCCCGTTTTGTCCTTATCCCAACACTACCCCCCTTTTTTCCTTATACCAACACTCCCTCCCTTTGTCCTTATACCAACAATCCCCCTTTTTACCTTATCCCAACACTCCCCTCTTTTCTTGCATTCCATCTTATTTCCCCTTATCCCAACTACTCCTTATCCTTGCACTCCCCCCTTTCCCCCTTTATCCTAACATATTTTCCATGTAACGAATTTATCTTTTTTTTAACATACATTTTATTTACTGGAAATAGCATTTTTATTTTCCCCACCAGGATTTGAACCAACGACTTCTTGCTCTGGAGTCAGACCCCTTATCCACTACACCACACTGACCACTGCTGAAAGATTGGGTTATTTTCTTAGTATCAGTAACTTATTAGTCCCAGGTTTACCTTATTTTAAATTCACACATATTAAAAATACAATAACGCAAGTATGTGCAAAGTTTCAGTTCATCGGAAGACATTCCATGTCAGTTAGGGTACTTTGAATTGCAAAGAGTCAAGTTTTTTTCGCGGCGGGAAATCAAACACGACTTCAAATCAAAATAAAACTTGTAATTTCTAACCAATGTTATTGAAATGTTATAACAGAGTGTGAAACTACATGGATAATAGCATGATATGTTCTTTTCTGCTTTACCTTGCATATTTGGGGCGATTTTCAAGTGCAAATACTAAATGCGACGGGAAATCAACCAAAATCATATTTTTTTCAATGATGTATTTTAAGGTTGAACTTGCACTAATTTTGATGTTTACTTTCGAAAATGTACAATTTTATGGCAATGTCAATGGAGATTACTTGAATAGATCAACGATATCAGTAATTTTAACGGGTAGTCAAAATTGATCATTCAGTGTAGCGAACAAAATGGGCACCAAGTTTTCGGCCAGTTTAGGTTATAATCGCCGTATCTTTCCTTTCATTGGCGGAGACTTTCCAACATTTCTTCCAAAGAGAGTTTATTTAGTTACCTATCAATTCTTACAAAGGTTAATTGCTTTTGCCAAGTATCATCAAAATTATTTACCTTTGTATGTGGACTATCACAAGAAGATAGAAGTCTTCCAAATTGGTCAAAACAGCTCTTTTGGGCGCCATTTTGTATCAGGCTTTCGCGGGCCCTGTCTTCAAGGATTCTTGTGAATTGCCGGCTCGAGGTGAGAACACCAGTGAAAAATTATAACCAAGCATTATTGGGAAAGCTTCGGGCAATCAATTTAAAGGATGTTGTCCGGTAGATTCGCAGGATAAGTTTCAGTTTCACAGAGCTTTTGGTTTGGCGTGCAGAAAGAGTTAAACGTTCGTGAAACCCCCCGGGGGGGGGGGTACTCCCTATAATGGACTATACGAGGAGGCTCCGCCCGAAAGGTGCACCTTTTCAGACTGGAGGTATATAAAAGGGTAGGGATTTCACGAGTTGGAGTAAATAAAAGGGTAGGGATTTCACGAGTTGGAGTATAGAAAAGGGTAGGGATTTCACGAGTTGGAGTATAGAAAAGGGGGAAAACTGTCATTGAGGTATGAGGTGGAGTACAGGTTTGAAGTTCTTAGCCATCGTAAGACAGCTTCCTTCCACTTCCTTCTGGGGATATATATTGTTCATTAAGTTCATTCCAAGAGTATAGAAAAGGGATGCAGTGTTTCTACTGTAGGTATGTGAAAGGGGTACCATTTTCATAATTTCTATGGAAGGTATATGAAAGGGGTACGATTTTCCATGGAAGGTATATGAAAGGGGTACCTTTTCTGTCAAAAATGGTATGTAAAAGGGTAAGGGGTTGGACCTCTGGGCGGAGCCTCCCCGTAAAAAACTTTTTTGAGTACCCCCGGGGTGAAACCCTCCTTTGGACGTGCAAAGGTACATGGAAATTATGGGTGCGCTTGCAGTGCCACTGGTAAGCGGAGTTTTTATCTAGCGCTATTCTTTTAATTTAGTTTGATAGCTATTGGAAAGATGTGTTGCTTCTAGTAATTGGAACAGAAACCATGCAGGCGTTTGGAGATAGAGGGCAGCAAAGTGGGGACAAAATCTGCTTTTCAGATCCAAGATGGCGGACATTCACCAATGTTTCAGGGTGCTCTAACTTTGGCATCGGAAGACCAATTAACTTGAAACACAGCACAATAACTGATGAGTTATATTGATTACATTTTTGAAAATGCACGATTTCTTGCTGAGTCAGCATTTTTCGGCATTTTGACAACCGTCAATCAAATTTAGATGTCACGTTACCATGACAACTTGAATGTCACATGGTAATCAAAATGTAGAACTGTATGCGAACTATCATCCTGCCAAGTTTCAACGTTTCATCCTGCCAAGTTTTAAAGACAAAGAGGATAGAGGTATTTTTCAAATTAGTCAAAATAGTTATTTTGGGTGCCATTTTGTATCAGGTTTTCGCGGGCCCTGTCGTCAAGGATTCTTGGCTTTCCGTTGTTTTTTTCGCTCATCGCAAGATAAATTCCCTCTAAAACAACATGCCGAAGACTTAACTAAATTTAAAAACACTAACTCTATTTTCTACATTTTTTTAACCATAGCAACATTACATTTTCTCGTGAATTGCCGGCTCGAGGTGAGAACACTAGTGAAAAATGCTGACTAAAACATTAATGGAGAGCTTCGGGCCAATCAACTTAAATGTTATTGTCCGGTGATTCGCAGGATAAGTTTCAGTTTCACAGAGCTTTGGTTTTGGCGTGCAGAGAGAGTTAAACGTTCGTGAAACCCTCCTTTGGACGTGCATAGTACATGAAAATTATGGGTGCGCTTGCAGTGCCACTGGTAAGCGGCGTTTTTATCCGGCGCGGTAGGTACTTGGTGTATGGGGACATATATTGTACCCTGCATGTATTATCTATTCTTACTTTACTAATGGGGACATATATTGTACCCTGTATATATATCTATTCATACTTTACTCTTTATTTTACTTGCTTTGGTGTACTTTACTTGCAATATATGTCCCCATTAGTAAAGTAAGAATAGATAATATATGCAGGGTACAATATATGTCCCCATACACCAAGTACCTACCTCCAGCGCTATTTTTTAATTTCGTTGGATAGCTATTGGAAAGATGCGTCGCTGATAGCAACGTTTGGGAGATAGAGGGAAGCAAAATGGGGCAAAACCTGCTTTTCAGATCCAAGATGGCGGACATTAGGAATGTTTCAGGGTGCTGTAACTTTGGCAACGGAAGGCTAATAAACTTTAATTGAAACTCGGCACAATAACTACTTGCATGACAATTTCTATTGATTTCATTTTTAAAAATGCACGATGTCTTGCTGAGTCAGCATTTTGCAGCAAAAAGCCCAATTTTGACAGCCGTCACTCAAATTTACAGATGTCACGTTACATGGCAATGTCACATGGTAATCGAAATGTATAGCTGTATGCGGACTATCATCCTGTCAATTTTCAACGCATTAATGCTAAAACAAAGAAGATAGAGTCCTTAGAAGTTGGTCAAGTCAGTCGATTTAGCCGCCATTTTGAAATCCAAGAAGGCGTACATTGGGAATGTTTCAGGGTCCTCTAACTCTGGCACTAGAAGGCCAATAATAATTTTATCCTATCTCAATTTATTTTATGGTAATACCATGTATAAATATGGGGATACCAAATAAAACCCCTCAAAAACAATATATCTAGGCTCATTCATTTGGGAGAGTTTAAAGGAATTTTGATTTTTGACTAAAACTGATCATGACGACCCAACCCTTAAAGAAATCAAAGATGGTCGCCGTGGCAAATATCGAGATAAAAACACTCTTGATAGGCGAACAAATGTTCTCAAACTTTCACACACAACATATCTAGGCTTGTTATCTCAATTGGAAAGTTTGAAGTAAGTTTGATTTTTGACTCAAAATGACGACCATACCCTTGAAAAAAATGACACTCTAAATATGTCACCAAATGTTCTCCAACGCTTAAATTAAGATCAGAAGAACACTCTAAATAGTTCATCAAATGTTCTTAGACGATCACACACTAAATATTTAGGATTTCTATTTTCATTCTGCGCTGATTACTGAGAGAGCCTGCTGAAAAATTGGAATCACGAAAAAAAATAGAAAGTGACTTGAAAAAAATAAAAAAAATACATGATGAGATAGTACGATTGTTAATCTACATACCTAAAGAGAGAAACAATAATTACCGTGAAAACTGTAAAATCCTCCAACGTCCAGCCCCATCAACAATTAAGGGACCACCAAAAAGGCGGGACATCAACCACCCGGCGGGTCATCAACCACCCGGCGGGACATCAACCATAAAATGAGGCGGGACATCAACCAACGGCGGGACATCAACCATAAGTGAGTCGGGACATCAACCACACGGCGGGACATCAACCATATGGCGGAAATCAACCAAAATCGCGGCGGGGTATCAACACGTATATAGCTCTCTCTCTCTCTCTCTCTCCTCTCTCTCTCTCTCTCTCTCTAGAAGAAAAAGTCGGGCACTTTTGTAACCTTGTCTCTCTTTGCGATAGCTTCAACAATACTGTATGCGACGAAATGATTTCAAAGATTGACATAACCATCAACATGTAATTCCAATTCATACAAGTGGTCAGTTAATACCATTTTAAAATGACTGAGTTAGCTGCTGATTTTCACCTGAAAGGTTACAAAATGTGCCCGATTTTGTGGTAAGCGCTTTGTTAAGAGCTTTAAATCTGGTTTCTTGGCCAAAATGTAGCTATTGCTTTACCATTTATATGCCACACGATTCTCTCGATTACCACATTAATTTAAATTGGAGATATCACGGCCAGAAAAAAATCTGCCGTGTAAGTGTTTGACTCTTCATGCCGATGAGAAGAATCAAAGATCGGAAAAAGCTCCTTTTTGTTTCTCGAGTTTGAAAACGTTATTTCACCATTTATAATCAATCAATCTTGCTCAAATTTTCACAGACATAAAAGCAATCATGCGGCAATACAACAATGTAAAAATGAGGAAAAGCGACTGATTTCGTACGTTTTTATGAAGATTTAAAGTTATCCTTGTCTTAAAAGCGGCAATGTTACAAAAGTTCCCTATTTGCTAGATGTTCCAAATGGTAGTTTCGGCATATTTTTGAAAGAGATACCTAACATTATTACAATCAAATTAAACATTAGTACAATAGGAACAGGTGATCAAAAATTCACATTTGTCCTTTTAAAGGGAAGGGATTTTTAACTACGAAAAGGTTTTATAAACACCAACGTCATTAAGCGCAAACACAGATAAGTCTATATGAACGCAATAGTTGACAGTTTAACTAGTGCATGGGCAAATGATATAGTGCAAATGCATCATTTACATACTTTATAACATAAGCAACTCTTTCTCTACATTTTACATCACACAGCTTAGGGATATTTTCAAAACTATGCGCTTAAACAATCACGCGTAACAAGGCCCTGGATAACACTTTGTCGTGGTTTGCCCTTCACTTGTACGCACCCCCTTCACTTGTACACACTCCCCTTCACTTGTACGCACCCCCTTCACTTGTACGCACTCCCTTCACCTGTACGCACCCCCTTCAATTGTACGCACCCCCATTCACCTGTACGCACCCCCTTCACTTGTACGCACCTCCATTCACCTGTACGCACCCCCACTCACTTGAACGCACCCCCATTCACCTGTACGCACCCCCATTCACTTGTACGCACCCCCTTCACCTGTACGCACCCCCTTCACCTGTACGCACCCCCTTCACTTGTACGCTGCCCCTTCACTGTACGCACCCCCTTCACCTGTACGCACCCCCTTCACTTGTACGCACACCCCTTCACCTGTACGCACCCCCTTCACTTGTACGCACCCTCTTCACGTGTACGCACCCCCTTCACCTGTACGCATCCCCTTCACCTGTACGTACCCTTTTCACCTGTACGCACCCCCTTCACCTGTACGCACCCCCTTCACTTGTACGCACTCCCTTCACCTGTACGCACTCCCTTCACCTGTACGTACCCCCTTCACTTGTACGCACCCCCTTCACCTGTACGCACCCCCTTCACCCTGTACGTACCCCCTTCACCTGTATACACCCCCTTCACTTGTACGCACCCCCTCACCTGTACGTATTCCTCCACCTGTACGCACCCCCTTCACCTGTACGTATCCCTTCACCTGTACGTACCCCCTTCACCTGTACGCACCCCCTTCACCTGTACGCACCCCCTTCACTTGTACGCACCCCCCTTCACCTGTACGTATCCCTTCACCTGTACGTACCCCCTTCACCTGTACGCACCCCCCTTCACCTGTACGCACCCCCTTCACCTGTACGCACCCCCTTCACCTGTACGCACTCCCTTCACCTGTACGCACTCCCCTTCACTTGTACGCACCCCCTTCACTTGTACGCACCCTCTTCACGTGTACGCACCCCCTTCACCTGTACGCACTCCCTTCACCTGTACGTACCCCTTCACTTGTACGCACCCCCTTCACCTGTACGCACCCCCTCACTTGTACGCACCCCCTTCACCTGTACGCACTCCCTTCACCTGTACGCACTCCCCTTCACTTGTACGCACCCCCTTCACTTGTACGCACCCTCTTCACGTGTACGCACCCCCTTCACCTGTACGCACCCCTTCACCTGTACGTACCCTTTTCACCTGTACGCACTCCCTTCACCTGTACGCACTCCCTTCACCTGTACGCACTCCCCTTCACTTGTACGCACCCCCTTCACTTGTACGCACTCGATTCACCTGTACGCACTCCCTTCACCTGTACGTACCCCCTTCACCTGTACGCACCCCCTTCACCTGTACGCACCCCTTCACCTGTACGCACTCCCTTCACCTGTACGCACTCCCCTTCACTTGTACGCACCCCCTTCACTTGTACGCACCCTCTTCACGTGTACGCACCCCCTTCACCTGTACGCACTCCCTTCACCTGTACGTACCCCCTTCACTTGTACGCACCCCCTTCACCTGTACGCACCCCCTTCACCTGTACGCACCCCCTTCACTTGTACGCACTCCCTTCACCTGTACGCACTCCCTTCACCTGTACGCACTCTCCTTCACTTGTACGCACCCCCTTCACTTGTACGCACCCTCTTCACGTGTACGCACCCCCTTCACCTGTACGCACCCCCTTCACCTGTACGTACCCTTTTCACCTGTACGCACCCCCTTCACTTGTACGCACCCCCTTCACTTGTACGCACTCGATTCACCTGTACGCACTCCCTTCACCTGTACGTATCCCCTTCACTTGTACGCACCCCCTTCACCTGTACGCACCCCTTCACCTGTACGTACCCCTTCACCTGTATGCACCCCCTTCACTTGTACGCACCCCTTCACCTGTACGCACCCCTTCACCTGTACGCACCCCCTTCACCTGTACGTACCCCCTTCACCTGTACGTACCCCCTCCACCGGTACGCACCCCCTTCACTTGTACGCACCCCCTTCACTTGTACGCACCCCCTTCACTTGTACGCACCCCCTTCACTTGTACGCCCTCCTCTTTACTTGTACGCACTCCCATTCACTTGCACGCATTCCCCTTCACTTGTACGCACTCCCCTTCACTTGTACGCACTCCCCTTCACTGGTACGCATCCCCTTCACTTGTACGCATTCCCCTTCACTTGTACGCACTCCCATTCACTTGTACGCCCTCCCTCCTAATAGTGTCTTACCTTTTCAAGTGGTAAAGTTGTTGTTATGGTATGCGAAAATAAATTCTTCAAAAGGAAGATTGGGGCAAACAGATCTTGAAGAAAGCGGCCTTGGACACCATAGTTAACCGCGTCAAATACGAGATGCGCATTGTAAAGTGCAAGAAACTGAAATAGTCAGATCTTCTCGACAGTGAAGGAAGCCCGACAACACTCATGTAGTCGTGCCTTGAACGTTTTGAAATTCCATAAACATCCATTTACAAATCAAACGTTGCCTTTAATTGTAAGTTAAGTGTCTTACTTTAAAGTTGTTGTTGTTATGGTATGCGAAAATGATGTACTAGATCTTCGTTTGAGTTACCCCTGGAGTAGTTTTAGTAAACTTGTGACATATATTTTGGACGCTTCTAAAACTTTTCCCTATATGTTTAGTTTTGTTGAGTCTCTTTGACAGAAGTAATAAGCAAAAATCACGGCGTAACATCACCTTCGGAGCTTAAGATTCCATACAGTAAAATTAAGCTGGTAAGGCAATATATACAAAGAGGTTATTAAGCGGAAAGTTGTGTAATACGGGTGGGTATTTTTACGAGTCAGTTTTTATTTTTTCGAGTCTTTTAAATTGTTTATTATACGACATAATATATTTCCTACAATATAGGCTTTCAACAGTGTTTTCCGTAGCGCGCGGTCTCATATTTGCACTCGCTTTTGTGCGTATTCGCACTCTAAAATGCTATTTTATTTTGATTATATTCTACACGAAATTACATGTTATTTTCAACTTCAACATCGTTTAGATATTTTTCCTATTGATCACCATCTGAAACGTAACAAAATAGTATTTTAATGTTGTAGATGTACCTATGACTGTGGTTTATATCCGTCTCGAAAGTGATGTTGTATTTTCAAGATTTTTTTGCATTAAAACATTTTGTTGTTTCCAGTCATCTTTTTCTAGGTCGTTCGGGTAATTAAGTACAAGTATGTAATTTATTTTCGAGAGTGAAAAGGTCGAAACGCATTTAGGAAATGGGATAGAATCGAAATATGTCTTGACTTGTATTACTTTCTCGAGATATTTTAACAACCGGCAAATAGAAACAACTTACTCGCCGATAGACGAAATATGTTTTCTTGGACATGAGTGTCTTTTTATATTGAGTTGACAATACCAACACCTCAGTTTGCTAGTTGTGTACGGGAAGTAAGCTTTGGATAAGCAATTTAACGTTGTCCTAGTCACGTTACAAAAGTTCCCTAGTCACGTTACAAAAGTTCCCTAGTCACGTTACAAAAGTTCCCTAGTCACGTTACAAAAGTTCCCTAATGTTACAAAAGTTCCCTAGTAGCGTTACAAAAGTTCCCTACGTTACAAAAGTTCCCTATTTTCGTTACAAAAGTTCCCTATTTTCGTTACAAAAGTTCCCTTTCTTCTGGCCCTCTCTCTCTCTCTCTCTCTCTCTCTCTCTCTCGCCCTCGCTCTTACATGTCTTACATGGGTGCGGGAGAAGAGAGACCCTAGGAACGAGGTTGGAATTTATTGTACGTCATTGGCCTATCTCCTCAAATTTAAATTTTACGTCATTTTATATATGCTGTAATAATTTTTGGATCTTTGAATCGATGGGTTTCAATTTCTTTGAAGATTTTTTTTCTGGGCTTCCTTCGAACTGGTTTACTTGCTCCACAACTGCTAAGATCATTTTCTATTTTTTGATAATTCAGAGTATAATATTCTGATAGAAATTAGGCCAAATTTTAATAATTAACTACTTCTTCGTTGATATTTAGAAATGGCCAAACGCTATGCAGTGAAAGGAAACAAACGTTATTTAATTGTTTAATGTTACTAGACAATTTTTTAGTGAAATATGAAAAATATAGTAAGATTAAACCTAGGCCTTGTGTGATAATCGCTTGAGTAGCAGACAAACATTCAACAAAAATAAATAAATTTCGGCGTTCATACTGGAAGCCCACAGTTGTGATATGATTACCTACTGGTGTTTGTAATTTAATTTGATCCTGACGATAGCAGTGTACAGAGTAGTCTCATAAATGGAAATGGTGATCTTGTTTGCAAACTTATACGTATATAAAAATGATTTTCTGATCCCACATGAAATTTAGTCCAAGTAGTCCTAAAGATACAGGATCAACAAAATTACTATTCATCAGTTTTTAGTAGAGAGGATTGTCCAAGGAGCTAATAATTGCTTCCTTCTTCGAAGGTTAGTGCATTAGTACATTTATAACAGTTGAGTATAGTTTATTTCAATCATTTCAGAAACTGATTTGAGGTTTCGGGTTTTCGTGTATCATGTATTATGTACATGTATTCCCGCACTTTTTTAGGAAAAAGTTTTAATCTTCTATACCATATGTTAAAATTCACAGTTATGAAGAATATTGAACAAACATCACCTTGAACAATCATTCATATTTCATTTTTTCTGTTTTCAATATAGGAACAGTAGAAGTTATAACAATAGAGAAAGCGAAAAATACAAATACGTACAGTTACTTTTGACTCGACGTTCTTTGTTTTTCAAATTCAATCTCTCTTTCTTTTTCCGTTTCATACAAAGACACAGCTTGACATTTCATTTCATTTTTAAATCACCTGGAGGCTAGAATTGAAGACACTATAAAAATGAATTTTAATTAACCCTGCAAGTGATTAGTCCTGTGTCAGAGTGCAGGGCGGAATCGTGTGTCTATCAATTGTTCAGAAAGCAGGCAAATAATACGGATTTACGCAAAGCGCATAACCTCTTTTTCATATAGCTTGAAACACGTAGGTGAGTAATAGAGTTAACAGCACAGTTTGGCGGCTTTTGCAAGTCTTGAATCTCTATAGAAAATAGATCGGCTGTTTTGAAATAGTTCATTATCAATAATTTTTGTTTGACTGGACGCCAGGAGATGACCAACCCTCCCACATGCGCTGTGCTTGTAATGTATGCCATTTATTTCGCGCGCTTAATAATTATGCGTGCCTCGTTTTCGTGCGTGTGTTTACAGGACCTCCATCTTGAATGTTGAGTTACGAACTCATAAGCCGAAAGTTGTAATCTCTCGATGGAATTAAATTAAAGAGATACTTTTCATGGTGTCAGAATAGGGATCAATTCTCAAGAATGGATTTAGCCGGAGTACAGAGTCCTCAAATGGACTGGGAAGCCGAAAATGTACTGACAGCACATCCAGTATTTTCCCGCTACAAGGAATCGGAAAATATAAAACAGTTCGTAACAGACCTGAAGCTTCTGGTGAAAGACTGTTCCTTCAAGGAACTCGACGAAATTATCCGTGAAAGTATTGTGCTTGGAACAAATTCTCAAAAGTTCCGAGAAAAGCTAATCAACGTTGGCAAAGATCTAACCCTTGACAAGGCCACAGACATAATAAAGTCAATGGAGGCGGGCGACGAAGTTGTCCACAGTGTCAAAGGAGATCAACGGTTCAGAAAAGAGCTTCCAAAGTCACCCTCAGTGATGCAAAAGCTGGCGAAATACATGTGGTAGATGTGGAACGACACATGCAAAGGATGCATGCCTAGCCATGGGGAGAACATGCCTAAAGTGCAAGAAAGTACACCACTTCGCCAATATGTGCAAAACACGAGACCAGCAGGTGCACGAAGTCAATGACAACCCCTATCAAGTAAGTGAAAGTTTGTTTGTTGATGCTATCTCAGAAGAGGTTAACCAAGTCAACCAAGTGTTTGTAAACATTGAGATAGGAAATAAGAAGACACTAGTAAGTTTCAAGCTTGATACTGGAGCCCTCAGTGGTGAATGTTATTCCTTCGCATTTGTTTCCCCGACTTGAGTGTAACGATCCAGAGGAGGTTGGACACGAGCCGAACTGCAGTATGGGAGGCGATTTTGGCCAATTAGAGGGCTCGTGTTATCTCGACACGTTATCGCGATCGGAAGACGAAGGGAAGGATATGGTGTTGTTTTCCGGCTATTTTTCTCATTTTATAGCAGTATTGAAAGAGCACAGGGCATCGGAAGAAAGGTAAGTGATTAAGGAGACCGTCTGGGCTGTTTGTTTCTATATTTTGGCAAGGTAACTAGGAATTATTTTGGCTTAAAGTGTTGGCTCCCAAAATGGCGTCCTAATTTTATATAACCGTAGTCGGGTGATACGATCGCGTTTTATGCATCGAGATTTGAAGGATCGAAGCCAGAATTCCCTTGATTTTAAAGTTCAATTCATGAGCTATACCTTAATGGGGTCGCACCCCATCGCACCCCTTACGGATATTTCACTATATGAGTTTAAAGATGGTTGAATTTTGAAGTAAATAACATACCAACAACACCTTGCTTTGTGGATGTCATGGATAACCAACAATCAAACAAATCGATTCTAGGAGCCTATTCAAACTACTACAAAGTTATTTTCTTTCGGCCATCAACCAAGGAGATGGCTGTATAATATATCTGGAGAAGTGTAGAGTAAATGTTTGTGTCATTCTTCTCAGGACTGTTTGGTTGTATCAATGTTGTCTTTATTGTGGTGCCTGTAGAATCCTTGGATATTAGCACCATGATTTTTACATGTTATTTCCCTCTTAAGTTATGAAGGAAAATCGAGATTATATGACTGTTGACAAACTTCAGTCATTTAATATATTCCATGTACAAGTAGGTCAATATTTATTTTCATTTTTTTGCTCAACAGGGAACTGAGTATATGCAGTAATTGAAGTGATTTCCATGGTGGATATATTAACTCATAGCTAGTGTTAGCAGGAGGGAAATTTGCATTGCACATGCGTGTATCCACTGACCGATAACTGTATGAAATTAAATTAGCAATAGATATCGTTCTTACTCTTCGTAAACCTTTCTTTTACAAATATTTCGCAAAAGAAAAATTATTAGCTTGTGGTTAAAATATAACGGCCCGAAGAGATACACACGTTCAGATTCTAGCTATCACGCTGATTTAATTTCAAATTTGTTTTGGAGTCAGTGTTTCATCTCGAGGAAAGATATGCGAAACATGTAGGAGAGCGGTGACCGACTTTCGTAAAACTGGAAAAACCTTTTTTCAGTGCAAATGTGATTTAAATTGAAACAACTCTACATTTAAAAGTAATCACTGTAACATGCAAAAGAAACACGTGATAAATCTTATTGCAGCTCGCGGGAAAATTGGCTCCAACAAACGGTCGACCCCCAAATAAATTTTTTCAGCTCCAAAACGCAAGTAAGTCTTCGACAGTGGATAAGTTTCCCACATAGAAGCCCTCAGAAACGGAGACTGACTTGATTGCAGCTACAAGCAACGCATTTAATTCAAGTAGTCTGCTAGACTTGACAGAGTTGAGGATAGAAGAGACGTGCTTTGGTGAACTCTTCGTGGACCCTTCGGCGACACACCGCTACCAGGGGGACTATTGGAATACGTTGCGGATGAGACGAAGCAGCTCTCAATGCCAAACGTCAGGAGTTTGCTTGTTTTTGTGCAAAAGCTGTGTGTGATGATATTGTTTGTATTTAAAGTACACTAAACATGATCACCCTTTCTCAAAATTGGCAGGGTGTGACCTTCAGAGAGAACTTCAACTTCTGAAGGCAAGGATGTCATAATTATGGAGTTCACGCTGTCGTAAAAGCCACCGATTTCAATTCCAAAGTCTTTGTCAATCAGGGTGGGCACACACTATTTTTAGAACAATATTAACTGCAATGAGAGACCCTCGGCACTCTAATGAAAGATGTGATACTAACAAGTAAAGGACTGTGACTATCATTTATAAGCTCTGCTACGGGCTTAGTCAGGTCTGCAACTAGCTACAAGCTGATCATGGTTTATTTCTCAAAGAATCGAATCTTAATAAAAAAGAGTTAGAGGCTGAAAGAGACTAATGGGAAAATCGTTTTTGTCGAAGAAAGCTCGCCAGTTTATATAGAGAACTTTCAGAAAGCAACGGGAACAAGATCAGCTAGGTTATTTCTGAGGATATCGAAAAATAGTGGCAGCTCGTTTCAATCGTTGACGATTATACGTCAATGAATACATACTAAGCGATGGCCAAAAGGGGATACAATATGTCAACTGAAAAGCATATGTACACTAGTTATTAAGGTCTTTAAGAACGTCAAGGCGATTCTAAAATGTTCACCAGTATAGACGGTATAGACTTCATTTGTACTGTAAAAACCGTTTCTGGCCCTTCTACAATGTACAAACTGGCCTTCACTTATTCCTCTGTAATGCCTGAATGGATCTGTAACTATAAACACCTTCTTTAATCCGAAACTCGAGAGACAGACTTGCTGTGAACGAATACTGTGAAAATGACTCAATTCGAACAATGAGGCATGAAGGATGTACTGAACATTTAGTTAAATTTATCGAGCTCACTCTTAAAAGTAAAAGTGATGTCGCTGCACTGCATTCGATGTCATCTGAGCCCGAGTTGGCTGAATACCTTCAACGACTCTTAATATTCCATCCTGGAGACTGGCCTCCACAGTTTAACAGCAGGCAGATTATAGTTTATGAAACACTTCAAAAATACTGCCAACTGTCAATGTTGGTCATTCCTCTTGTATATCCACTCCAGTTGATCATGCCTATGCCACACCTTTGACTTCTCCATATCCAAAAGTCGCACTGGAGCTAACATTGCTGTTCTAAAGAAACTAATTTAAAACAAAACAAAAGTGAAACAGTGGTAAGGAAATTCTACATGAAAATAAATGTACAACAAATTGCCTTTTAAAAGTATAGTGTTTCACCCTCTGAATAATTACAAAATAGACTACCAAAAAGTAATATTTTTAGTTCTAATGCCATTTTTTCACCAATTATTACAATTACACTTTACAAATATATTTCTTCATTTCGTGGTATTTTGGGGCTGGGGAACTAGGCCAGTTTTTGCTTAAGAAGCCAAATAATGTATTTATTTATACAATAAAATGTAAACAAATGGTTCATGAACACAAAACATCAGATAAACCTCAAATAGCGGCCGATCTCGGAGATTTCTTAGCTGGGTATTAAGAAATGCTAGAATTTTCATAATTTAAGGACAGAAAGAGGAATGCGTTACTAAATCAGGAAAATCAAAAGACAGATTTCCAGAAAGAAAACTTACTATCCAGTATGTACGATAAAGAAAGCAGTAAATTACAACCGAAATCCATTTTTTACAATTAAATTCACCGCATTTTAAAATCGTGCAGGTGTTCCTGGATGTAATTATTGCTAGTTAACGGTGGTGAAGAAGGCTAGATTTCTAGATAAATAAATCCGAAAAGGGTGTAAAATATAATTTTCGACAAAACCAAAGAAAAGTAAGCATTATTTATCGAATGGAATGATTCTTGATCACGCCAGCAAGATGTAAAAAATACTTCACTACCTGTAATGACTTACTAGGTGTAAAAATTTCACCACTAACCTCGCGATGTTTGGGCGCGTAACTACATCCAGCCGCCATCTTGTCCATTGTTGACTTCTTTCACGCAGCAAACGGTTAGCTGATTAATAGCACATCGACACCGAAATGAGCTCACATTTCGTCCGAGACTAAGGAAAAACTCTGAAGATCACATCCTCAGAATAAACTCAAGTTGTTATCGCTGCATCATTACCACAGCAGAACAAGATGTTATTGTAATAGACTAATAATTTACCTGCATTACGATTACATGTATCAGAAAGAAAAAACAATATTACGCTGAATAATTCCAGTTGTACGCGACTTGCTAAAAATCTTCCAGTCACACAAATTCAGTATATCCGCAAACCGAAAAAATCACCAATCCTCAAATTTAAAAACTACAGCAAAAATTCTCGCAGAAAACAGATATGTAAGAGGAATACTGAGAAAATTATCAACTGCATGGAATATCTGTGCCACAAACTAAATCTGAAATAAATATATCGACTTTGTTCAAAAATGATGACACAAAACAGTCTTACGACTGACAAGCCTGTGGCCCTCAGATTGCAGAGCGAATTGAAATTCAGAAATGTTGGTGTTTGTGGAGGGAGGAAAACCAGAATACCCGGAGAAAAACCTCGGAGCAAGGATGAGAACTCAACCCACATGTGACTCCCGACCTGAATCGATTACGCTGTTGAAAAAAGCCGTCTTATTATAAATTAGCCGAAGTTAATCTCTCGCTTTTGTACAAGACCTGGTGTCAGTAATTGTAAGTGTCCCACCAGTGATCCATATTTGTTAACCTTACAATAGCCTTAATGAACCTAGAACACTCATTGGTCGACCGTGCGCATAATACAAGTTGTAACAACCACATCGCAGGCTTTGCGACTGTTTTCTGTTTTTCACACTTGATTACATTTGAATAGTAATCGTATATAAACGTTTTTTACATGCAAGTTGCATTGGACGAACAAGAAGACGGTCTGACGCATTTAACAGTCAGCGAAAGATTTCAAGTCAGAGGTTAGATTGATAATTTTAGGTTTTGTAGACTGTTTAGAATCGAACGAAATCATTAACAGCGAATTTGTGATGATGAATATATGAAATAATTCATATGGACTAACTGCGGTGGAAAGAACGAAAGAGAATGAGATCTTCTCGAGGGCCTGAAAAAAATTCGGGCTCCAACGGGATTTAAACCCATGACTGAGCTATGAAGTCACTGTGAGCTGGTCAATTGCGAGTTCTTTTTATACCCGTAAATTGGTGAAATGGAGATGAGGAATATATGAAACAATTTATACTTCGATGGAAAGAAAGAAAGTATTAGTAAACTATAACATTTAAAACCAAAATTCACGTCAAACTTTCATCGTCTTGCATTACACATTAACACGACATTTGTATTTACGTATCGCCTGAATATCTAGTACTGTATTAATTTTATCACAAACGTGTTGTATTTGCTATTTTTAAGATCGATTTAGAATAACTCTTTGTATTTGAGGGCGTTAACATTAACACACTCTTGTGTATAAATAAATTATTACGTTTAAGGAATAGTAAAATATACCACGTGACTAGATAAAACCGCAAAGCAAGGTTTATAAAAACGTACAAACACAGACGAAGTCCTTCTTGTGTAGTAGTAGTATTCGAAATTTAATTATAGAATGACTTTTCATTTCGTGTCGTTGCCTCACCGGGTTCCTATGACTCTTACGTGGAATTCAATTTCTTGGTATTATGACAATTAGCCCCATGTCTAGATTGGCAGGAAAATGATGAATTGTGGATTTATATTGAGATTAACAAAAATAAATTAGGAACTTTAACAACAATCACGAATTTATTCCAACCCCGTGCCCAGGGTCTCTTTTCCTCGCCACCAAGAGCGATCTCTCGCAGTATATGCCTCATCAACAACTTCGGTGCCAGGGAAAACTTGAGTTTTGACAGTCTTCGAAAAATATTTAAACATCATGTCACAACCGGTACCGGAAATTCACCAGGGTTGATCTATTGTCACTATTCTTCATGATCCAGTGCACGGTTTTCGTTTTTGTTAAAGTTTCATGAATTTACAGCTGTTTACTTTTTGAAGTGGCGGGAAAACAACCACTTTACTCGAAAAACACAAATAAATCCCTGGAAACTTTTTTTTCGCGCAAACCACGGTTATTTATGATTCACCCGACTCCCATACCATTAACTCATGTTACCTCTATTGAAGAAATTTGGATTTTTGGACTTTTGAAAATTGTCCAGTGTACTTGCATGTCCAGTACCAGATTCAAAGCTCAAGAAATCACTGCATCCACCATTTTTTTTTTCAACCAGACCGATACAAATAAATGTAACGCAAGTATGTGCAAAGTTTCAGTTCATCGGAAGACATTCCATGTCAGTTAGGGTACTTTGAATTGCAAAGAGTCAAGTTTTTTTTCGCGGCGGGAAATCAAACACGACTTCAAATCACAATAAAACTTGTAATTTCTAACCAATGTGATTGAAATGTTATAACAGAGTGAGAAACTACATGGATAATAGCATGATATGTTCTTTTCTGCTTTACCTTGCATATTTGGGGCGATTTTCAAGTGCAAATACTAAATGCGGCGGGAAATCAACCAAATGCGCACTTTTGTCATTGAGGTATTAAAGGGTAGAACGTGCACTAATTTTGATGTATACCTTTCGAAAATTTACAATTTTATGGCAATGTCAATGGAGATTACTTGAATAGATCAACGATATCAGTAATTTTAACGGGTAGTCAAAATTGATCGCTCAGTGTAGCGAACAAAGTAGGCACAGTTTCCGGTCGCCAGTTTAGGTTATAATCGCCGTATCTTTCCTTTCATTGGCGGAGACTTTCCAACATTTCTTCCAAAGAGAGTTTATTTAGTTACCTATAAATTCTTACAAAGGTTAATTGCTTTTGCCAAGTATCATCAAAATTATTTACCTTTGTATGCGGACTATCACAAGAAGATAGAAGTCTTCCAAATTGGTCAAAACAGCTCTTTTGGGCGCCATTTTGTATCAGGCTTTCGCGGGCCCTGTCGTCAAGGATTCTTGACTTTCCGTTGTTTTTTTCCGCTCATCGCACGAGAAGTGTCCTCTAAAACATCATGCCGAAGACTTAGCTTCGCAATTTTAAAACTCTATTTTCTACATTTTTTTTACCATAACAACATTTCATTTTTTTGTGAATTGCCGGCTCGAAGTGAGAACACCAGTGAAAAATTATAACCAAGCATTATTGGGAAAGCTTCGGGCAATCAATTTAAAGGATGTGGTCCGGTCGATTCGCAGGATAAGTTTCAGTTTCACAGAGCTTTTGGTTTGGCGTGCAGAGAGAGTTAAACGTTCGTGAAACCCCGGGGGGTACTCCCTATAATGGACTATACGAGGAGGCTCCGCCCGAAAGGGGTACCTTTTCAGACTGGAGGTATATAAAAGAGTAGGGATTTCACGAGTTGGAGTATATAAAAGGGTAGGGATTTCACGAGTTGGAGTATAGAAAAGGGTAGGGAAAACTGTCATTTAGGTATGAGGTGGAGTGCAGGTTTGAAGTTCTTAGCCATCGTAAGACAGCTTCCTTCCACTTCCTTCTGGGGATATATATTGTTCATTAAGTTCATTCCAAGGGTATAGAAAAGGGATGCAGTGTTTCTACTGTAGGTATGTGAAAGGGGTACCATTTTCATAATTTTTATGGAAGGTATATGAAAGGGGTACGATTTTCCATAGAAGGTATATGAAAGGGGTACCTTTTCTGTCAAAAATGGTATGTAAAAGGGTAAGGGGTTGGACCTCTGGGCGGAGTCTGCCCGTATAAAACTTTTTTGAGTACCCCCCGAGGTGAAACCCTCCTTTGGACGTGCAAAGTACATGAAAATTATGGGTGCGCTTGCAGTGCCACTGGCAAGCGGCGTATTTATCTAGCGCTATTCTTTTAATTTAGTGTGATAGCTATTGGAAAGATGTGTAGCTGCTAGTAATTGGAACAGAAACCATGCAGGCGTTTTGGAGATAGGAGGGCAGCAAAGTGGGGGCAAAACCTGCTTTTCAGATCCAAGATGGCGGACATTCGCCAATGTTTCAGGGTGCTCTAACTTTGGCATCGGAAGACCAATTAACTTGAAACTCGGCACAATAACTTAAAATGATGAGTTATATTGATTACATTTTTGAAAATGCACGATTTCTTGCTGAGTCAGCATTTGTCGGCATTTTGACAACCGTCACTCAAATTTAGATGTCATGACAACTTAAATGTCACATGGTAATCAAAATGTAGAACTGTATGCGAACTATCATCCTGCCAAGTTTCAACGCATTAACTTTAAAGACAAAGAGGATAGAGGTATTTTTCAAATTAGTCAAAATAGTTATTTTGGGTGCCATTTTGTATCAGGCTTTCGCGGGCCCTGTCGTCAAGGATTCTTGACTTTCCGTTGTTTTTTTCGCTCATCGCAAGAGAAATTCCCTCTAAAACAACATGCCGAAGACTTAGCTAAATTTAAAACACTAACTATATTTTCTACATTTTTTTAACCATAGCAACATTACATTTTCTCGTGAATTGCCGGCTCGAGGCTTCGAACAATCAACTTAAATGTTATTGTCCGGTGATTCGCAGGATAAGTTTCAGTTTCACAGAGCTAGTGGTTTGGCGTGCAGAGAGAGTTAAACGTTCGTGAAACCCTCCATGAAAATTATGGGTGCGCTTGCAGTGCCACTGGTAAGCGGCGTTTTTATCCAGCGCTATTCTTTTAATTTCGTTGGATAGCTATTGGAGAGATGCGTGGCTGATAGCAACGTTTGGGAGATAGAGGGAAGCAAAATGGGGGCAAAACCTGCTTTTCAGATCCAAGATGGCGGACATTAGGAATGTTTCAGGGTGCTGTATCTTTGGCAACGGAAGGCTAATAAACTTTAATTGAAACTCGGCACAATAACTACTTCCCATGACAATTTCTATTGATTTCATTTTTGAAAATGCACGATGTCTTGCTGAGTCAGCATTTTGCAGCAAAAAGCCCAATTTTGACAACCGTCACTCAAATTTACAGATGTCACCTTACCATGGCAATGTCACATGGTAATCGAAATGTATAGCTGTATGCGGACTAGCATCCTGTCAATTTTCAACGCATTAATGCTAAAAACAAAGAAGATAGAGTCCTTAGAAGATGGTCAAGTCAGTCGATTTAGCCGCCATTTTGAAATCCAAGATGGCGTACATTGGGAATGTTTCAGGGTCCTCTAACTCTGGCACTAGAAGGCCAATAATAATTTTATCCTATCTCATTTTATTTTATGGTAATACCATGTATAAATATGGAGATACCAAATGGACCCCTCAAAAACAATATATCTAGGCTCATTCATTTGGGAGATTTTAAAGGAATTTTGATTTTTGACTAAAACTGATCATGACGACCCAACCCTTAAAAAAATCAAAGACGGCCGCCGTGGCAAATATCGAGATAAAAACACTCTTGATAGGCGAACAAATGTTCTCAAACTTTCACACACAACATATCTAGGCTTGTTATCTCAATTGGGAAAGTTTGAAGGAAGTTTGATTTTTGACTCAAAATGACGACCATAACCCTTTGAAAAAATGACACTCTAAATATGTCACCAAATGTTCTCCAACGCTTAAATTAAGATCGGAAGAACACTCTAAATAGTTCATCAAATGTTCTTAGACGATCACACACTAAATATTTAGGATTTCTATTTTCATTCTGCGCTGATTACTGAGAGAGCCTGCTGAAAATTGGAATCACGAAAAAAAAATAGAAAGTGACTTGAAAAAAAATAAAAAAATACATGATGAGATAGTACGATTGTTAATCTACATACCTAAAGAGAGAAACAATAATTACCGTGAAAACTGTAAAATCCTCCAACGTCCAGCCCCATCAACAATTAAGGGACCACCAAAAAGGCGGGACATCAACCACCCGGCGGGTCATCAACCACTCGGCGGGACATCAACCACAAAATGAGGCGGGACATCAACCAACGGCGGGACATCAACCATAAGTGAGTCGGGACATCAACCACACGGCGGGACATCAACCATATGGCGGAAATCAACCAAAATCGCGGCGGGGTATCAACACGTATATGGCTCTCTCTCTCTCTCTCTCTCTCTCTCTCTCTCTCTCTCTCTCTCTCTCTCTCCCTCTCTCTCTCTCTCTCTCTCTCTCTCGCCCTCGCTCTTACATGTCTTACATGGGTGCGGGAGAAGAGAGACCCTAGGAACGAGGTTGGAATTTATTGTACGTCATTGACCTGTCTCCTCAAATTTAAATTTTACGTCATTTTATATATGCTGTAATAATTTTTGGATCTTTGAATCGATGGGTTTCAATTTCTTTGAAGATTTTTTTTCTGGGCTTCCTTCGAACTGGTTTACTTGCTTCACAACTGCTAAGATCATTTTCTATTTTTTGATAATTCAGTGTATAATATTCTGATAGAAATTAGGCCAAATTTTAATAATTAACTACTTCTTCGTTGATATTTAGAAATGGCCAAACGCTATGCAGTGAAAGGAAACAAACGTTATTTAATTGTTTAATGTTACTAGACAATTTTTTAGTGAAATATGAAAAATATAGTAAGATTAAACCTAGGCCTTGTGTGATAATCGCTTGAGTAGCAGACAAACATTCAACAAAAATAAATAAATTTCGGCGTTCATACTGGAAGCCCACAGTTGTGATATGATTACCTACTGGTGTTTGTAATTTAATTTGATCCTGACGATAGCAGTGTACAGAGTAGTCTCATAAATGGAAATGGTGATCTTGTTTGCAAACTTATACGTATATAAAAATGATTTTCTGATCCCACATGAAATTTAGTCCAATAGTCCTAAAGATACAGGATCAACAAAATTACTATTCATCAGTTTTTAGTAGAGAGGATTGTCCAAGGAGCTAATAATTGCTTCCTTCTTCGAAGGTTAGTGCATTAGTACATTTATAACAGTTGAGTATAGTTTATTTCAATCATTTCAGAAACTGATTTGAGGTTTCGGGTTTTCGTGTATCATGTATTATGTACATGTATTCCCGCACTTTTTTAGGAAAACGTTTCAATCTTCTATACCATATGTTAAAATTCACAGTTATGAAGAATATTGAACAAACACCACCTTGAACAATCATTCATATTTCATTTTTTCTGTTTTCAATACAGGAACAGTAGAAGTTATAACAATAGAGAAAGCGAAAAATACAAATACGTACAGTTACTTTTGACTCGACGTTCTTTGTTTTTCAAATTCAATCTCTCTTTCTTTTTCCGTTTCATACAAAGACACAGCTTGACATTTCATTTCATTTTTAAATCACCTGGAGGCTAGAATTGAAGACACTATAAAAATGAATTTTAATTAACCCTGCAAGTGATTAGTCCTGTGTCAGAGTGCAGGGCGGAATCGTGTGTCTATCAATTGTTCAGAAAGCAGGCAAATAATACGGATTTACGCAAAGCGCATAACCTCTTTTTCATATAGCTTGAAACACGTAGGTGAGTAATAGAGTTAACAGCACAGTTTGGCGGCTTTTGCAAGTCTTGAATCTCTATAGAAAATAGATCGGCTGTTTTGAAATAGTTCATTATCAATAATTTTTGTTTGACTGGACGCCAGGAGATGACCAACCCTCCCACATGCGCTGTGCTTGTAATGTATGCCATTTATTTCGCGCGCTTAATAATTATGCGTGCCTCGTTTTCGTGCGTGTGTTTACAGGACCTCCATCTTGAATGTTGAGTTACGAACTCATAAGCCGAAAGTTGTAATCTCTCGATGGAATTAAATTAAAGAGATACTTTTCATGGTGTCAGAATAGGGATCAATTCTCAAGAATGGATTTAGCCGGAGTACAGAGTCCTCAAATGGACTGGGAAGCCGAAAATGTACTGACAGCACATCCAGTATTTTCCCGCTACAAGGAATCGGAAAATATAAAACAGTTCGTAACAGACCTGAAGCTTCTGGTGAAAGACTGTTCCTTCAAGGAACTCGACGAAATTATCCGTGAAAGTATTGTGTTTGGAACAAATTCTCGAAAGTTCCGAGAAAAGCTAATCAACGTTGGCAAAGATCTAACCCTTGACAAGGCCACAGACATAATAAAGTCAATGGAGGCGGGCGACGAAGTTGTCCACAGTGTCAAAGGAGATCAACGGTTCAGAAAAGAGCTTCCAAAGTCACCCTCAGTGATGCAAAAGCTGGCGAAATACATGTGGTAGATGTGGAACGACACATGCAAAGGATGCATGCCTAGCCATGGGGAGAACATGCCTAAAGTGCAAGAAAGTACACCACTTCGCCAATATGTGCAAAACACGAGACCAGCAGGTGCACGAAGTCAATGACAACCCCTACCAAGTAAGTGAAAGTTTGTTTGTTGATGCTATCTCAGAAGAGGTTAACCAAGTCAACCAAGTGTTTGTAAACATTGAGATTGGAAATAAGAAGACACCAGTAAGTTTCAAGCTTGATACTGGAGCCCTCAGTGGTGAATGTTATTCCTTCGCATTTGTTTCCCCGACTTGAGTGTAACGATCCAGAGGAGGTTGGACACGAGCCGAACTGCAGTATGGGAGGCGATTTTGGCCAATTAGAGGGCTCGTATTAACTCGACACGTTTTCGCGATCGGAAGACGAAGGGAAGGATATGGTGTTGTTTTCCGGCTATTTTTCTCATTTCATAGCAGTATTGAAAGAGCACAGGGCATCAGAAGAAAGGTAAGTGATTAAGGATACCGTCTGGGCTGTTTGTTTCTATATTTTGGCAAGATAACTAGGAATTATTTTGGCTTAAAGTGCTGGCTCCCAAAATGGCGTCCTAATTTTATATAACCGTAGTCGGGTGATACGATCGCGTTTTTATGCATCGAGATTTGAAGGATCGAAGCCAGAATTCCTTGATTTTAAAGTTCAATTCATGAGCTATACTTTAATGGGGTCGCACCCCATCGCACCCCTTACGGATATTTCACTATATAAGTTTAAAGATGGTTGAATTTTGAAGTAAATAACATACCAACAACACCTTGCTTTGTGGATGTCATGGATAACCAACAATCAAACAAATCGATTCTAGGAGCCTATTCAAACTACAAAGTTATTTTCTTTCGGCCATCAACCAAGGAGATGGCTGTATAATATATCTGGAGAAGTGTAGAGTAAAGGTTTGTGTCTCAGGACTGTTTGGTTGTATCAATGTTGTCTTTATTATGGTGCCTGTAGAATCCTTGGATATTAGCACCATGATTTTTACATGTTATTTCCCTCTTAAGTTATGAAGGAAAATCGAGATTATATGACTGTTGAAAAAATTCAGTCATTTAATATATTCCATGTACAAGTAGGTCAATATGTATTTTCATTTTTTTTGCTCAACAGGGAAATGAGTATATGCAGTAATTGAAGTGATTTCCATGGTGGATATATTAACTCATAGCTAGTGTTAGCAGGAGGGAAATTTGCATTTCACATGCGTGAATCCACTGACCGATAACTGTATGATCGCGGAATCGAGATAGCGCGGGAAATTAAATTAGCAATAGATATCGTTCTTACTCTTCGTAAACCTTTCTTTTACAAATATTTCGCAAAAGAAAAATTATTAACTTGTGGTTAAAATATAAACGGCCGAAGAGATACACACGTTCAGATTCTAGCTATCACGCTGATTTAATTTCAAATTTGTTTTGGAGTCAGTGTTTCATCTCGAGGAAAGATATGCGAAACATGTAGGAGAGCGGTGACCGACTTTCGCAAAACTGGAAAAACCTTTTTTCAGTGCAAGTGTGATTTAAATTGAAACAACTCTACATTTAAAAGTAATCACTGTAACATGCAAAAGAAACACGTGATAAATCTTATTGCAGCTCGCGGGAAAATTGGCTCCAACAAACGGTCGACCCCCAAATAAATTTTTTCAGCTCCAAAACGCAAGTAAGTCTTCGACAGTGGATAAGTTTCCCACATAGAAGCCCTCAGAAACGGAGACTGACTTGATTGCAGCTACAAGCAACGCATTTAATTCAAGTAGTCTGCTAGACTTGACAGAGTGGAGGATAGAAGATACGTGCTTTGGTGAACTCTTCGTGGACCCTTCGGCGACACACCGCTACCAGGGGACTATTGGAATACGTTGCGGATGAGACGAAGCAGCTCTCAATGCCAAACGTCAGGAGTTTGCTTGTTTTTGTGCAAAATCTGTGTGTGATGATATTGTTTGTATTTAAAGTACACTAAACATGATCACCCTTTCTCAAAATTGGCAGGGTGTGACCTTCAGAGAGAACTTCAACTTCTGAAGGCAAGGATGTCATAATTATGGAGTTCACGCTGTCGTAAAAGCCACCGATTTCAATTCCAAAGTCTTTGTCAATCAGGGTGGGCACACACTATTTTTAGAACAATATTAACTGCAATGAGAGACCCTCGGCACTCTAATGAAAGATGTGATACTAACAAGTAAAGGACTGTGACTATCATTTATAAGCTCTGCTACGGGCTTAGTCAGGTCTGCAACTAGCTACAAGCTGATCATGGTTTATTTCTCAAAGAATCGAATCTTAATAAAAAAAGAGTTAGAGGCTGAAAGAGACTAATGGGAAAATCGTTTTTGTCGAAGAAAGCTCACCAGTTTAAATAGAGAACTTTCAGAAAGCAACGGGAACAAGATCAGCTACAGTAGGTTATTTCTGAGGATATCGAAAAATAGTGGCAGCTCGTTTTAATCGTTGACGATTATACGTCAATGAATACATACTAAGCGATGGCCAAAAGGGGATACAATATGTCAACTGAAAAGCATATGTACACTAGTTATTAAGGTCTTTAAGAACGTCAAGGCGATTCCAAAATGTTCACCAGTATAGACGGTATAGACTTCATCTGTACTGTAAAAACCGTTTATGGCCCTCAGTTCTTCAATGTACAAACTGGCCTTCACTTATTCCTCTGTAATGCCTGAATGGATCTGTGACTATAAACACCTTCTTTAATCCGGAACTCGAGAGACAGACTTGCTGTGAACGAATACTGTGAAAATGACTCAATTCGAACAATGAGGCATGAAGGATGTACTGAACATTTAGTTAAATTTATTGAGCTCACTCTTAAAAGTAAAAGTGATGTCGCTGCACTGCATGCATTCGATGTCATCTTAAGCCCGAGTTGGCTGAATACCTTCAACGACTCTTAATATTCCAGCCTGGAGACTGGCCTGCACAGTTTTACAGCAGGCAGATTATAGTTTATGAAACACTTCAAAAGTACTGCCAACTGTCAATGTTGGTCATTCCTCTTGTATATCCACTCCAGCTGATCATGCCTATGCCACACCTTTGACTTCTCCATATCCAAAAGTCGCACTGGAGCTAACATTGCTGTTCTAAAGAAACTAGTTTAAAACAAGTGGTAAGGAAATTCTACAAGAAAATAAATGTACAACAAATTGCCATTTAAAAGTATAGTGTTTCACCCTCTGAATAATTACAAAATAGACTACCAAAAAGTAATATTTTTAGTTCTAATGCCATTTTTTCACCAATTATTACAATTATAACATAGAGGGCAAAATTACTGAATGCTGATTGGCTGAGACAGAGGGCATTTTTCATTAATTTTGGTTTGCTCGGGGCAAAATTACTTGATTCTGATTGGACGAGCGGCCAAATTACCCGCTCCTAATTGGCTGAGCGCGCTGCACTTAGTTGGCTTCTTGACGGCGGGATTTTGAGCAGAATTTTCAAACACAGCGCTCGCTTGTACGTCGCTTCGGAATTTGACTTCAGTTTTCCGAGTTATTTGATGAAAAAGGAACGGAAACCGGGTGATAGCTTGAAACGAAATTCCGAAAGCTGAATCTCATGGTTTCACTCGAAACAACAGAAGATTATTTCAGTTGAAAACTAGAAAACTTGCATCAGCTAGACACTTGGCGAGTTTGCGACGAAATTCATTCATGGCTGCCAACTGACTTCTTCGTTTCACCTCTGTTTTAAATCGGGCTTCATCATGTGCAACCCAGAGTATAAAAGATCAAAGAGTTTGTTCAAAGAAAGAAGAAGGTCAAATTAAACCGGAGAAATTACCTCTACAGGTTTCTTTGGAGTCGTCGTTTGCTGTTTTATCGATGGATTGACATGTCAAGCAGCTCGCAGCGGTCGGGAAAGCTTCAAAATATGCAAACAGGTGATTAAAATTACGTTTTACTTGGCTTGAGTGTAAGCTTGTTATTTTTTTTTTATTTTCACGACTTGCATTTTTCTCTTAAGATTTACATAACAGTCAACGTCACCCTGTTCTGAACGTAAGAGTTTTCTTGATCTTGCTGTGATTCTGTGTGATTTTAGGAAGGAATATTTTCGTTCCGCCGGCTGTATTTAGCTTCGCGGCGCCTTGAAGGTTTTCCGAAAATTTTGCCCTCTGTCATAAACAAGTAATCGCATGTTTCCTCGTAAAATTAAGGATTAATATCACTTGTGTTTTCAGAAGTTGCAGAAATTGCCCTTGTCGCTGCGCGACTCGGGCAATTTCTGCAACTTCTGAAAACACGCGTGATATTAATCCTTAATTTTACTCGACCCCATGCGATTACCTATACTTACACTTTACAAATATATTTCTTCATTTCGTGGTATTTTGGGGCTGGGGAACTAGGCCAGTTTTTGCTTAAGAAGCCAAATAATGTATTTATTTATACAATAAAATGTAAACAAATGGTTCATGAACACAAAACATCAGATAAACCTCAAATAGCGGCCGATCTCGGAGATTTGTTAGATGGGTATTAAGAAATGCTAGAATTTTCATAATTTAAGTACAGAAAGAAGAATGCGTTACTAAATCAGGAAAATTAAAAGACAGATTTCCAGAAAGAAAACTTACTATCCAGTACGTACGATAAAGAAAGCAGTAAATTACAACCGAAATCCATTTTTTACAATTAAATTCACCGCATTTTAAAATCGTGCAGGTGTTCCTGGATGTAATTATTGCTAGTTAAGGTGGGGAAGAAGGCTAGATTTCTAGATAAATAAATCCGAAAAGGGTGTAAAATATAATTTTCGACAAAACCAAAGAAAAGTAAGCATTATTTATCGAATGGAATGATTCTTGATCACGCCAGCACGATGTAAAAAATACTTCACTACCTGTAATGACTTACTAGGTGTATAAATTTCACCACTAACCTCGCGATGTTTGGGCGCGTAACTATATCCAGCCGCCATCTTGTCCATTGTTGACTTCTTTCACGCAGCAAACGGTTAGCTGATTAATGGCACATCGACACCGAAATGAGCTCACATTTCGTCCGAGACTAAGGAAAAACTCTGAAGATCACATCCTCAGAATAAACTCAAAAAAATATTTCTTTTTCAGCGAGAAATTCGTCTACAAAATCGAGTACCATGAGTAAACAATCGACATTAAACGTCTCTCGTCGCGCTCACTAGACCATAACGACGCATGCGCTTACAAATTTCCCTCCTGCTACTAGTGTCATAACGATGAGCCTTTATATGACTCAATGAGCTAGCTCAATGAGCTACTGTCTTTATGAGGGTTAAACAGCTTCCAATATTACTGATTTACACTTATCTTATTTTTTGAATAATATACCAGTACTCCAATGAGTAGCAAGTTGTTTATACAGTGGAACCCGGTTAATACGGACACCAAAGGGACGTGAAAAAGTGTCCGTATTATCCGGGTGTCCGTATTAAGCTGGCTGATATAAGAGAAAATATGTGTCGTCGGGACAAAAAAAATTGTCCGTAATAAGCGGGGCCCGTATTAAAAAGTGTCCGTAAAGCGGGATGGCCAATTTCTATAGTATATAGTATTGACAAATGAATATATTATTAACAATATATTGGTTTCTTTATTAATGGGGAGCTTTTTGGTTCCTTATGCTGAAACTACACGTACCTATCTTATCGTGGTCCAAGGCAAGGGTTAGAAATTAAACAGTTTTGTCCAATAGCTCCGGACAACCAGATCATTAGAAGTACTCACTGAGTTTTAAATTGTATAAAGTAGAGCACTGACTGGTATCTGTAGACTGGTGTAAATGGTTATTGAATATGAGAATGTTTTATGTTTTGTAGCCTGCGTAAAGTCTTTATCGTCGGTTGAGTGTGACCAATGATGGTGTGACGGCAGGCTAATTTTTTGCAGCTTGCACAATTATCTTGATGACCATGCTATGTCTTTTTGCTACAGCTAGAGATTTCATAAATTTTTACATAAATAGGCCCAGGGTGCATAAGTGGGATTTTACAGTACCCCATATCATTAGTACTGGCCCTAGTTATGCTCTTAGATAGGGAGACTGTTATTAAAATGTCAATTTAACTAACATTTTTTATCTGATTGAATTGTTCTCAATAAACTAATAAAATTTACATGTAATGCTGTACTTCTGTTCATTTTATTTCTTGAGACACATATTGTGACAAATCAAAACATCATGCTCATTTAAGAAAATTTGTTGTACTGTTAAATTATTATTTTTTAGCCTCATCACTTTTTTCTCACAGAATATATCAAATGAATCATCATCATCAGTCCTTTAGACGCCAAGTGGCGCATAGGGCATCAACAAGATCTCTCCAATCCTGGTGGTCCTTAGCAACCCGTGAAGCCTGCTCCCAGGTAAAGTTTAGAGCTCGGAGCTCTGCCTCTGCAGTCCTCCTCCAGGTGGACTTGGGACGACCCCCTTTCCTTTTGCCCACTGGTGTCCATCTGAGAGCAACTTTGGAGATGTTAGTAGTTTTTTCTACGGAGCACGTGACCAATCCAGCGCCATCTTCTTCTCGTTAGGGTAATCCCCATGTCCTCCTGCTCTGTCAGTTTGAAGAGCTCATTGTTCGAAATCTTTCTTGGCCAAAAGATACGCAAGATGTTTCGGAGACTGGATGTGTGAAAGCTTTGCAGCTTCTTCTGATCGTGCACAGTCATTCTCCAACATTCTGATCCATAGAGTAATACGGAGAGTACACAAGCTTGGTAGATCTTAATCTTTGTGCTTCTGCTGTACTTTCCGCTCATCCACACAGGTTGGAGTTTTGTGAAGGCTCCCCTTTCCTTGCAATCCTCTGCCTGATGTCCAAGTGTGCTCCTCCATCATGGTAGACTGTGCTTCCCAAGTAGGTGAAGGATTGGGTAGTTGCGAGCTGCAGCTGTCCAATCCTGATGGGCATGGGTGCTGTGATGTTCACAGGCAAGACCTCTGTCTTGTTAGGGCTGATTTTTAGCCCGACCTGCCGAGCAAATCTGTCAAGCCTGTCAGATTTTTCCTGTATGTCATTAAAAGAATGAGATAGCAGAACAATGTCGTCGCATAATCTAGATCCTCCAGAACAGTGGATAGTGTCCAACCTATTCCTCTCCTTCTGTCTGCAGTTGTTCGAGACAGTACCCAGTCAATGGCGATGTTGAACAATAAGCTGACATGACGCATCCCTGCCTGACACCCGATTTGACATGGAAACTCAAATCTGAGGCATCCAACCGAGCAGCAAAAGTCAGTATAGAATTGCTTTATCACTCGTACAATGTGTGCAGGTATGGCCATATGGCCCGGAGGATGTTTTCATAAGCTATCCCTGTGCACGCTATCAAATGCTTTCTGAAAATCGATAAAATTGATGTACAATCCTCTCTGCCATTCATGACACTGTTCAATGATATTTCTCAAAGTGAAGATGTGCTCTGTGCCACCTCGTCCCTTTCTGAATCCCGCTTGCTCTTTTTGCAACACTTCATCAACAGCCAGAGATAGATGCTTCACAATGACCTTACAGAAGATTTTGCCTGGTAAGGATAACAAAGTGATACCTCGCCAGTTGTTACAGTCAATCTGTGTGCCTTTCTTGGGAATTGGTATAATGACACCCTTGCTCCAGTCACTTGGTATCCCATCTCCATCCCACACCTTAGTAAAGAGTGGTAGTAATATATCTGCAGCCAGCTCTGGGCGACACTTAAAGAGCTCAGCATTAAGTTGATCTGGTCCAGGTGCTTTGGCCATTCTTAAGATCTTTAATGGCTTCCAATATCTCTTCTTTTGTAGGTGGTTCAATGCTGATATCAAGGTCTTCTACAGCATCTTGGATATCAACTGGCTCTTCTGGGCCTCCTTGTTGCGGACCTCTCGAAAGTGCTCTGTCCAACGTTCTTCCTGCATGTTCCTTCTCGGTTGTCAGTAATACTCCTTGTTTGCCACAAATAGCTGTCTGTGCTTTCCGCTGACCTCCACAAATTTGCCGTGTGATCCTGTAGACTGTACCTTGCTCCTGGTGCTTGGCAGCAGCCTCTGCTTCTGTTGCAAGGTTCTCAACAAATCTCCTCTTGTCTGCTCTTGCTGATCGTTTCACTTGAACATTGAGGATACTATAATGAGCTTGAAATTTCTCCTTAAGGCGAGTAGATTTGGCTCCCATCAGCTTGCCCTTTACTTTTTTTCCTCTCTGAGATAGCGTCCCAGGTTTCGCGCGCTCAACCATTCTTTATGGAATGTCTGCTTAAATCCAAGTGTAGTAGTGGCAACATTATGGTATGTCTTGACAATCTTGTCCCATTCAGATTGCACTGAACATGCTTGTAAAGGATCTTCCTCAGCTCTTTCGATTTCCTCCGTCTGCAAGAGCCTGGAATATGTTCCGAAGTTCTATACAGAACTGATTCCTCAGTGCATCATCCTTGAGCTTTGAACATCAAAGCGCCTCTTGTGACTTGTAGTGGTTCTAGAGCGTTGTAACTTTAGTTTAACCATAGCAGTGACAAGATGATGGTCACTTCCAACATCGGCGCCCCTTCTTACGCGCACATCTTGCAAGGAACGTCTCCATTTCCCGTTGATGAGAAGGTGATCAATTTGGGTCTTATCACGCCTGTTCGGAGAGTTTCAAGAGATCTTATGTATGTCCCTGTGCGGGAACAATGTGCCTCCGATGACTAGGTTATTCATACCACATAAGTCCACCAGCCTTTCTCCATTATCATTTATATTACCATAAACCATGCCTTCCCATATGACTCTCTCATTGCCCATGTTGTCTTTTCCTATCATAGCATTCAAATCGCCAATTACTATTAGGAGATCCTGGGAGGGAGTGTTTTCCACCTCAGCCTGTAGACGCTCATAAAAGGTGTCTTTCTGCTCAGGGTCAGCATCGTTTGTTGGAGCGAAACACTGGATTACAGTCATCCTCACCTGCTTCCCAAAGAACCTCGCTCTGATCAACCTCTCATTGATTGGTTTCCACTCAAGGAGGGATTTCTCAACACCCTTCTTCAGGATGAGTGCTACTCCTTGCTGGTGGAGGTTATCATTCTGGCCTGAGAACAAAATCGTTTCACCAGTCTGCGTTCTCTGTGAACCGAATCCCGTCCACCTGCACTCACTGATGCCAAGAATGTGAAGCTTATTTTCATTCATCTCCCTGCAGACCTGTGCAAGTCTACCAGTACTAAACATTGTCCTTACATTCCAGAATCCAATTATTGTCTTTGTCTCGGTGCTCAGGGCTCCCAGTTTTCGCAGCGGCAGCTTCCTGTCGGCTTTCACTGCCGCTGGTCATTCTTGCCTGTGAAGGATTTCAAGGCCCAATAGGTTGAAGGTTTCTTGTTACTGTTTCCGTGACAAACTCTTTTTTACGGGGTTAGGTTGTCAACCTCGCGCCCAACCCCAAACCTGGAGGGCCAGGAGACTGGTTTTAGTCAGGACCCTCTTCAATTGGCCTGTCCGGCAAGGTTGAACCTGCCAGGAGTATAAATCCCGCCGGCATAGCCCAAACGGATCATTAGGCCTCGCAAGCCATCCCACCGCGTCAAGGTAGCAGTGTCAAGGGACAGATCAATATATCAAATGAATGGATGTACAATATTATTATATATTTGGCTGAAATGACTGAAATACTTTTCTTCATAACTTTCTGTAGGTTTGGATCAAGAGAAAATAAGGGAGAAAAAAGGGACCCCTTATATATATATCATTGTAATCTAACTTGGCTATCTGCTTGCAAATTTGTGTAAATGGAATGTAAAAATGTATCTTTACTACAGTGACAGTATAAAAAGCCTGGGTTTTTCTCTCTTGTAGCTTGTTTAACAGACAGTTTTATGCCTACAAGAGCATCTTGTGTTGTTGGCCAGTTTGTAAAGCTCTTGAGGAAAGGTTGTACTGCAGTAGCTATAGTGTACAGTCAGATTTAGGCAATGATAAGTGTATGACATGGTGATTTATGGATTTCTGATTTCACCTTCAACTACATGTTTCCGAGTTCTTGATGGCAAAACAACTAGTACAGTTCTCGAGCTATAAAATAAGGAATTCCGCGTATAAACCAAACTTAAGAGCTGATGTCTGTAATTATCAACCGGAGTCATACAATAGGGAAAAATACCAAAATTCTCAAAAAAATTCACAAGATAGCCCTTGGTGAACTATTACTAAAAATATATGTTTTACTTCAATCCGGCAATTATTTTCGAGATACGGAGGTAAACTTGGTTTGGCAGCTCTCAGACCGGTTTTTGGCGTTTGACACCACACATTTTGGAGACCTTGTTTTGAAACTCAAAACAATTTTATTCCGATAAACAAATTACTGATCAGATTAAGTAGATAATAAGACATATTTTGAGCGGTTATTTTATCAATTTGAATTAAAATTGAATATTTGAAAGATTTTTCATTATTTACATTATTTTAAGCAATTTCTTGCAATGCAAAATTGACGAAATTGAGAGGCTAAAATCGTTGACTGGTACATAGCCTAGAGTATAGAGACTTATACCACATGAAAAGAGCATTATTTCTTCTTTTAAAATCTGTTTTCAAAACCATGGGCAACTTAAAAGAAGAATTTGAGGCTGCGAAATACAAGTAGTACTTTTGTGTAATTTGAGCTTTTCCGTCACGGCATTCCGATGCTAAAACTCAGATAAACACAACATTAAAACATTTTGGAACAACAGAAGTTTAATAATATTTATTATCAGGCACCAGCACATGTTACAAGACTATTTTCTGTGATTTGCTATCGCTTTTTGGCAATAAATAAATAATTTAGCTATTTTATTCGACCTTGAGTTCCAAAGGCGTACACAAGTCACGTAACGTTTGTCAAGGTCAACTTGAAATCAAATCAAATCGGAACATTTTTGCACTCTGAAATTACTGTTTAACACACAGAACAATAGCTATCGACATATTCCCAAGTGCCCCGCTTAACGTCCACTGGACGTCAAGGTCAGAACCCCCCTCCCCCCCCCCCCCCCCCCCATTTTCTACAGAGCTATGTTTTATCTTTATGTTCCATCTTAAACATGAAGTAAAATAACAAAGATTTGCCTAATTTTTTTTTTTGCTCAAAATGCCCCACCCTAACGTCAAATATTTTCTCTCCTACCCCCTCCCCCCCCCCCCAAACGTCCAGTGGAGGGGCACTTGGGAATATGTCGACGGCCCCTAACCATCATCAGTTCATTATAGTAAAAAAAAACTGGAATGAACAAAATCAGTGGAACAAGTCATTGTCAAAGGATGTTCCAAAAACTCGGCAACAGTGCACGTGCAAGAACATGACCCAACAAGATCTGCGTTAGGGGAGGACCGCGTTAGGGAGGACCGCGTTAGGAGATACAAAATGAAAACCATTGAACTCCAGCACGGACTACACTGACCACATAATGTGCGAATCCAGTAAATTATTATATTGCTTACCACATTTCAGCAATAAAACCAGCAACAGCATTCTAAATTGTGCGCATGTGCGGATTTATATACCCTTGCTTGTAATCTGCCTCGTTTTCAGGTGTTCTGAAGACGAAGGTCCGCTATAAACGTGTCCAATAATTTTTCGCGTTTATTCAATGAATATTCCTTTGGTAGCAATGAGAGCAAACGGAAGCGTTACAGTAATTATGCATTGCGAGACCAACCACCGCACGGCAAACGAATTATTGGCTTAACGTATCTGACTGTAAATCGCAGACTTTCTCGCGGGACGCGCCATGGAAGGCGGCTGAATTCGCAGGCTAGTTATAAAACAGCGCGAGTACTCGTGAGTGTTCCGAAAGTTATCGCTTTCCGACGCAATAGCACTTATCCTCAATTCCCAAGTGATCTTACAGTGATGGCGAGGATCACTAACTACACGCGGTCATTGCGCCACAAATGCACCTCACCTCCAATTTTTCCTGCCAGCCTGAAATGTCAGTTTCTCTCCTGTTTATAGGTTTACCCGGAGCATAGACTAGCTACCAGCAGTCCCTCTTTCCCTTAGTCCGTCGAGCGAGAAGAGCGAGAGGGGGAAATCCCCGATTTCACATTCAAACCTCTTTTATCCTCTTTCGCTTGGTTTGTTTGTTGCCCCATTTCAGGCCATGTGATGTTACTCTAGAGACTTGTTTCTTTCAAATTGAATCATATTCACTTGCACATGTACTTGTACATGAACACAATTTTTTTTTAGAGAAAATCATGATCCGAAATGGGCAATTTATACATTATACGAAGCTAATTTTTTTTTTTTAATTTGATATCATGTTACAAATGAGAATCGGAAAAAAACATTTTTCGGGAAAATGGAATCTAAAAATAAGCCAGTAGTTTCTTGTTCCGGGTAACCAGCTCTTCTTCCTAACAGAGGGTTAGTGCAGCACTTTTCTGAAACTTTTCTAGCGCTTGTAGCTGTTTCTGGTTTGTCTCTAATAAATTGATTTTCTTTTCTTTGGGTTATTACTGACATATCATTTACAAATTAAAATGTCATAAAGAAAAAAAAAGTTACTTACATTAAATGTAAGTAACTTTTTTTCTTTATGGCATTTTAATTTGTAAATGATATGTCAGTAATAACCCAAATAATACAATACAAGAACTAATGTCGTGCTAGCAATCTTTAAATAAATTTTATTTAAAGATTTGCTAGCACGACATTAGTTCTCGTATTGTGATTGTTTGTGACCTTTTACACAGTTGGGGATGCGACAATTTATGCGTATGAGAAATGTCGACGATTATTTGTTCATTAAACAAAGAAATCTCACGCTATTATCGTCATTATGAAGACTCGGTCCTCCTAACGCGGCCCTCCCCTAACGCGGATCTTGTTGGGTCGTGTTCTTGAGGTCTAAGATATTGCACTGTTGCCGAGTTTTGGAACATCCTCGGACAATGACTAGTTCCACTGATTTTGTTCAATCCAGTTTTTTTTACTATAATGAACTGATGATGGTTAGGGGCCGTCGACATATTCCCAAGTGCCCCTCCACTGGACGTTTTTACCATAATGAAGTTAGGTGATGGTTAGGTCGCACTTGTCCTGTAAGTACAGGCTCCTGGATTAATTTCTTTCAAAATTTCTAAATCCGGTGACGTTAATCAAATTAATGCATTGTGGCTTCAGTTGTGAAATTTCCATAAGTTTATTAAAAACAATTCGCTTGGGGCCCATAATCGAAATAACATTACAGCGGTCTCCCACTGTAATGTATGTAACGCAATCTCTGAACGAATTTGGAAACCGCGTACCGTATTTAATTATACAGCCATCAGATGTTGTTCCAGATTTATCTCATGGATTTCTTCAATATCCAGAAAGCCCAATCTAAGGTACGAATAACAAAGCACTGATATAGCTATTGTTCTGTGTGTTGAACAGTAATTTCAGAGTGCAAAATGTTCAGACCTTGACAAACATTACGTGACTTGTGTACGCTTTGGAACTCAAGGTCGAATAAAATAGCTAAATTATTTTATTATTGCCAAAAAGCGATAGCAAATCACAGAAAATAGTCTTGTAACATGTGCTGGTGCCTGATAAAAATATTATTAAACTTCTGTTGTTCCAAAATGTTTTAATGTTGTGTTTTTATCTGAGTTTTAGCATCGGAATGCTGACGGAAAAGCTCAAATTACACAAAAGTACTACTTGTATTTCGCAGCCTCAAAATTCTTCTTTTAAGTTGCCCATGGTTTTGAAAACAGATTTTAAAAGAAGAAATAATGCTCTTTCATGTGGTATAAGTCTCTATACTCTAGGCTATGTACCAGTCAACGATTTTAGCCTCTCAATTTCGTCAATTTTGCATTGCAAGAAATTGCTTAAAATAATGTAAATAATGAAAAATCTTTCAAATATTCAATTTTAATTCAAATTGATAAAATAACCGCTCAAAATATATCTTATTATCTACTTAATCTGAAGAGTAATTTGTTTCTCGGAATAAAATTGTTTTGAGTTTCAAAACAAGGTCTCCACAATGTGTGGTGTCAAACGCCAAAAAACCGGTCTGAGAGCTGCCAAACCAGTTTACCTCCGTATCTCGAAAATAATTGCCGGATTGAAGTAAAACATATATTTTTAGTAATAGTTCACCAAGGGCTATCTTGTGAATTTTTTTGAGAATTTTGGTATTTTCCCTATTGTATGCCTCCGGTTGATAATTACAGACATCAGCTCTTAAGAAACTCAGTACATTCTGAGAAGCGTAATGCTGTATTTCAGAAAGCACAAATACATGACAAATTCCCTTGAAATAGCGCCGTAATTAACGATTCATTCATCGATCGCGGAAGCGTAAAGCTGTATTCCTCAGAAAGCAAAGTAGTATTCAAGCATTTAATAACATACATAGTATACCCTGTACTACAAGAAATATCGGCGCGTCTGCGTTCGCAGGATCGATCGTGCGTGGACTGATCATACTGGATCGACATGGAAAACCAGGTTTATATCCTCTTCAGCGATAACCATGTATTGGTAAAGGTAATCCAAGGAGTTATGGAGCACAAAAACGTTCGAATTCCGCCATTTACCATTTATACGGAAAATACCAGTCAAATTTCGCTTTGGACCGCTTTTCATTCGCATACACAGAGATCCGAACAGCACGAGAGCTCACATAAACTGAAGTTCATTGTGATATTTTCCCATAATACATTTCGGCTCGTGTCCAACCTCCTCTGGTAACGATCTAAAGCGCACAACACAAAGGCTGTTTGGCTATGGTGGTAAACCTCTCATGGTGGAAGGGAAGTGCATTTTAGCTTGCTCATAGAAGGCAACACAGGGGCAACACGAATTATACGTGGTTTCTACGCAAGCACCCCCAATACTAATTTTGTCCACTTGTTTATCTCTGAATTTGATTCAGCTAATACTCTCTGTAGAAGAAAGGCAAAACATTGACACTGTCTCCCAGAACTCAGGAGACAAAGTACAAAGATGAAGATGTATTCGAAGGGTTAGGATCATTTCCTGGTGTACACAAGATCCAACTCAAACCTGATGTCGAACCCGTGATTCACCCTCCACGCAAAATCCCGATAGCGCTCATAGATAGGCTGGAAATAGAATTAAAGAGAATGGAAGCCTTGCAAGTCATAGTAAAGGTCACAGAACCTACCGACTGGGTCAACTCAGTTGCAACACCTGAAAAGCAACGTACAGGTGCTTTACGAGTGTGCGTAGATCCAAGAGATTTGAACTGTGCTGTTAAGCGCGAACATTATCCTCTCCCTACCTTGGAGAAACTGATACTTATGCTATCAGGTCTGGTTATTGGCAGATTAAACTTGATGAGGAAAGTTCCCTCCTAACCACGTTATCGTTTCACCAGAATGCCTTTCGGTATACACTCAGCCCATGAGGTGTTTCAAAAGACCATAGGCATGGCATTTGAAGGAATTGATGGGTGCAAATCTATCACCAATGATATGCTCGTCTGGGGATCATCTAAGGAAGAACATGACAGGAATCTGAGAAGAGTACCTGAGCGCACAAGAGGGGTTGGAATAAAGTGGAACGCATTAAAATGTGTAATCGGAACGACCGAAGTTAGCTACTTTGGTCATGTACTGTCTGACAAAGGAGTAAAACCTGACCCCAAGAAGATTGCCGCCATCCAAGAGATGGAGCCGCTAAGAAACAAACAAGAGCTCGAGACCCTACTCGGGATGGTTAACTATCTGGCTAAATTCACACAAAGCTGGCAGAAACCACTGCACCAATAAGAAGCCTGCTAAAAAAGGAGTTTGAATTTGTGTGGGATTGTGCATAGGAAGGAAGGAAGGAAAGCCCGTTGCCTATGCATCAAAGTCCTTAAGTCCTACAGAACAGGACTACCCGCAAATAGAAAAGGAAGATGTACGCAATAGTATTTGGTACGGAGCGTTTTCCAATACATTTATGGCAAACAAGTTAAAGTTACCACAGCCCTTAGAGGCCACTCTTAGAAAACCTCTGTCCGAAGCCCCAGCCCGACTACAACGAATAATGCTACGCCTTCAAAAATATGATTTGACTGTTCGCCACAAACCAGGGAAAGAAATACCAGTAGCTGACACGTTGTCACATCTACACCTTAGCGAAACTGACGGCACACATGAGGCTTTCGATGCCCAAGTCTATTTAGCTGTGGCGAACCTGCCAGTCCCCGACCAAATGATGTCAGACCTACAAGCTAGTACAGCATCAGACCCTGTTATGTAGCAGTTAGTTGCAGTCATCAACCAGGGATGGCCGGCAGTCCACAGAAACAGTTGTCCGCCAACAGTGAAGCCCTTTTGGAACTACAGAGACGAGCTTTCCTTGATGGAAGGATTAGTTTTCAAAGTTGAAAGAATCGTCATTCCCGCTGCACTCAGAAATGACATGTTAAAGCGAATCCACACAGGACACATGGGTATGGTGAAGTGCAAGAATAGAGCTAAGGAGGTCATGTATTGGTCCACCATGAACAGTTAGATAGAAGATGTTGTCTCAAATTTTTCAGCCTGCACAGAACACCAGAGTTCAAACCCCAAGGAACCTATAATAGCACACAAGCCACCAGAACGTCCATGGAAAAATGTTGCCACCGACTTGTTCGAACTTAGTCGACTGCTACAGCAGATATTGTGAACTAGAAAGAATGCCCACCACGACAAGCATCTCGGGAGCGAAATGACGTGGCTATGATCTTTATCAGAGCGATAAAGACATAGGAACGGAGGTTTTATTCCTCAATTAAATAACAAGTGAAGTCACTAACATTTAATAGGCATGTCAATCCATATACCGTAAATTTAGTTAATAAGCCCTAGGTTTAAATATTTATCCAAGGCTTCTTCGGTGGGCTTGTTTTCGTAGGGGGGGGGGGGGGGGGGGGGGGCGCAGAGGCGAAAGGGTTTATTATCCGAAGGAATTTTGAGTTTTAAAATTGTTTGGGTCTAAATATGGAAGGAATTTTGTCTGAAATTTAAGGCGTATACATGTACATGAATAAAGCATAGTAAATTCTCCACACATAACAAAATTAAACACAAAGCAGCAAGTATAATTCAGTCATCAAATTAACATCACAAGTCTCTGAGCATACTGTAACAACATTTATAAACAATAAGCCCTACAATATTTTACGGTATGGATGTAGATATGTTTTTTTCAAAAAATAATTGTCCATCTCTAGATTAATCAATGTCCTAACAGGTTTTAAAGGATTACATTAAACGTTTCGTTAAAAAAAATCGCAAGGCCTTGGTTTGAATAATTGAGCGACAAACAGTATACCCATCTCAGACTCAATATACAACAGCATACTTTACAATTATCTACGTGTTGTGATGTTTTTCTTTAGAATGAGACTGATTTCCTTTCAAATATGTTCCAGTCATGTGAGCCAGTGTTTTGTAAGACTAGGCCGTATAATAATAAGTAAAATTCCCAGAAACAGGAGGCTTAAGGTTTTTTTAAAAGTAAGGGAATATAGAACATTTTGGTTTTCTGGTTGAGAATTAAGGTAAATTCCAGAGTTTATATCTTGGCTTCATAAACGCTTTTCGAGTCTCAGGAATGCAAGAAATAGCGTTCTAGAGGCTAAACTCAAAACAATTTCCGGAGGAGCGTGCCCTCGGACCCCGTAGAAGCTCGCGCCTACTGCACTCGTTGTACGCCTTCGGTGTGTAACTTAGTATCAGACTAAATTAGTGCGTACTGCCAAAAAATGTCTGGGAACGCCCCTAGCAGTCGATTAGATCACTGAATTATAACATGTACAATTTTTTTCAGCCATGGCGAAGACGAATAACTTGTGGATTACAAACATTCCCGAGGAAGAAACTTCCCAAAAGACACGTGGTCAGATGTGGTGGGAGTTTATGGATAACACAACACTGCATGGCATTCGTTATGTCTTCATGAAGCGCCATATTATCATTCGCCTACTCTGGATTGTGTTATTGCTGACCTCAGGTGGTTACTATATTTTTACAGTTTACAGAGCTTTCAACAAATACTACAACCGTCCAATCAACACTGTATTGAGTAGAAAGAATCTCAAAGAGATGGATTTTCCAGCTGTTACGATCTGCTCTCTCAACTTGTTTGCTAAAAGCAAAATATTCATGACAGATGACAATCCACTGTTTGCATCCAGCGGCTTAAACATCAGTTCATGCGCTGTGACGTCAGACGTTCGAGGTAATCGACCTTGTGGATTGTCTCTGTTTTGTCTTTACGCTCCAACTACCATAATCTCTGTCATACCAAACTGTACAAGTCAATATAGACAAGATCTCTTCAACTCAATGCAAAAAAAATCCCATCGTCCCTCTCATGAAGGATTTTTTCAGCACTACAGCCAAAATATGAGTGCTCTCATTGGCCATAAGTGCTTGTTTGGCTGGCAACAACTGCCTTGTTCAGATAAAGACTTTGTTCCCACGGTAACCCAATGGGGAATGTGTTATACCTTTAACTCAGGCACTGATAGTAAGGTGAGAACAGTTGACAGTGGTGGAGTTTCAATTGGATTATCAGTAATTCTCGATGTACAATCATATGATTATACTTATGGAAAGTATTCAGAAGGATTCAAGGTGTTGATTCATGGACAAGGCGAATATATCGATGAATGGGAAGGAATCAATGTGGGACCAGGACAGCATGCTTTTGTAGCTCTCTCCCAAAAAAGGGTAAGTATATATGACTTTTATGTATTTTAATAATGCCCGTGGGTGCAACTGAGTATGATCAAATGTTTTTCATCGCAAGTAACTGCTTCGGCAGCTGTGAAAAACCAGATTTAAGGAAACGTTGTCATTCGTTGATTTTTAATTTACCAGCTAGTACTCAGAACTAAACTGATACTGTATTTCTCAGTTTAAGAATTTGGAAAAGCGTATACTACCAATTGCACCACGAAAACGTTAAAAACTTTCTCAAATTACACACCAGAGGGATGTCTTTATGAGTGTGAGGCTGAAAAGACGGTGAAGTCGTGTGGTTGTCGACCAATCGGATACAAAGGTATGTCCGTGATTTGTTGTTATGATAAAACAATAAAACAACGCAATGAAAACGATTTACCATGGAACATGGAACATGTTTCGAGCTGATGCTCGTGTGGTTGGAGAGTTCAAATCCCTTCCTCAGCCCTCCCCCCCCCCCCCCCGGGGGGGGGGGGGGGAGAGGGGGGTAAAATGTTATCGAATCATTACTATTCGATTGTGATGAAGGTATTACACACGGCTGTCACAAAGGTCGGGTATCCATATCAGAGCTCATTAGAGGCCTTTAATTAAAACATATTTTAAACGGTTTAGTTTTGATCAAATAACTCTCTACCAAGGTCTGTCATCTGAGCAGTGATAAACATCATTCAGTGCTGTTCTCTAGTTACTACTTCGCCCCGGCTCTTCCGATTTCGTTCAAAGCTCATCCAAACTGCGGAAACTAGCAGACTAACTAGAAAGTTTAAAGAAAATCACAACACTTTTGAGTTTTTAAATGGCAAGACAGACATGTTTCGGACAAGTGACGAGCCCAAATAAAGTCTGCGAGGAGGCTAGTGTCCATCATCTTTACAAATAAATCACAAAATGCTCTATATACCAACTAATAACAAAGATAGTCCGGTCGGTCGGTCGGTCGATTGATTGATCGCTTAATTGATTGAATGTTTACTTTATTACTCTTTACTCTAAGGTGCCTCTGCCATTCCTGAGTGTATAACACAGGAAGAAAAATCCTGTTACAAAAATACATTTGGTAAGTGAAACAAGCGATACGCAAAGTAAATATAGCGCTATTTATAATTGGCTATTTCACAAAATGTGAATGGATTTGTTTATTTGCTAAGAGCCAGTTGGGAGACTTATATTGGTGAGTTTTGTAACCTTCCTATTTTTATTCATGACTACTAAAACAACAATATGGGTTTGCAGCTCGAACTTTGAGCCTGTGTTTATTGCCGTCCGTATAAAGCCACATGGTTAAACACAGTAATTACAGATTACAGAACATAATACTGAAAAATTGCCACTCAGGCTAAATAGAGCCCCGGAATAGAGCCATGTACGCCAAAAGGGGAACGTACTCCCCAACTAAAATGCAGGCGCACAAACCTATGGGGGTTAAAGGTCAGGTATAATCATAGAAATCTAGCAAGTAAAAAACTAAAAGTTGAAAAGTTCGAGGGCTGAAATGAATACATTACAACCATCTGATCCTTATATACTTTATTACAATAGAGTCAATTACACTCTTTTTTTTTGTAAGAATGTATATTTTTCATGCCAGGCTGTTATTCTTATTTTTCTGCCGATTTTAGGCCGAAAATATTCTTAATGCATTCTTAGTTTACAAACTGATCCAGACTATAGTATTTCAGTAAAATAACAGAAATAATACAACCTGAGTTATGCACGTTTTTATCGTATTGTTAACTCGTTTTGATTAAAGAAAAAATGAAACAAGTATACATGGTACATATTTACCATACTTTTAAACGAAACATCGTGTGAATTTTAATGTATTTTATTTTCTATATCAACTTACAAAAAAATCTTAACTAAATCTCAGCCTTAGGTATATTCTTAGCATATTCTTAAAATTTCGCCAATCTCAGCCTCAATATTCTTATAACAAGATTCTTACAACAAAAAAGAGTGTAGCACCGAAGCGGCTCACGTGCGTTACATACCAATAGGAAAATGTTTACATTCTCTGTCACTGCCACTTGCAGTTTAGTTCAGCCGAATGTAAATATATTTCATCCGGCCCAACAGTAGCGTTGACTAGCCCTAGGTCTCCACTTTGCGCGGTATTCCCAACGGAAGTGAAATTTCATGTTTTTAGACGATATTTTATCGATGTTCATATCAGGATCCCATGTAGATTCGATCAAGCAAATAAAACAATATCTATCACATACACTTTAGGTGATTCCCTTGGAATTAAAATTGACATTGAAATTACCTGAAACGTTTCCTTCGAACGATCGATTTGTGTTCCTCGTGTACAGTGTTTTCGAGGTGTCAGTACTAGTCGATAAGTTCACGTTTTCAGTTGTTATCTATCATTCTATAGAAGGAACTGAAGACTTGGGGAAATGATAGTTCGCCAGAGAAAACGGCCATTTTATCTCAGAGTTCTCTGGCGAGGTTGGCCGCAAAGAAAATTGAAAGCGACCAATTTCCTGCGAAATTATGCACAGTAAAGATGCAGTGCAATACTAAGGAATTGCCTTAACGAGTGTCAGTTCACATTGTATTTTTATATAGATTCTTTAGATGAGGATTCTGTGAATGCGAAGTTCCTTGTTACCAGATTAAATACAACACTGAAGTTTCCTACTCAAGTTCCCGGATCCTGGCATGGCCCAAGAAAACGTACTGAAAGGTTACTATGACGATGTGCAGTATCAAAGGTACATGTTCCTTTCCTTTAGAAAAACCTTACGAGTTGTTTTGATGACTTTCGTTCAGATTAAATTGCAAACCACAGTGGTTATCAATACTCGGTAAACATATGAGAAAAAAATGGGTTAATAGAGAGTGAGACATAAGGATTTGCGTTTATCAATTATTTAGGATTAAGCGCTGATTTAAGCCTTCGGTATTTGTTATGTCAGACCCTTCACAATTATAAGACTGGATTCTGCGTTCGGCGTGCGGTATACGGCATACGGCACACGACAACGGCGTACGGCATACGGCATTCGGCATTCTGCATAATGCTCCTATCACCAATGTAGATGATCATTAACCATTCAATAAACATTCACTATCATGGATATGGACTTCCATATTCCACTTTCTATTCTCTTTTGCTTCGCTCAGGCGAATAGAAAAACATTTCTATTATAAGTAATTACACAAACAACACAACAGTTTGTAGAGGAAGCCGCCAGCAATTATCGAGTTTATTAAGAGGCAGTCTCTGTAAAAGCGGTCCACTGCATTTTCGGGTCGGAAAAAAAGTTTCCCCTCAAACTTTGCCCAGTAAACTATATTGGGTCATAAGTAAATGCAACGACTTTAGTTTTTGGAAATACGTTAAAATATTTTTTTTTAGAGCTCACACAATCCAAGCCTAAATTTGAGCCTAAAGTTTGAGGGGAAACTTTTTTCCGACCCGAAATGCAGTGGATCGCTTTTTACAGAGGACTGCTTCTTAACAAATATTGAATAGTGCTAAATACAAGAATCGCGTAATGACAAGAGACGAAAACAACAAGAAGCAGTCGAAAATAACCTAAAAATAATACAATCAAAAAAATAGCAAAAGAAACATATGTACTATTGTACCGGTTAAACTCCCGTATGTAAAATTGTACGGTAACATAGCCTCGAGTAAATTGGTCGTCGTCAATTGGCGGGACATTAACAAGGAGTGGTTTTTAAACCACTCCCTATGGGAATTACAATACAAGCTAATTAACAACTAAAATAAATACATTTTGCAATTGTTAAATTATCGATGGAGAATTCGCGATGATAAGCATGGGCTGTTTGCATCAAGGACGTGAAGAGTTGTATGTTCAAAAAATAGCATACAACGCCTGTTGTATTGTCGAATGTTTTGGAATGTAAACAATAGGGTAAATTTTTATTACCATTATCATGGTGACATCAAAATATATAGATGTTATTCAGGGGGGGAGAAACTCCTTAAATGGTTTGCATAATTACGGACATAGCGTGCCGGGCAACCGAGCGTGCGCAGTAGCACTCAACTAGTTGCTAAGAGGATTGTCCCACGGAACTTATTGACAATAAAAAAGCTTTTCAGGCAAGAAATTCACACCTAAAATTAGAAAATGTGTTTTTCCTTGTTGTTTTCGCTCGAAAAACGAAGACGTGTTTTTTCGTTTGGTCTGATTTCGCTTCGCCTCGTGTATTACGATAAACATTTTCATCCGACTTCACTTCCGGTTCCAGTAGTTAGCACTACTGACCGTATCCGAAAGACTCTCGCTGGATCCTCTCGCTAGCTGTAGCATGTAAATGCAGCTCTGACGGATTTTTCGCTTTGTTGTTTTACGCTGCCGAGATCAGGCCAAAAATCCGCCAGCGATGTGTTTGCAGGTTACACGCGTACAGCTCCAATGCAGCTCTACGCTGCGAGCTGATTCGCACAGGATTCGCACTGTTGGTCTGTTGCCCGTTCCCCCCCCCCCCCCCCCCCCCCCCCCCCCGATGTTATTGAACTAGCGTGAGGTCCGTATTGGGAAAATATATTGGTCTCCTTCTTTTTTGGCATAAACTTGCAAAAAAAGAACGAGACCAATATTTCCCAATACCGACCGAACAAGCTAGTTCAATAAGTTTTTATTATAACGGCTTTTTTAAAAATTGTTGATAAATTAAGGTGGCCCGCGGTTATTTATTGGAGCGGAGGCTCCCTTTTTAAAAACTAATTTTCCGTATGAAAGCGTTAACCGATTTCTGTAATTTTTGGTAATCTAGACAAGGAATCTTCAAATTATAGAAGGCTTTTAATTTTAGGGCAATCGGAATAAACGATTTAAGAGATACAAGCGTTATTAAAAGACCTTGTTTTTTTACGAAAACAAATACTAATTACGTTCAATAAGTTCCAAGACTTCAAGGTTTACTGTGAGCAAGTTTCCACAAAAACGGCTGCACAGAAATTGCTACACAGTTCACTGCTTAATTTTCACTTCAAAATGATATGCTTGTGTATTTCTTCAGCTGTTGCAAGAACGCTAAATTAATTATTATATCGCACCTATCATTGGAAAGGCTTAATGTTATCTAAAACTTTGCTGAATAATCGGAAAAGATCGGAAACTCCAAGGAAAAAGCTATAAGCGAATGAAGAACAAGATGTTTATGTGCGTAATTTGTGAATTTAAAGATATTCAAGTTTTTCGACTTTTGAAAAAACTACCGATTTGTTTCGCTTATTTCTAAGTATGATAAAATACAGCATATATACAAACGGCCTAACCTTGTTTTCAGGCGTGTAGCGTCGATGAGCTCGGAGAATTGCTCGTCAATTTAGCTGCCTCATGTCTTCCATTTTTACAAATGCTAGGAAACCCTCGTGTTCCGTAAATTATTCAAACTTGCCGCGTTTCTGGAATTTATTTGTCACTAGGGAATTACGGATCATCGAAAATTTCCTTGGAATGTCATTGATCGTTCATTATCATTTAAATTTTCGATGATCCGTAAAATTCCCAAGTGCAAAATAAATCCCACAACGCGGCAAATTTGAATAATTTACGGAAGACGAGGGGTTTTCAAAGCATTGGTAAAATGGAGGACATGAAGTAGCTAACTTGACGACTTAATTCGCCGAGCTTCGTCGAGGCTACACGCCCAAACTAGGCGAGGTCGTTTTTATATATGCTGGATTTTATCATACTTAACAATTACGGAAAACAAATCGGTAGTTTTTTTCACAAGTCGAACAAACGTGAATATTTTGAAATTCACAAATTACGCACTATAAACATCTTGTTCTTCATTTGCTTATAACTTTTACTGGGAATTTCCGATCTTTTTCCGATTATTCAGCAAAGGTTTAGGTGGTATCAAGCTTTCTAACAATAGGTGCGATCTTAGCATTATTGAAGCGTTCTTGCAACAGATGAAGCAAATACACGAGCATATTATTTTGAAGCTAAAATTCAGCAGTGAACTGTGCAGCAATTTCTATGCAGCCGATTTTGTGAAAACGTGCTCACAGTAAACATTGAAGTCTTGGAACTTATTGAACGTAATTAGAAAAAAATCTATCTTCGTTTTTTGAAAATATTCGCGATTTCGTAAAAAACAAGGTTTTCTAATAGTGCTTGTATCTCAAAATCTTAAATTTCGTTTGCCCTAAAAATTAAAAGCCTTCTAAAATTTAAAGATTCCTTATTTTGAATACCAAAATTAGAGAAATCGGTTGACGCTTTCCTGCCGAAAAGTAGTTTTAAAAAAGGGAGCCTCCGCTCCAATAAATAACCGCGGGCCAGCTTAATTAATGCAACCATTTTTGGCTAACGCGCGCGCACCAAAGCTAAGCATATTCTTGCATTTTTCAGGCCACTTTGCAAAAAGTTTAACCAAAATTGTCCGCCAGACGTAAGGAAAAATGTTTCTACTTAATATAAAACAGTTTTCCTATGTTCAATGTTTCATAAAAGGAAATCGGCGAAATGAGTTCGTGAGCGGTCCATCTTAGCGGTCCTTGTTGCAAAATTCGGACCGCTCAGGGAACCAATCAGAATGCTCCTTTTCATCGTGGACCAGTTTGCCATATAATAAGTATAGGAAATCGTATGAACGCGAGTGCAATTTGTGATTTATGGGCACGAGTGATGTTTTGAAAGTTCTCAAAATTGCACGAGCCTTTAGGCGAGTGCAATTTGAGAACTTTCAAAACATCACGAGTGACCATAAATCACTAATTGCACGAGCAGTTCATACGATTTTTTGTTTATAATATTCTCAAAATTTTGCTGCGGCCATCACGCTACTCTGCACACGAAACGCCTCATTATAGTTTCCAAAGTGCTCACATGTTTTATATGAACGCGCAGGCAAAACCTAGCGTGAACTTTTTGAAAGAATTACACTACTATAGTTTAGAAAATATTTAACCATTAACTTGAAAGCTTATTTAATGCCATTAAGCGGCAAAAACGTCTCTACTTGTCCGGTACCGTTTATCACAATTCCGTATTGCACTCTATAACCTATTTATGCACTCGTCATTGACCAATCAGAAGCTGCATATTTTGTTGAGTATATTATAACGTCTGTTATTCTTTAGTGTATATCAAAACGTATCGTTTTTGTGGTGGCTTACACGAAGTGTAATCCAGCACTATGCCATAGTCAGAAATACGTGCGTATTTGTCTGTTTGTCGGTTTGTCGGTCATGCGCCCGCCACATTTCGAACAGCGGTGTCTGCGAAAGAATCTGCGAGAGGAATGGGCACTAGTAAGTTGCACCGTAAATCCGCTATTTTGTTTCTCTTGGCGTGTCTGTATTCGAGTGTCAGTTATCAACAGTTATCCTTCTCGTTGCAGTTTCCGAGGTAAGTTATTTTTCACTTTTCGCTCTTTCTAGTGTGCTATACAGTATCGATTTGCTGCAATTTGTTTGCATATCTAGCTACGTTCGTGCCGAATCCATGCATTTCTTTGGCATTTCTTTCAGGTGTTCCTGATCAGTTTTCTCTTGCTCTGGGAGTTATTTTGCTCACACAAGCCAGCAAACAGGTTCGGCTTGTGATTAGTGCGACTTGCACATGAGCTATTACGCCCCCACAAGCCAACATTCAGCGGCTTGATTGGTGCGGATTGCATTGCATATAAATAAATCCTTCCAGTACAGACATTATCAACTGGTAAGGCTCCAATTCCTCCATCCTCTTCAATCCCAAACCTTACCCTATTCCCATACATGTAAATGTAGCTCTTTTGTACTTAGAGAGTTGCATCATCATTACACTTTAAAATGTTATGTTATCTGTTTCTCTCTTAAAACAGATTCAATCCAATTCAAGTGGTAGTGAGTGATGGACAAAATCAACACCTGAACCACTATGTACTTAAAACGTTTGACATGAGAAGTTAACTATAAAACCATTGGACTCGTATATATATCAATGTGAACTTTCTCTATCATGACAGGCCGTGGTGTAGGAAGCAAAGATGCATCCAGAAACAATGAATGAAAAACACTTTTGGAACCAGAGGAAATACAAACAAACAACTGATCAGTATCTGGAGAGACATATCATAAGCAGTCCATTATTTAATACTCTTACTGCATTTACAGTGCAATATACCCACACCTGGCATCATCTTAATGATTCAACGCTGCAAAAAGACAAGAACATCCCTTATCACAGTAGCCTGGCATAGGATGCTTGTGTCACAATTGATTTACTTCTGTTTGCAAGTGACAATGTTATTCAACACATCAACCTTTCTTTGTATCTTATATAAATTATTGCAAGAACTTCTTATAACTTCAGTTCAAGCCACTGAATACCACTGACAAGACATCACTCATGACTAGTGGATGGATGAGAAGTCTCACATTGATGACTACATGTAGATCTACTGTGCAACAGGTTGTGGCCAGGAATTTCACATCTATAATCACAGCTGTCTTCTACAGTTTCGTTCAAATAATGCTATCAACTGAACAATTTGTTACTCATGAAAAACAATGCCAGTGATTTAAAAAATTTGTGTTACTTTCATTGACTATTTTATGTCTTGATTTTTGTATTTGCTGCATAATCACATACACTTTTAACTCAGAAAAGGGAATAAATAAATTATTATTATTATTATAGTCATTGACAAATTTAAATTTTGGTCATTGATTATAAAACTAATAACAGGATTAAAGGCTAAAATACATGTATGATAAAAGTTCCAAAAACCAAATATTTACAACTAAAATGTTAATCATCAATGTTTCAAAACCTGATGGTGACATTCAAGTCGCAAACGGTCAGTTTTTGAACTTTTATCATATCCCTGGAAATTTATCCTTTTATAACCTTGTAGTGTATTTAATGTAGTCACAAGTCAATTAAATATTTCATCTATAAAGCCTTGGTTCATACTAACCGACGTAATGGCAAGATCACACATACAAACAAACAGTCAAAACACCTATGTCATTCTTTCATGCCACCAATGTGAACAACACAACAGGAACATAATGACATAAACATGACAACACAAGGAAACAACTGATCTCTTCTTTTTGTCCATGTTGTTATGTCCTTAGTTTGAACCAGGTCTAAGCCACCACATGTACGCATTGCGGACCTATTTTTTATTAAAGTAAGCAAAAGATATCAGAATATAACGATTGATTTTACTCCTTGGTGAAGTCGACATTCAGTGGTTGGTTAACCGTAATCTTTTTTGAAACCAGAAATGATGGAGGCCGGAAAATGATGAAATGAATTTTAAAATAGCTAAAATTATTTATACCAAAATAGGAAATTCAGTCTATAAAGCATGCAATATTTCATGGATTATTTTACGTTATTCAAACAGTCATGTTGACTTCTTTAATCAGAGATAATCTGGTGCTTTTACAAGTTGGATTCAAGTCACTCAGTTATGAGATGCAAGAGCAGCAACCAGCTTATGATAGCAACTCTTTGTTTGGTAAGGAAATATTTTCTCACTAATTGTTATGCTAAGAAAAACTGCCAAAAAAATGTTTCAAGATAACGCCGCGTTGCTAGGTAATATTTGTAGGGAACTCTATCAGCTCGCCTAGGACGGTGATGTATAGTATTTCACTAGTATTTGTGTTTATGCTTTCCAGTTTAGTGAAAGCAAGTCTTCGATATAGTTTTTTTTTTTTGACTCGGCGGAATCGGGGATATCTAAATGAGAAGAAAGGAAAAAATAAATACTATTATTAAATGGCTGGATTTTAATTGGACTGCGCAAGATACAATGTAGTTTGGTTGAATCTAATTCTTTTTTTTTTTATTTTTTGCCGGTTTCTCGGGAGACACGGAGATTCTCGAAAAAACAAATTATCTGTTTCCCTCGGGATCAGTCTTTAGACGGAGTAGCTTATTCCAAACAACAAACTAGGATTGAGCACTGATATTTTCTTTCGTTCTTTAGGTGAGATCGGTGGCAACATGGGGTTATTTCTTGGATGCAGCCTATTGACCATCTGTGAATTCTTTGACTTTCTCATCAGTTTTCTGGCAAGGAGAAGTCATGTTACTCATCCGGCATGACGTCAGACACTCGAACTACAATTTCGAACAACGGGCCTCTGAGAGAAATAATTTTTGTTCATATGCACTACAGTTAAGTTACAGTTAAGTTAGGTCCAAACGCCGCTCCGCTCATGTGCCGAACCTAACCCATGAGTTTAGTACGGCAGAAGAGCGGCGTTTGAATCAGTTTTGGTTCGGCAGTTTAGGTTTGGAGCGGCAAACGACGTTAAGATCGACAGGGTCTGTCGCATTATGCGACATTGGAGCGGCGGCTGATTCATACGGCGTTCTTCTCATGTGCCGAACCTAATGCATGAATTACTGTAATGTATTTGCGATATAACGCGCTCGTGATTGGCCCAAAGAAGAATGGCGTGACCAGTAATGCATGAAGCTTGACGGCGTGACTGACGGCGTAGATAAAAAATACGGCAACAAAAATTATATCGTTTATCCGAGCTCGCCTTTATCTTTCAGTTCACGAGAAACGGAACTGTAAGAACTGAGAGAATTGCTTTAGCGGTAATCCATTTTTGCTGTTTTCTTCGTGATAATAGCCCAAAGCTTAATTTACCGAAAGAAAACCATTCTAAATATATAATACAGACAATCTTGCGAATGAATTTGCTTTTCCCTAAATATTGCTATCTTATGGCAAAAATTTAAGGTTGTCGATTTAGACAGAATCCTTGTATTCTCGACGCGGATATTCCACATCGACAATTGTTGGAGAAGCGTTGCATGACGACACACTCAAGTACGCCGTCTGAATCAGCCGTCGCTCCAAGTCGCTCCAAAAGTATATATTGAGTTAGGTTCGGCACATGAGTGGAGCGGCGTTTGGACGGGGCCTTAAAAAAAGTCCTCGTTTTTACCATTACTTGTTGAATAAGATGGAATCATACACTATCTCAATTAACGTTTTCGGATAGAAGCGAAGCCTACAAGACAAGACCGAATGGTTGCCTGGGTATTCATTAGAATTTTCATATTTTTGCCCGTGATTTATTTGCTGTTCCCCGAATTAGATTTTTTCCATGTTTTTCCACTAGCTGTTGTATGATTCTGATAAAATTTAGTTTGGCTAAAAGTAGCTTTCTTCTTCAGGTTTAAAACAAAAAGGAAACATTAGAAATAATGTTTTGCGTCTTGTTATATTTTATTAGTATTCGGTGCTAACTTTCGGTCTTGTCTTGCAGGCTTTTTTTTCAGGCCTTCTTTTCAACTGCTTAAGTTGATATATAACTGCGAAGATCTCATTCTCTTTCGTCAGGCTTTCCAACGCAGTTCGCATATATGAATTATTTCATATATTCATCATCGAATGAATTTCTGTTACGCATAGATCTTTCCGGAATGGTTTACTTACTATGGTTTACTTAATATTTTACTATTTCATTGAGAGACATTTAACAATTATTCGCCGAAGGCGAAGTGAATATTGTGAATATTTACCGAGACGAAGTCGAAGTAAATATTGACAATATTCACTGAGCCTGAGGCGAATAATTGTTTTAGTATAATTTTCAGAGGTGAATATCAAGAACTACAAAATTACGAGCTAAAACATGAAAACAACACACGCAAGTACTCGCCATATTACCGTAGCTACATCGTTTTAGACATCAAATTAAGCAGTAAAATACACAAAAGAACACTATTCATCAGGTACCTTTGTTTGATCGTTGCTGATTTCATGAGCAGCTGTAGTTATCGTTCTGAAATAAGTAGCTTAGGTCTGAAGAGAAGCAAATTTCTGTCACTCCATCCGACACGAACACGGCCGCCTTGGTTGGCCACACAACTGAAAACTTTTACAAGTTTACGCGTTTTAAATGCGTTAATCGTTTCTTGAAAATATTTTCCGTCCAAACGTCTTGGTAGTCATTTACCTAAGTTCCCAATGCTTTGAATATCCCGAACTTGGAGTGATGTCTTTAGAATACACGAAAATTTCATTCAAAAACGAGTCGCCATCTTGACTTGCCGGTATAAGAAATGTGGCTTAGCTTAGCAGCCACGCCTTTGAAATCCCATATCCACCGCCTAGCGCGGTGAATATGCTCATATTCACCACTGAAAATTATACTAATTAACAATTATTAAATACTCAATCACTGTTATTGCATTTCTGGCCTTCTGATTGGCTCCTTGCGCCCATGTTATCAGCTCATAACACGGATTCTGCCAAATATGGTAGCTCATAACTGGGTGGTTCGTTCGTCGAGAGAGTGAAATTTGAAAAAGATGGCTAAAATCATTACGTAAAAACTTTGGCCCTTCTAAATCAAACAAAATTCAAGTCCATTAAATAATGGAACGAAATATTTAATGGGAAATGCCTGTAAATGTACAACAAATGCGACTGAACGAGCACTAAAGGCAGCATTAGATCCGCCGAAAACCGGCACAATTAAGCTTTAATAATTCTTCAAAAAATGAAAACTTGTTTACAACACAAGTTAAAGCTTAGCCTATTCAGTATTGTCATCTTATATTTCGAAGAGTCTTGCCAATTCCAGCTGGACTAATCTTTTAAAATCAGCACAATAATTCAATAAATATCGGAGCTGCATAAATACGGCAGTTCGTCAAGCGCTGGCGGCGGATACAATCAAAGATCACTTCACAGATAAATTATCTTCAAAGATCACTCTTTTTCTCTTCCATCCATGTAGATATTGAGGTTTTCCTTATGTTCTTTACTTCAGTGAACTTGATTTCAGCTCAGTTCGTTTCAACACAATTAATTCTGTAGTCGCGCACGATTTGCTCGCCGTAAAAATAGTAAAACCCTTGCTTCGTTCAGCTCTCCGTTCAACTTGTAAAATGAATATAATATTCAGCTCCACAATTATCTCGGATCTCCCCATTTTAAGCTAAACCATTTGCACAATTTTCCAGAATATACGGAACTTTAGAAAACACAGAGCGAAGCGATTCCCTCCGAAGAAAATTCTGTCGATCTTGCTCTCGGCTTTTCATTCAACTTGCCAACCGACACTGCGCCAGACATTTTGCCGCGGTTTTCATGCAAATCATGCTTCATTTAGATCGAACTGAAAAATCACTCAGTCGATTTATAAATTTTTACAAAGTAAAAACCGAAGTTTAAACCTAAAGTTAGTGAAGTATTTAATAAAACAATTATTCGCCGAAGGCGAAGTGAATATATGGTGAATAGTTACCGAGACGAAGTCGAGGTAAATATTCACCACTGAGCCTGAGGCGAATAATTGTTTTAGTATATATAAAGAGGCGACCTCCAGCCTAACTCACCAAAAAAGGTGTCAAAGTTTTATTGTTAAAAACACCATCGGCAAGAGTGTGACGCTCAAAGCGTGACAATCGCCATGTATGAGTGAACCCGCGTCAGGCCATTTCATGATATTATGCAAATTCAAGATACTCATGCACATGTGTTGACTGTCGGATCGTTGCTCGGAGTACTTACAGTTCATTAATTAGTTTGCGATGAATTGCTGACCGTGGCAGATAATTGCTCCATAATGCTGTCAAAACTATGAAACAAACCTGTGGGCAGTTTGACATTTTCGTTAAAGTCTTTAAGCTTACTTCAAGTGGAAAATAATGAAGTTGAAAATGAACGAGTCGCCAGAATTCAAGTGTGTAGTGCCGGATTGGGAAGACAAACAATTGAAGTTTTCTTCAACGGAAATATGCTCAAGAATGGCTGCCTGGCTAGTACCAGCAATTTAGTGAATGGCAGTTGATGCAGTCAGTGGAATTTACAACAGACAAGGACCAAAGAGCACTCCAGCAGTCCGAATGAACGAATTGGACTCAAGAGTACGGCATTTCTACGAACAGCTTTAAAACTGACCCAACGGTCCTCGAAGGTACACTCATTTTTTTCTTCTTTCATCTGTTTGATGCTCGTTTTAAGTACATATTTATAGGGATAAATATTGCAATCCACGAGTAGTGCGACGTATTTACAACAAGAAGCTGCGAACAGCTTAAATTCGGGCTTGCAATCCTTGACTTGGAGAAGTGTCCCATTAATGGAGGTTGTGAAGAATTCAATACGACAGGAAAAGACTACTTGCAAAATTCCCCACCCCAGGCCACAAGGACTTACTTTGTCCCGGGGGCTGCCTGGGAGGGGGGAGATGGTAACAGTAGGAATTGAACCATGCATTACACTGTAGTTCGCGGTTGTGTGAATCAGGTTAATTTACAAGTAACATCGCTGGACAAAAAACTTTCTTTCTTCTTAAATAATATTATATGTGTTTTCCTAAGTGGTTTGTGCGTTTACGATGGCACATTTTTAGTGTTTTTCTTTGAGTGCATTTATACATCACTGAGCATATTCGACTATTACAATAATAGACTTGTTTTTATATATAAGCTTTCAGTTATATCCGTAAGCTCACAACATACAAGGTGCACACAATGATAACCAACGTGACAACCGTGATATAACCAACAAAATGACAACCAACAAGAGCAGTGGAAATTCTTATTTGACCTTTTGGCTATCCCTAAATGTATAACGCTAGTATTGATGTAAATGAATATTTAGTCTTGGTACAAATGCTCAACATAACAATCTTATTAAATAATTAATATAAGCTTCTTCTGATCAGCTCAGACAAAAAACGCGAATATTAGTTTGCATCATAAGGGAAAGTTCATTTAATATGGAAAAGGGGGGTATGAAGATGTTGAGGGGGAGCCTGAAATTTTTGGTGTGTAAAGGGGGGGCTGTGGAAAAATTATGACGTCACAGGGGGGCGCAGAAAGTTATTTCTCTTGATAACAGCACTTTAATTTTGCTTTTTTTCTTATAAAAGATAAATTACAAATTTCCAGCCCATAACCTAAACACAAAATCTTTGTTTCAAATTTGAGCTTTGATAATAATAATTACTATAATATTGTTAAATTTTCCAGAGGAGCATGCACCCGTACCCCCCTTTCAAAAAATCCTGGATCCGCCCCTGTAGTGTCTTCGCTGCAAGTATTTTTAGAAAGAGTTCACTCAGGGAAAACAAAGGTCTCTGTTAACCTGGGATTCAAAATAGCTGTCGATGTGATGACAGCAAATAATTCGTTACATAATGTTTCTGGTTATGGAGCTTGTGATTGTGTGTGCTGTTGGGGGGGGGGGGGGGGGGGGGGGGGGGGGGGGAGGGGGCTATGAAATTTCAGTAATACTGGTTGGGGGGCGCTTTGAAAATTTGATGGCAGCGTGAAGGGGGCCTTGCATTTTTCCTCACATTAATGATGCTGCATCTTCATGCTTCCCCTTTCCATATTAAATGAACTTTCCCTGCGCAAATATATTCTTTCCGATCTCACCACAGGAAGCCCAGACAAACTGTTTGACTATGTGCTATTTTGCATTTTTATAGTGAGTGTATGGATTTACTGAATGGTCCGTAAAATTGTGAATAGTCACGAAAACTATGAACAAATACCTGCTCAATAAACGTAAATGTACCTTTCCTGTTGTGTACTGTCGTTTCTGTGGCTCAAAACGGCGAATTTAAGCGATTTTGAAGGATTTTGTTTTCGTTGTTTCGTTGATTGTTTTCGTTGTTTAGGTTGGAAAGTAATTAAAATTCCAATTCCTCCAATTCGAATAGCTACAGCGCGAGGCAATTTTTGCCCAGAAAATCCCGTCGCTCGGCTTCCAGGCCAAGTACCAGCACAGGCAGCCCAGGCTCTGTACACGAATTAATATTCAATGTTGTTGTTCATGGCGGCGATTTGAATATTTACGGCAAATGTATGAGAAACTCACGAAATACATTCTAAATGCTGTCTTTTCGATGGAACCTAATTAAAACTGACTTACATTGCGCAGGTGTTTTGTTATTTTGATGTTTGGGTGTTCCTGGAGCCAGTTTAAAGCCATTTAGATGAGGTTTGCTTTTTCAGTTGACCGTCCATTATAAATAATTTAAAGGCCGGCGACAATTATGTGAGAATGGATCCAATGGTCAGCACTAGAAGCTCAATAAATTCCATAAAAATGCGCCAATCTCCTCAAAATTACCTTCATTGCAGACGTCCATGCTCTTAGCTTCTGTTCGCTACTACTAGGTTTCCAACGTTGACTTTATTTGCTCGAGAAACGCTAGTGTTCGAGCTCTTGTCTTTTATATTTTCTTTCGCGTTATGCGTAACCCCGGCGTCTGAGACATCTCATTTGAAATCCGTGCTTAGCGACCGCGACATTGTGACAAAATTTACCTCGACCGAGGAGAGGCACGGTGCAATTGTTACCTTGCCAAAAAACCCGCTGGGATGGTCCCTTTGGTCCCTTTGGTCCCTTTGGTCCCTTTGGTCGATTTGACCGGAAACGGAAGGGAAATAATCGGATAAGGGAGACGAAGGACAATGTCGAGTAATTTTTTTTTTACTTTAGGATCTCGCGACTCTCTAGTTTAATTCAGTTTTACCTTTCGATGTCAGAACTATCCTCAGATGAATAATTTAAGGCAGCGTTCAAATACAAAGTGAAACTTTCAAATTCGTCGTTGCGGTTCACGTTCTCCGAAAAACCGAGAGTTTGGTCAGCACGTTTCACGTTGTTGTTTTGCATGAAACGGCACGTGCCGAGCTATTAAAGCTTATTAAACGGAGTGCTTTTTTATGCCGTTTGAATTCGACCGCTGAAACGTTTTCAGTGGCCAGAGCCAACATGTTGTCTAAGTGTGATGATGAATATATGAATGAAATCATATATATATGAACTGCGGAAATGAAATGAAATGAATGAATGATCATCGCAGTGAATGCAATTTAAGCAATTGCAATTAAGCCAGAAAAAATTCTGGCTTCAACGTCGAAGGTTGCAAGACGCGAAGAGGAACCTCCAAGGAAAAAAAAAAAAACTCTTGGATATTCATCTCAGTGGAAGATATGGTAAACTTACAATATATCGATTCTAAAAAGCATCAATTTTTTTAGGCGGTTTAAGAAGATGAGAGGATATTATAATAGTGCTATAATATTGTTGTTTTCTGGGCGATGGCGAATTATAATTATGAAGAGTGTGCAATAACACCAATACGCGACATTGTGAAACATGCGGCTGAAACGAGCCAAAACGACAACGATGGTTTGGGATTTTCCTTTCTAGGTCGGATTGTTCATGACCTCTGGGAGAGAGAAAATCATAAGAGCAAAAAGAGGGTCTAGTACAGAAAGGCATTATGTTTATTTGAATTTGAAGTGGCCATGGATTGAGCCTTTGGACAATAAATTCAATCAAGAAGAAAATGAACTCAATCTTTCCCCGAGTCTTTCAGAGGAGTTTTAAACTCGCATTATTCTACCAATGAGTGGACAAAGTTAAACGACAATCCAAACTGTATCAGTTTCGTACGCTTGGAGAAGTGGGAATTTAACAATAGAAGAGCTTCAACGGAAGTAGTCGTTTCACAAGTGCCGGGTAATTCAACGTATCTCACAATAAAGGCACATGGGTGACGGTGTGAAACGGACTTATCAAATGTTGTTCTTGGTTCTCTACCAATTGCGAAGCGGGTTGGTTTGGCATTTGAATATATCCAAAATTCTACGTTTTGTGGCGGGGTTTCTCTTCCAGAAGGGGAGAGTTTCCAGGCCCTAGTTTCACTTTGTATTTGAACGCTGCCTTTAAATTATTCATCTGAGGATAGTTCTGACATCGAAAGGTAAACTGAATGAAACTAGAGAGTCGCGAGATTCTAAAGTTAAAAAAAAATTACTCTACATTGTCCTTCGTCTCCCTTATCCGATTATTTCCCTTCCGTTTCCGGTCAAATCGACCAAAGGGACCATCCCAGCGGGTTTTTTGGCAAGGTAACAATTGCACCGTGCCTCTCCTCGGTCGAGGTAAATTTTGTCACAATGTCGCGGTCGCTAAGCACGGATTTCAAATGAGATGTCTCAGACGCCGGGGTTACGCATAACGCGAAAGAAAATATAAAAGACAAGAGCTCGAACACTAGCGTTTCTCGAGCAAATAAAGTCAACGTTGGAAGCCTAGTAGTAGCGAACAGAAGCTAAGAGCATGGACGTCTGCAATGAAGGTAATTTTGAGGAGATTGGCGCATTTTTATGGAATTTATTGAGCTTCTAGCGGCTGACCATTGGATCCATTCTCACATAATTGTCGCCGGCCTTTAAATTATTTATAATGGACGGTCAACTGAAAAAGCAAACCTCATCTAAATGGCTTTAAACTGGCTCCAGGAACACCCAAACATCAAAATAACAAAACACTTGCACAATGTAAGTCAGTTTTAATTAGGTTCCATCGAAAAGATAGCATTTAGAATGTATTTCGTGAGTTTCTCATACATTTGCCGTAAATATTCAAATCGCCGCCATGAACAACAACATTGAATATTAATTCGTGTACAGAGCCGGGCTGCCTGTGGTACCAGAAAAGAGGAAAGATGGACGCATGTGCTCGTACCATTCGTCCAAACGGCCCGGAGTTAGCCCTTGAACAAAAGCGAGTAACGAAAATTTCAAGGCAGTCTGAGTGCGTACCCACGAATCCGTGTGCCGACGAGAAACCTCCATGTTATTAGCCTCTTTCTGATTGGATACAGTTAAACGTTTGTGAATGCTATAGTGAAAGATCTGTAGTGCGTTACTACTTCGTCGATATATATATTATAAACTAAATTCGATTTTGCGACGACATTACGGTTTTATAATGACGGCTAGTTGGGAGAAAATATATTCCGTATTGGGCGGAGTCGCGAAGCGATCCACCTATAGTTTTGCTTACGAGTGAGACGACATTATTTTGCGGTAATGTCGTCTCAAATGTCGGCCGGTGATTGGTTCTGAACAGGGGGGGGGGGAGGGGGGGGAGAAAGCCGGCACTTTTCTTTGAGGACATAGCGGTGTCGGGCAACAGACCAACAGTGCGAATTCTGTGTCAATCAAGCCGTTGCTAAGAATGACGTCAACCAAAACTTCATTGTTTTCTAGCCCGGAAAACTTTTTCAAGCTCGCAGCGTAGAGCTGTACGCGTGTAGCCTGCAAACACAGCGCTGGCGGATTTTGGCTTGATATTTCACGCCGCCGACTCGGCAGCGTGAAACAACAAGCGAAAAATCCGTCTGAGCTGCATTGACAGGACTTTACATGCTACAGGGAGAGGATCCAGCGAGAGTCTTTCGGATACGGTCAGTAGTGCTACTACTGGAACGGGAAGCGCCGAAGTCGGATGAAAATGTGTATCGTAATACACGAGGCGAAGCGAAATCAGACAACAACGAAAAAAAACACGTCTTCCTTTTCAAGCGAAAACAACCAAGGAAAAAACACATTTGTGTTATCATGCATACTAACTTTAGGTGTGAATTTCTTGCCTGAAAAGCCTTTTTATTGTCAATAAGATCCCGTGGGACAATCCTCTTAGCAACTAGTTGAGTGCTATTGCGTACGCTCGGTTGCCCGGCACCGCTATGTCCCTAATTATGCAGACCATTTATAAGGAGTTTCTTCCCACCCCCCCCCCCCCCCCCCCCCCCCCTTGGTTTTAAAGATACAGATTGGCACCGGGGACCTGAGTTTTGTTCCTCACGTACGCATCAAAATTCAACTCGTCGGTAATCGTTTATATCTTGTTATTTGCTCAGTCGGTACAGCTTGCTCAATCTAAAAGTCAATCACCTCAAAAACCATACCATATCCTCCCTTCCTCCTCCCCCCCCCCCCCCCCCCCCCCGGCGGGCTCTCCCCAAGAAGAAACATAATATAATAAAAGCAACAACAGTACCTGTCCTTACGAGAAATTCGTTTTCAACGGCTGTGTGAACGAATATAGGCAATTAGGAAGAATAACTGATGTCTCTTCCACGAACTACGATCACTAATCTGACCAGGAAACGTATCCGGGGGAACTGAACTGAGCTATTTAGGGCCTAAATAATATGGAGAAAAGTTGTCTCTGGTAGGAGGGTCACCCTCCATACCAAGTAACCCCGGGCGAGAGAACTTTTCATACATTTCTTTATAAATAGCAGCGAACCGCTTACACGCGAAATCGAAAAGTTGGCTCGGGGGGGCAGGGTAACCCTGGGTGGAGAGTTACTCGCTTTGAAGGTAGGGTGACCCTGGGGGGCGGGCCAACTTTTTTCCATATAGGGACAAGTCGGGACATATAGAGCATGCGCGAACCGGAGAGGGCCAAGTTTTGGCTCGGTAAACAGGGACAACTTTTTCATATAAACGCTCGGTAAAAGATGGCTCGGGGGGAGGGTAACCCTCCTACCAGGGACAACTTCTCTCCCTTAGCCGTGACTTTGTTTGCGTCACGCTATCTTTTTATAGGTGACTCAAATGTCATTTGCTCGGACGTGATGTAACATCATGTTTGGTAAAAGCTAGTGTTAAATATAAGAGAGTAATTTACTCAATATTCTGCTCGGAAGCTATGGGAAAATAATCCTTAGATGAACAAGAGGACATTGTAGTCAGGTAGGCTTTAAAAAAAAATGTTTTTAAAATATTAGCTTCGTTGGTACGTGATGGTGGTTGAACGCGGTGCTTATCACCGTAATTCATTTGCAGTAAAGCTTATATTTTCCGTATCTTTGTAAGGTATTGTGCTAATTTAAACTGTCGAAATGTCACCAGAACCAAGCTAAATATAAATTATGGAAATAATTAGTTGTAAGGTATAGTAAATTGTCATTTTTAAGCAATTTTATGAATATCTTTAATAATGTCGAAACCGTTGTGTTTTTGCGTTACAGCCGTTTTGCGAGAAACATGGAATTTAAGAGGCATTTTCTCCACAGAAGTCAAACATCATGTCTAAAGTACAAAAAAATCGTATTTTGTTTCGTTTCGTTTGTTTTAATACTTGAGTTTGACTGTTTCTTCCGAAGCGACGATAGATCAATCAAATCCGTCATTTGTAACACTGATTTTCGCCTGAAACTCGACGTACTGCTTTAGATTTAACACAGCAAGCTTATATTTATGTGTTACGCGCGCCATTGGCGAGGTGTCTCCATAAAAATAAAACATTCCCAAAAGTGGGACCTGATCTAAAATCAACTCTCTAATATTTCATTAGACCAAGGTCTGGTCTACAAATATCTGAAATAACATTTGTGGGCACTCGTCATATAACGCTATAAAAACTTGCATCAAATTCACAAAAATAGCAAATTTCATTACCATTCGGTGATTTATAGGCTGGATTTATTTCCTTCAGTTGCATTTAAAAACATTTGAAACCAATCACAGATTGAAAAATAGACCATATAACAGTCTAGACCTGAAAACATTTATAAAACTAACCTGAATTATGTACAAAGTCTTCCTACTGCCACACCTTATTTTCCATCCATTTGATCCTTGTGTCACGCAACACCCGGAGCGATCCACCGAATCCGCCAAAAGCCCAACCTTAATATGTTCGCCCATTGATATGTGAAGATTGATCGACAGAAGCCTGGTGGTATTCATGGTGCAATATAACTGCAGCTAGTTCACGAAAAATAAAGTCCGTTAAGTGTTGTTGAGGAAATCCAGTGCTCTTGTGCTGTCGTTCAGTTTGGTTTGTAGCTTTTTGCAGAGAACCGTTCCAATTATGTATAAACAAAGTCGTTCGTAAATCGTTATAATGTCCTTAAAACACTGATCAATCAAGCAAATACTGCACAAAGGCTCTGGACTTCGATTCATTATCGACACAAGTACAACAACAAGTTAACAAAACCTTCACCTGATTTGATTGACCGCTGACCTTTTCGTGACTCGTGACTCGGACTCGTGACAGCGAAAAATGTAACAGCTTGTTCCCACTTCCTTCGTTCAGAATTTTTTAAGTGTGTTAGAAATTTGCTCTCTTTATTCACTTTGTGAACGGACATTGTAGTTAAGGTGATTCCTCAGTATTGCACTGCGCATCCTTACTGCGCATAATTTCGCGCGTAATTAGCGCGCGCACATTAAAAACATGGTCGGGTCTTCTCGTTTTTTCAAGATGGCGACTGACGGAGAGAAGACCATGGCAAACCCGGCAATTAAAAAAAATCTTCATATATAATAATTTTTTAATTAATTCAAAAGGACGGAAGGCTCGCCATTGGTTGATTTTCAGTCACGTGACCCAGCCTTTGCCAAGAAGGCCCTGGGGACGATTTCGATAAAAACAAAAAAAAGTCGTGTTTATCATATTTTATAGATAAGGCCCAGTTCAGACGCCGTACTTCACATGAGCCGAATCGAATTCGATGAATTAAGTTCATGTGTAGTACGGCGTCTGAACTGGGCCTTAAACTCCGAAGGCGTTTACTTAAAACGGCGTTTACATGTATATGAACCATGCGTTTTCCGGGACCCGGCGTTTTATCGATCAAAAACACCGGTATTTAGGTTAATTCTTCATTTTCTTTGATTTTTTTTTCTAAAAGTAAATTCGTGAAACATCGATGATGCAGACCATACAGCCTGAGAAGGAAGTTAACAAATTTTTCATTTTGTGTTTTTTTACTATACCACATTTATAAAACATTTATTGTGTTCAGTAGGACTGCTGTTAAAGCAAAGGCCGTTTTTAGAAGCAACGTCGCTCCCTTTTGGGAATTACATTTAGCGATGCCTTGCAACGATGGGTACCCATAGGCCCGGTGGGGGGGGCACTCCCTTATATACGCTATATAGGTACGTACCGCTGGACAGGGTATGGTTTTTTAAGCATTTTGGTCTGAAAACAGGGTATAATAAACATTCAAATAAAGTGAGCAAGGCTGATACTACGTAGAACACTTAAAGCGACAACGACATGATAGAGTCCAAACTGAAAGCCAAAAATGCAACCGTGGACAGCTGTTTCGACCTGGTTGGGTCTCGTCAGCACGGTGTAGCCGCATAAAATAGAACAACCAGCTATGAGGCCAATTGACTATTGAATGCTCGTGGTAATGACCTCAGATGAGCTCAAATTCAAATGTTTGCCAATTGGCCAACGCCAGCGCGTGACCATGAGTAACCGGCAAAGAATTTGAAATAATCATGTCGTTGTCGCGATAAGGAAAGTGATGATAGACATAAACTATCCCACAGCGAATACATGGGCAAAACCATGTGAAAAATATAAACAGCATATCGGATCTAAGAAGATCTACGGTCCGAAAAAAACTGAAAGTGAATAAGTAGCAAAGGACCGCGAACGAAAATGCTGCTGGTATACGTAGGATCTATAATAAACAACATTTTTTGGTCTGGAACAGAGTAGAAGTTGGCACAAAGATCGCTAATTGATACTCTTGATAATATGTGAGTCAGACGAAATGAAACGCGTAGAACTGCGTAGGAAAGAAGCTTTACAACTACAAGTTCGCAGTGCTGCTTACTAGTTTAGCCTTTGGGTTAGAAAAAATCGTTAAAATCGTCTGGAACAGGGTATCTTTTTTAAACATTTAGTCTGGGACAGGGTCGCAAAATTAGCGTTTTGTGGTCTGGTACAGGGTAAGGGTTTTTATAGCCCATTGGCACACCCCCACCCAATTGTTTTGGGAGTAATCCCCCCTCCCCCCCCCCCCCCCCCCCCACTTCGGCCCACAGGAATTGCACTCCATCAGAGGAATATATTCACGTCTACTTCTACTGGGACTACAATGTCCGTTCACAAGTGAATAGAGAGAGCTCATTTCTGAACCAAGGAAGTGGGAATTTTCGCTGTCACACGAGTCCTGTCACGAAAAGGTCAGCGGTCAATCGAATCAGGCGGTGCTCTGAAAATTGTTTGTTATTAAGCGGCCGACGCCCATGGCGGCCGCTTCAAGAAATGGACTTTTTTTCCGTGGTAACTTTGTGACCGCGCTCGTAGTAGTAGGTGTTGAAAGATATATGTGCGCATTAACCATTTTTAGCGTTACTAAGTGATGAAGTAACAGCAAAAGAACATGACACATCACAAGGTGTGCTTTGATATCGCGGAAAATGATTTTCCGTTGTTATGCAACTTTGGGTCAGTAGCTAACATTTTTAATAGCCACCAGATAATTGTGTTCTGTTTAAACCTATTACATGCACCTCAACCACAATAGAGGATTTCTGTTTTGTTTTGGATCGGTCAAATGTCTCAAATGTTTATTTGCTTTAGTTGACGGCATTTGGTTAGATATTACAGTTTCTACTCAGAAAGCTTTAAACTTAGCCAAAACAACAACACAGTTTACATGACGCAACCCCTTGTGATTATTACATGGTCCATATAATTTCTCTTCCATATCGACCTTTAGTTGACGGCGTTACAGTTATATTGCATCAGAATTTCTTCCTGTTTTCAGAGAAAATTTCGATTTTCGTGTCGAGTGTAAGTGCTCTTTTCATGTAAAGAAACAAGCGAAATATTTAATTAGACAAGGGAAAATAACCCTTGTTGTGAGCCTGCTCGCAGGCTAAACCCGGACCTCCGACTCGGCCGTGCCAGTCTGTTTGGTTACAGACATCGTTTCCCAAAGGCTGTACAAGCTGAAATATTTCCTGAAGTTTATCAGCGTACATGTATTGAGTTTATTACAGGAATCGCATTGAAAAAAGCAAAGACAAATGTTCCACAGCAGTGAACAGCAGTGTTGTTGCAAAATGTGCTAAATTTGGCGGTGTGACCTTTGCGCGTTATTCGATCCCAGCGGGGAATCGGCCTCCGGTTTCACGCAAACTGCGGACTTTAGCGAGACTGGCGTGACTACTTGTTTTCATGGTGACTTACCCCAGACCTCCGGTTGCCGTGACTACCACACGGTCAAGATGACGCCATCGGAATCGGCTAAAATTAGCCACTAGAGAATTTCTCTTCCACAAGCTTTCTTGCGAATTTATTCCTACTTTTAGAGAAAATTTGGATTTTTGTGTCGTGCAAGTGCACTTTTCATGTTTCTTTGGACAGAAACAAGCGACATATTTAACGAGACAGAGTAAACAGTAACATGCAATAGTCATCTGCTTTCAGTTTCAATTCTAGAGGGGTTTTCCCACTGACATCATGGTAAACATGACAGCCCAGATACGCATGATGTAATAGAGAGACACTATTAATTTGCTCTTCTGTGTCCAGCAATCATAGCGCGGGCAGAGCAGTTGTAAAAGTGCGTATTATCCTGTCTAGGTTTTGAAAGAAGACTTTATTAGTGGGTGTTAAGACATCTATTCTTGGTGTTCAAATGTTTATTTGGCTTTTAGTTGACGGCATTTGGTTAGAGATTACAGTTTCTACGCAGTGAGCTTGACTCAAGCTTTTACTGATATAAATATTACATCACGCAGTCACCGTTTTCGTCACGCAGGTTCGTATGTTGACTCTTAGAATTAGGGGGTGCACCTCAGAGTCCAGTGACCGAGAGGGAGGAGAGGTGGATGATTGTTGTTTCCCTATCGGCCGCTTGTTAACTCCTTTAGGAGTTCTTGTTTTACTTGTGCCGGTAATGAATCGAATTCCAGAGCCTTTGTGCAGTATTTGCTTGATTGATCAGTGTTTTAAGGACATTATACATGAGGAATTACGAAGGACTTTGTTTACATTGGAACGGTTCTCTGCAAAAAGTTACAAACTGAACGACAGCACAAGAGCACGTCAGTACTGGATTACCCAGCGATAACAACCGGCTTAACAGACTTTTATTTTCGTGAACTAGCTGCAGTTATTTTGCACCATGAATACCACCAGGCTTCTCTCGATCAATCTTCACACCAATGGGCGAACATATTAAAGTTGAGCTTTTGGCGGATTCGGTGGACCGAATATGCTGTTTCGCTCCGGGTGTTGCGTGACACAAGGATCAAATGGTTGGAAAATAAGGTGTGCAGTAGGAAGACTTTGTACATAATTCAGGTTAGTTTTATAAATGTTTTCAGGTCTAGACTGTTATATGGTCTATTTTTCAATCTGTGATTGGTTCAAAATGTTTTTGAATGCAACTGAAGGAAATAAATCTAGCCTATAAATCACCGAATGGTAATGAAATTTTGCTATTTTTGTGAATTTGATGCAAGCTTTTATAGCGTTATATGACGAGTGCCCACATATTTGTTGACCAGACCTTGGTCTAATTAAATATTAGAGAGTTGATTTTTATTTTTATGGAGACACCTCGCCAATGGCGCGCGTAACACCGATATGAGAGTGTACGAAAAAAAATCATAACTAATTTTATGCGAGATGAAACAAGTTAATTTAATGCTTAAAAAAGTTATTTACTGATATTAATTTCGACATAAATATAAGCTTGCTGTGTTAAATCTAAAGCATCATACGGTACGTCGAGTTTCAGGTCAAAATCAGTGTTACAAATGACGGATTTTATTGATCTATGGTCGCTTCGGAAGAAACGGTCAAACTCAAGTATTAAAACAAACGAAACGAAACAAATACGATTTTTGTACTTTGGACATGATATTTGACTTCTGTGGAAAAAATGAAAGAAATTCATTTTCCGCCGAAAATTTACCGGTTGGTTTTTACACGGACTGCCTCTTTTAAAATAGTCAAAATAGCCTTGATATTTTTTTGCTCTGGATACGTTGCTTTCTGCGGGCCAAAAATGATACTTTGAGATAGTGAACTAGGATGATAAAGCTGAGATTTGACGTATAAATATGTTTAGAAATACATATACTAGCAGTTATATAGGCCTTTGAAGTTGACCCTAATTTTATATTGACCTAAAACATCCGAAAACATCCTCAACGGTGAGTATGGAGACTCAAAATTAAAATTATTACATTATTTTTATACCTGAGGGTGGATTAAAGGATTGTTTTATACGTAGCAAAAGAGCAAACCAGGACTGCTTTTCATTGTTGCGTACGAGCTTCCTGAAATCGCACAAGTATTCATTGTCTCCGACGGGATCGAACGAGCGCTATTTTGAACTTTTTGATTTTTCGCAAAAACGAAAGAGCGTAACTTTTTGATATGATTTTCGAAAATAGTTTACCTATTAAGGGGTCTTTTAGGTCAAATAAAATGAAATCTGAAATTTCGCTTCTGTCAAATAGCCATTGAAACAATAAACCTGCTTTTTATACCGCAAGCAAACAGTGATATAATTTCTCATTCAGAAGGCCAGTCGTGGGAAATCCCCTATCAATTTGGATGATGATGTAATCCGCAAGACCCAACACGTTTCATGTATATATGTCCCAGACATGTCAAAATTAACAACTGCGTGATTTTTAGAATATTTTTCTCCTAATCGGTTAGAATTATTTTTGTCCGGTTCAGAGTAACTTTTCCGCTTAGTTCTCAATAATGTTTTGACGCTGGACTCGCGATAACGATATGTCAACAAATGTAACAGCCAATGAAATTCTCCTGTTCCCACGGCTAGCGCTAGCATTTCTAAATATATCAAAGACGTAACTTGTTAACCGGGCGTGGGCCTAGGGCCCAGCCCGGTTAGTAAAATAGCTTAAGTTTTTTTTTTTTGTCGTGATTCACCTTATACCTCTACTCCGCCAAAGTGCTAGGAGGAGAGCTAGGGGAGAGTATGAATATATATTCGCCTTGTGAAAGTTTTTCTCGGGAGGAACGAAGACCGGACTCAAGAGAGCGGCGGAAATCGAGTCTATGTGAAAGTTGGACTGGTCCAAATAAATAATAATTTAGGACCGCGTAAACAGATCGGAGCGGCGTACGTCGGTGAGTTTGACTCGTCAAAATATTACATCATTGTACTCACTACTGGGTGGACACACTTGGAGCGCCATTAGATCAAATTTATATCAAGCTACGTTACATTTCGCAATGGTCATCGTTTGCCTAAATGACATTTTATGAATATTCTGTTGTTTGTTTTGTGCGAAATACATTTCTTTTCCGTAAAGGAAAACAGAAACTTGCTGAGATGAGCATATTTAAAAACAGAAACTTGCTGAGACAAGCAGATTTATAATTGGACTATTACGTCATAGGGTCACGTCGAATCGTGACTTGAAGAGATCATCTGTGAGTTGCGTACGTACATCTTATACACTAGGAGCGCCATTAGATCAAATTTTTTATCAACCTACGTTACATTTCGCCAGGGTCATCGTTTGCCTAAATTACATTTTATGAATATTGTCCTGTTTGTTTTGTGTGAAATACATTTATTTTCCATAAAGGAAAACAGAAACTTGCTGAGACTGGCAGATTTATAAAAACAGAAATTTGCCGAGACGCGCAGATTTATATTTGGACGATTACGTCATGGGGTGACATAGGTCACGTCTAACCGTGACTTGAAGAGATTTCGCAGCGACTGTGATAAACCAGGACCAATAAACCAGAACCAAATTTCATATCAAGCCATTACTTTATTTGACCCTATTTGAAATATGACGAATACTGTGCTCTTTATTAAGTGTGAAATCCATTTCTTTATCGTATCGTTTCAGCTTTTCATTTCGTTACACAGGGAAGATTGATGGTCATTGATGGTGCAACAATTGGTTGGTTGCGAAATGTCTACAAGGGATGGTGCAGCAATGTGTAAAAGTTGGACTGGTCCAAATAAATAATAATAATTTAGTAAGCAGAGCGCTCGTAAATCAAATATCGTATAATGGTATTAATCTACTTTTGACGTTACATTTCGCCAGGATCGTCGTTTGCCTAAATGGCATTTTATGAATACTCTGCTGTTTTGTTGTGTGAAATGCATTTCTTTTCCGTGTACGTTCTAAGAAAAACAGAAACTTGCTGAGATTCGCAGATTTCTACAAAACAGAAACTTGCTGAGACCCGTAGATTTATAAATAAGGACGAGTACGTCATGGGGTCACATAGGGTCACGCCTAACCGTGACTTGAAGAGATTTCGCAACGTCTGTGATAAACCATGATCGCCATTAGATCAAATTTCATATCAAGCTATTACTGTTGTTGATTTGACCAGGAGATAATCATTGGCCTATTTGAAATACATTACTTTTTCGTGTTGTTGCTGCATGTCATAACAACCACTGCGTCGCTACGCCGTCACAAGATCACATTTTGAGTCACGCAATTTGTCGAACACCGAACGGTGCAACATGGAACGTCTGCCAACAATTCGTACCTATGTTGTCGTGTTTTTTCCTCCTATTCAACTCTGGCTTTATATTGTGGAATTATCTTTAAAGTGCAACTAACCCCAAAAGTTTTTTTTCCCTTAAATAATTTCCTTGCTACCCTGATCACGTCTGCGAAAAATTTATCGCAATCGATAAAATTCCCCGCGTTTCTACAGCCGTTTAAACTTGGAATTTTCTGTCCCACAACCGGGCATTATTGGGTTCCTGGGTCGAGATCTTGTGACGTAACGGCGGGAACGTTCTGAATAGCGATAAGAGGCTTTTGTGAGGGCTTTACATTGTGTAGAAACTTCTTCGGATGATTTCTTTTTCTTTACGTCTTCATAACTATCGAAATTTTACCCACAAAGAAATATGTCTTCCAGCGACGGAAATTCGGAGTCGAACTATGATTCCGAAGATTCTGAGACATGTTTTATTCCGGAATACGACATGGAGGTGGAAGATGAGATCGAGTCGGCTGTTGTAGATCGCACAACAAGCAATGAAAGCCTTGATGGAATGGCATATATGTGTGCTGATGAACCCTTGGCGGACGAAGAATGGCTAAAAAGTACAACAAAGAAGTTAAAGAAAATGAAGATTTAGAACGAATGCTTCAAAAAAGATTGGACGGCACGGAACATGTGAGGGATTCTTGGTGAGTCGCAAGTTGCCAAGTATTGCGTAAATGTAAACAAACGCGATTGCTGTCATGTCGCTACGAAATGTATTATTCGCATTCTCAGTGAAAATTAAACAGAACAGAATAGTCTTATTCTCTTACCTTTATTGTAGGTGTTCATATGGAAACTGCAAACATGATTCGCTTCAAAATCTTAGCGAATGCTACTGCTGTCGTACACCATGTAACTGCTGTTTAGCGAGGTTACAATTATACAATTTATATGCCATCCAATAAAGCTTGTTTTGGCTCTGTCCTATTTAAGTATTGGTCCATGCTTAAAGTTTGTATATCGAGAGTTTATAGAGAAGTGTATTAAGAGTTGCTTGAGGCGCAGCCAAGAGATAGTCGATCGATTGAAAATCGGCTTGCTCCGCGCGCGGCCTGCTCGGGCCTGCAAATTGAAGCAAAGCTGAAAGGAAACAAGCCACATCACTACAGTTTTTACATCCTCAAACGTTTGTCGTTGCTACTCCAAATAACCACCATAGTGAACTAAGTTAATTTTGAAGTGAAAACCGTCAAATAAATGACTTTTTCTTCCTCGATAAGCGAAGTGGGTATGTTCCCTCGGTAGTCCGCATTTATGTTACGACGAGTACACGGTTTATCGCACTCCTTATTTCCCGGCATCAGAAAAACTTTTGGAGTTCAAATCTTTTGTCATTTTTACTATTTTATCCTTCGAAAGAAATTCGTCTTTGACTTTCATCAATATTCCTGAAATTGCTTCGCACGAGGAAGAAATGTTTATAGCGCCATTACAGATGCGCGATACCACGGATCCACGCTCGCGCTACTGAATTTCATGGGCTGACATTTCTGGCTATCTTTTTAGTAGCGATGGTAGAGATAGGTTCTCGGTAAAATTTGGTCGAATTGCTAGTTGTCTTTGACCGGGTTAAAGGGACACTGTCCCGGCGTATTTGCTCAAAACTGTTATAAATGCATGAAATGGTCCCTAAATCTATTAAATAAGAACTTAATAAACTCTAACTAAATGATATAAAAAGCAATTTCTTCAAGAAATTCCATACTGCAACAAAATATTTGCCAACTTTCAAAGATTTTCGAGCCAAATTTGAAACTTTGAAAAACTGACATCCTGACGTTTTTTCGTCATCCTCACTTCCTAATGGGTTCCTGTCATTTGTCAAGTGTTATTCTACAGAATCAAGCCATTATTGATCAACTTCCTATGATCTAGATATGTTTCTGAGCTTCCCAAAATCATGCTAAAATCAGGACTGTGTCCCTTTAAATAACTTTGGAAGTCGGTCTGCTAGAAGTGCGCGGACAAGAGTTCTTGATCAATGGCTCTCACAGTCCCACTTTATACTTCGCTCGTTTGAGTTTACAAAATCTACCGTCTCTCGACGATCGCTATAAAATGGTATAGTATACCTTTCTCTAAATCTGGGGTGTTGCTGCAATGGCCAATAACGCACCTGGAAGGCGTTTCTACACACTTTTCGAATGTGTATCGCATCTTCCTGAAGGAAATGAGTGGACGCGAAAGATCCAAGGTTCCCGGGCTTACGTCACTAGCCGCTAGACTCATTCCCAGTCAAAAACGCGGTCGTGAACAAAAATGGAGGCGTTTTTGGTGACTTTGCCGAGGCACAGAAAATCGAGGATTCAACCAAATCCAAAGATTTTTTCGCAGTTAAGTTTCAAATGACAAGTACATTTATTTAAACGAATACAAATTTTGGGGTTAGTTGCACTTTAAGATTTACATAACAGTCAACCTAATCCAGTTCTGAACGTAAGGGTTAGCTCGATCTCGCTGTGATTCTGTGTGATTTTTTTATAGGAAGGAATATTTTCGTTCCGCCGACTGAATTTAGCTTCGCGCCTTGAATGTTTTCCGAAACTTTTGCCCCGGCTGTATGTCACAAACAAGTAATCGCATGTTTCCACGTAAAATTAACGATTAATATCACTTGTGTTTTCAGAAGATGCAGAAACGCAGAAGATAATAACAAAATTTCCCTCTGCACACCAAAAGTATAAAACAAAAGCATTGGTGTTCTGGTTTCATAAAAACATAGGCACGCAAGGCGTGCGGGAGTTATTTTTTAAACGACGCGCATTCAAAATGGTGTGTTTTGATACCATCCCATGCAAGTATGTGATAAAATTCATTTTATCCTTCTTTTCCCATTTGCATGGATCGTGATAGGGCTATAAGAAGAAAATAAATGCACAGGAGTGAAAATAGGCAATATTTAAACTGAACGCAAAAAATAGCTTATGTAATAAGGTTGGGATAAATTATCACATGAAAAACAAAACTATCATACACATGTTACATATGTTCGCGAGGAAAACAACAGCATGATCTTATACGCTTGGGAGCAAACAAAGACAAATGCTGTAGGAAATCGACCCACACAGAAGCAACATAACCATAAATTTTCAGTTTCATTTCTGCAATGTCGCATGGTCCTTTCACGTGCGCATAACAACGTCAGGAATCTGATTGGCTATGATTAACTTAACTTTGTACCGGTACAAGTGCACAAGTCTAATCAGAACAGAAATACCAGCTCAAGAATTTGGACAATTTGACACTTACCGTGAAAACAGCAAAATGTAAAAGCAAAGCCTGTACATCGCAGTAGCACAGTAATTGCACATCTTTCTATAATTAACTTGGGATTGTACAGGTACAAGTATGTAGCTACAGTGAACGCGTTCTAGGAACGGAAAAGTGGAGCACTATAAAAGGAACGCTAAGGGAGGTCAGGGAACGAAAAGTGGAACGCTAAAGGAACGCAAATAATGCGTTCCATGTACAGTAAAAACCCGCATATAAGAACCTAGATTTTTCGAAGTCATTTAAATTGCATTTACCTTTATTAACCGGGCGTGGGACTAGGGCCCAGCCCGGTTAGTAAAATAGCTTCAGTTTTTTTTTCTGTCGTGATTCACCTTATACCTCTACTCCGCCAAGGTGCTAGGAGGAGAGCTAGGGGAGAGTATAAATATATATTCGCCTTGTGAAAGATTTTCTCGGGGAAGAACGAAGCCCGGACTCGAGAGAGCGGCGGAAATCGAGCCTATGTGAAAGTTGGACTGGTCCAAATAAATATTAATTTAGGACCGCGTAAACACATCGGAGCGACCTACAGATTTCGCAACGTCGGTGAGTTTGACTCGTCAAAATATTAAATCATTGTACTCACTACTGGGTGGACACACTAGGAGCGCCATTAGATCAAATTTTTTATCAAGGCTACGTTACATTTCGCCAGGGTCATGAATATTGTCCTGTTTGTTTTGTGTGAAATACATTTCTTTTCCGTGAAGGAAAACAGAAACTTGCTCAGACTCGCAGATTTATGTAAACAGAAACTTGCTGAGACGTGCAGATTTATATTTGGACGATTACGTCATAGGGTCACGTTGAATCGTAACTTGAAGAGCTTGTCTGTGAGTTGCGTACGTACATCACATACACTAGAAGCGCCATTAGATCAAATTTTTTATCAAGCTACGTTACATTTCGCCAGGGTAATGAATATTGTCCTGTTTGTTTTGTGTGAAATAATACATTTCGTTTCCGTAAAGGAAAACAGAAACTTGCTCAGACTCGCATATTTATGTAAACAGAAACTTGCTGAGACGTGCAGATTTATATTTGGACGATTACGTCATAGGGTCACGTCGAATCGTGACTTGACTTGTCTGTGAGTTGCGTACGTACATCACAGGGGGGGGGGGGGGGTAGCTACTTCCCATACATTCTCTTAAATCAAATCCAAACCATGCTCTCACAACTTGCAAAGCAATCATCACAACTTTAGCCAGCGGATTCATAATCTGCACGTGCGTAGAAGTTGTGTAAAGCCAGAAGGAAAGCTATAAAAGAAAAACATGGCGGCCGATGAGGCGATGGAAGTGCGTACTGATGTATGAATGATTTTTGTATTTTTTCACTTTGTGATCCTTTAACCAGATAAACTTCTTCCTCAAGTTTTTCGTTTTTAAGACGCAACCACGACCGCGACGACAACAAGAACGTCACAAAACAAAACAATAGGTTTAATTAGTAATACAATATTCTGCACGTGTGTTTTGCATATTTCTTTGCCGTCCCATGCAAAACAAAACGCACGTGCGTTTTGAATTTACATTTCTTTGCCTTCATATGCAAAACAAAAAAAGCAAATGTCCAAATTCACGGTATTATGGAGAAGGTTAATTTTCCTTTTTCTGTCCTGGACTTGAACTCACGAATTCAGCTCCTGGAAAGTTCGGCCACATTGGACAAATTGAACGTGTTGGAATAATCTCGAAATATTTTGTAGGAACGTTAATTAATTTTTTAAGGAATTTTGCGCGCGAAAAGAAGCCTTTAAGAAAACAGCGCTGACCAAAACGAAATTGAAATTGATGGTTCTCGGTCCCAGGCCCTGTCTCTATCCCCCCCCCCCCCCCTGGTACATCACATACACTGGAAGCGCCATTAGATCAATTTTTTTTATCAAGTTACGTTACATTTCGCCAGGGTCATCCTTTGCCTAAATGATATTTTATGAATATTGTTCTGTTAAATAATTGTCATTTTGTGTGAAATACATATCTTTTCCGTATATTTTCTGAGAAAAACAGAAACTTGCTGAGAAATGCAGATTTATAAATGAGGACGATTACGTCATGGGGTCACATAAGTCACCTCTAACCGTGACTTGAAGAGATTTCGCAATGTCTGTGATAAACCAGGGTCGCCGTTAGGTCAAATTTCATATCAAGCTATTACTTTTGATTTGAACATGAATACTCTGCTGTTTATTTAGTGTGAAATACATTACTTTTTCGTGTTGGTGCAGCATTTCACTTCCTTGTACGCAGAAGATTTATAAATAACAACCATTACGTCACAATATCACATTTTGACTCACGAAATTTGTCGAACTGTGACTAGAATAGCTGCGAATGATGATGGTGCAACGCGGAACGTCTGCGATTGATGGTTCAACAACGATTCGTACCTATGTTGTCGTGTTTTTCCTCTTATTCAACTCTGTCTTTATATTGAGGAATGATCTGCTCAGAGGCAAGAAAATTGACAGTAGGCACTATACGCAAACATCAGACTTCAGCGTGACTGCCGTGACTAATCTGATAGATTTCAAGCAAGAAAGCAGGTAAAACTGCTTTCTTGCTTGATAAAAAAAAGCCCGGTTATATTTTCTTCGAAAATTCTTGTTTCTGATGATTTTAGATATGTCTATGAGACAGTTTGATGCAATGCTTCATGTTGACGAGTCTCTCAAAATGGAGGAAAACTTGGAAATCGTCGAAATGTGGCAAGTTCACACAGCTATAAATATTTCATCAAACAGTTACCGCAAGGTTTCTTGCTATAGTAACATTCTCTATTGTATCTACTTTTCGGCAGATTCGTTTAATTGAAATAGTGCGCCTCACTTTTTCAAAAATAAAGCCTGAATTCGATCCGTTTTCGCGTGTTTGATCAAGCTGTGCGACAGGGGTGTCGTTAAAGTCTCACTGCTTGCTTGATTTAAACTCGATGTTCATAAAAATCAGCTTGGTGAATTAAAAAAACATAATCTAAATGACTGTGGTGTTTGTTTTGTACAGGGATTGTTATTTCGTGATAAATTAATGTTTAAAGTTGTACTAAATTTATGGCTTGACATCGGTCATCACGAGCGTTCGCGGGGTGAACCGAAAATCCCGTAAAACTCGAAAAATTTAAAAGATCCGATCAAGCGGATTGTGGTTTTAGTATATATAGGTTATTGGCCGGCCGGGAGGTCCGTATTGAGAAAAACTGTGCCCGTGGTCTTGAGTGCGGCCCGAGGCCGTTAGCCGTACTCAAGACCAAGGGCACAGTTTTTCTCAATACGGACCGACCTAGGCCGGCAAATAACCTTTTTATTTTTTTCGTACTTCGTTTGAATTTGATAAAGAAATATTGAAATCTCAGGCTTGTTTTGCAAAATCTGTTTTTCACGCGCGCTAGTACATGTAGCTCAGCAGAAGACTACCGAAGAAATAGCCCAAGTAACAAGAAACTCAGACGATTAATTTTTGCATCACAAATATGTAATTACAGAAATGGAGACTAGAGCGGCATTTCATCACAAAAGCAGCTGAAACGAGAAGCTATTTCCATTTTCACAAAAACCATTCAAAGCCGCTTTCAAATTCTACGACAATCTTCAGCAATCTTCCATACTCTTGCCGTAAACAAATATCATGAAAAGCATTTTTCGAGCAAAACTGTTCCCAGTTACAGTCTTTACGTATACTACAATTTTATTTCACATGTTAAATCTAATTTTTTCCATTCGGTGGCAATTTGCAGTTTTCATTTTATGCGAAACCTTGACAAACTTCGCTTGCATTAGCTCTTTCAAAGCCGACGGCATAAAATTGATACGTGCCGAGAATTATAAACGGGAATACCGGTAGCCACAAAGTTATTTCTTGAATGAAAATTAACGGAAGATTTGTTTAGGAAAACAGAGAAACGAAAAGCAAACAATTAAAACGAAGGAATCGAGTCTAAACACGGTGAATTGTAATTTAAAACCCGCAAGTTTAAACGTCAAACTGATTTCCAAAAACGAACAACAAACTTGACTAAAACTAAATTCTGTCGGTTAAAATCAAATGACTACTCGCCTTTTTGAAGAAATGCAAGTTCTTTAATTCCGCTGCGTAGTTCTCCATTCACTTGACAACGATAAGAGAGCAAAATAACGCGAGATTTTAAAAACTTCTTTGTACCGACCTTCGCGCGTTGCTGAAATGGTCCAAGCAAGGCGCTAAAATGTTGGTTACCGTGACCGTGGTCAGAGATAGGAGAATACTGCCCGCTCCCGGAACCAATAAGATTCCAGGAATTGCAGGATACCGCCCGCTCGCGCACTGAGAAAAAAATAAAAGTACATAATAGTCTTGCAACACACAAGAAATGAGCGAAATATATTTTTCAAACCAAATTGACCAGACCGCTTTTACAGATACTGTCTCTTAAACTCCGATTAATTTGCATCGATATTAAAAATAAGCCATATGCCATTCGTACTTCGAGAAATTATTGAGGTAGTTGTTCTTGTTTCTGTGTAGATTATTTTGACGGCAGTGAGGGCGATATTAAAAACCAGGCTTTAGAGATCGACTGTAATATCTTTGTAATTCAACCGACATGATGGATTTTTGATCCGCACCAAGGAAATACATCATGGAAAGTTTGTGCAATTGTGCTAAGCCGCTACAATTACCGCACACGGCAATTGATGAGATCAATGTGGACGTTCGACATGCATGTACTATACAATATACAAAACAGTCGGTAGAGTTGTGTGATAAATTTTATCTGGGATTTCATCTAAGTGCCAGAACGCTCGTGGAGGAACGAAGACCGGACTCGAGAGAGCGGCGTAAATCGGTGGTTTCAGACTTTGGATGTCTGATTTCTACGATTTATTTCTCCATTAAAATGATATAGGCTCATCTAATTCATTTGTCTGTTTTTCCGTTCTTTGAGCCAAGAAATAAATTTGAAGAAATAAATAGACCATATAATAGTGTAAAAGAAAAGGAAAAAGAAGGAGAAGCTTTCACGCGGTCACCCATCCAAATTCTGACCCCGACGAACAGGGCTTAACTTTTGTGATCGGAGGGGTAAGAGAGAGCGCGGATTTGCGAATAGCGAATACAAAACAGTTTCACATTTTTTGTAATTAAAGGTAAATTGTATACATTCCGTGTAAAAAAAAAATCAACGAAGTAACTGTGAAGTAGTAATTTGTACTACAGATCTTCACCGAATGAGTTAAACGCAGGCATCTTGTTCTAGATAAAGCTACCACAAGGAGAGCATTGGTTCGTCCAAACAAAATATATATTGAATGAATTCAAGTAGTGTTCAGGTGATGTTACACGTTCTGCGTCCGCCCCCCTCCCCTGCAAGTTTTTTATTTAAATTAATTAATATCGATTGATTATCGATTAGTTTACACCTAAGAGCCTGACTTCCTTACATAATTAGTGAATCTGATCTCCCAACTCATACCAATACTGCAGATTGCACTAAAAACTGATTTATTCTCGAATTCCGTGCTCGAAACAGGACTGGAAGTCTATGTCTATTTTTATATACAAGCGTGGGAAACAAAGCTTCTGATTGGTCAGTCGGTAATTCGATTTAAAAAGTCAACAAGGCTGTTTTACATGCACGTACTAGCCCGCTCGTAGTTCGAAGATATCATAGGATGGAATTTGTATAAAAATTAATTGGTCTCACTTTTTCGCTTGCTTTGTGATCGACCGGCTTTCGATTTATAATTCTCTTTTTTAACTCTTTTTACTTATAGAAAATTTCCAAGTCTCACTGCCGATCATTTAGTCTATTTCAAAACCTTGACCGGCTGCCTCTCATTTCGCTACAAATTAATCCTCACAACTTGTATAATAATCTGATATACATGCTTCCATTATTTCACGCTTTAGTCTGCATTTTACCCCTGGTCTGTAGTCTTCGTTGCATGCAGTTCGCACTCTGCGTTAATTCACTGACCGGATTTATTCGTACTTTCTGAAACTATTTACGTCCGAGATAAAATTTACGAAATCACGTCTTCTTTCGACAACTTGAATTACTTTGATACTCGCCTTTTAAGTTAATGAACAGCCATCACAAACGTATAGTGATGTATTAAATCACCTAACCTAGATGCATCGAACGACAATAACACTAAAATACAAACTTTTACAGAAACACTGCACAACACTACTGAATAAAATCGACCCAACTAGATTTACCTCCAATCAACTGTTGACAAGAGATTATGACAAACTCCTGAAGCACATTTCAAATAATCTCCTCAATTTGACCACTTTCCGTAAAAACAACGAAATGTACAAAGAAAGCCTGTACATCGCAGTAGCCGCTCTCTTCGCCATTCTTCTAAACATCAACAACAGTATCAACAAAGATGGCCGTCACCAAATGGCTCTCAAAAATCGATATCTACTCGGATTTACTCGGATATTAGAATCAGCTATTTCATTGGTTGTTCATAGTAGCCCCAATCTGATTGGTGTGACATACAAGGCAGCAAGATTGCCCGTCCAAACCGCCGGCTAAGAGTATTTTTTTTAGAAAAAAAAAATAACAAAAAAACAGTATAAAAGTAAAGTTATGGTCTCTTCACCATGCACTACGTCCTACAGTTTAATACGTGTTTTCTGAATTTTCTCGGACATTTCAAGCAACGGTGATAACAACAAACCAAATGAAACACAGGCAGATCAACTACATAAGTTGTCCATACGCATTTGAAATTCTGAAAATTTGCTCGACGAAAAACGGCTTGCAATATTCAGTATACAAATAAGTTCAAAAGGCTATAAAATCGTTCACCCACTCGTCATACTGGAAAAAATGGTTCGCCTAATCCAGTCGTTGAATTGTGAAGACACAACATATTTGATACCCGTTTCAAGCCATTTCAAAGCAATGTTTGGATTGAAGGACGCCAGCAATTTTCAATGTAAAAAATACGCCATACAGGCGTAAATAACCTGAATGGTTCCATATTTTCACTTACCGAGCTCAACTTTCGGATTGGTATTCCTGCTCGTTCTTTCTCAACTTATACAGCAAAGTTTGAATTCCTTCTTGTTTCGCGTTTCGTTTCTAAGCTGAAACAATGCAAAACAGCCGTGGCGTTAACGATTAATACGTCAACAAAGGTGTAAAAATTTCTACCTGCCTAGCAGAAGAAAATTTAAATAAGCTTAAGCGTAACCAAATTCAACGGAAAATGAAGCTTACCGCTAGCGGCGCTAATAAGCTAAATTGCGCTTCGCCAAATATATATCAAATGAAACTCAAGAACACTTAGCTTTCCCTTGGCCAACAGGCGACTACTTGAACCTGCACTTTGTCTGCTACACGATGGACTTTCTTCGCTCTTAAGCAGCAAAAAGATGCTAGAAAGCGAAGGAAAATTTCTTGAGTCGACAAAACACTCTCTTTAGACCAAGAACTAGCGAAAAGGGCCGGACGCGGGCCGGCAACCGGGTAAGGTAAAATGGCGGCAAAGCACAGCCTCATTTTCATGTCTTCTCGTTACCAGGCTCCATGGCGCTGCTAAATTATATCCCTGAACCCTATGACGCAAATTTAATTTTGCAAAACAGACAACGGCAGTGGAAAGAGGATGCTCTAAAACCTCTCATCAATTTCTCCTTTTGGTTTTAAATGAAAAGTGGCTGAACAGGAGATTTAAAGGGGCCAATCCAAACCATTTTGTGTGCGGTTCTTCCCTAATATTTAAAAGAAAAAATAATAATCGCCCTTTTGATAAACCTTACTTCAATATCTACAACTGACAGGAATAAGTCGCTGTTTTATTGAGCATAATGTACTTTTAAAGCAATTTGAAATATTCAAAGCAATCTGGTCACGTGACTGATGACGTCACGTAAGAAACGTGTTCAAAAACGTGTTCTTCACATAAACATCTCTCCACATGTAGATTTTGGTTGCTATACACCTTACGCTTTATGAGATATCGCAGAACCAAATTTCCACATATTTTTGCTCCCGTGTATAGCCCCCTTCAATTTAAAATGCCAGATGTCACCTGGCCATTTCAAAATGCCCCATTTCAATGTCTTGCTATCTACATTGATTGCTTTTCAATTGATAGCGGCCTGTTCTCGCAGTAAACAAAAACGCATTTTCGGGCGTGGTCACGTGACTAATGACGTCAGCACCCTAAGTTTGATATGAGAGTTATTTTATGGTGAGTGTTATTACCTTGTAATGCTTCACCCTTCTGGGCCTCAAATTTACAAAGTTATTTGTCATTGAAAAATTCCAGTTGCAAAGGATTCTGGGAAAGTTCTTATTATAATTATATATTGCTTTTATAATTATAATTAACTATTACATGTGATTGAATTTCCGATAACAAGTGATAACCCGGGAGTGATAATCGCCTAGAAACTTTCAGTTATGTTTTCTACTAATGATTTGTTGAGCTTTTTTTTTTAGAAAAATAGCTTCTTAGCTGTCGTGTTGGACGATGTAGTGAGTGAGGTAGGTATGTATGTATGTTTGTCCGACCAATCAAAATCGGACTACCATCAACAACACTAAGTTCAACAACCAATGAAATTGCCGTTTGTAAAGCGGCATAGTTCTGAGAAGAAGAGCGATTTTAGGACTGCCATCTTTGTTTGTGTGTAAAGGCCGGCATATAACTAAGACATCGATCCCTTCGAGAAGATGAAGGCAACCTAAGCTAAGCTAGTGATAAGCGCCAGAAAAGGAAAACCTGATGAGACCAATACTGAACTTGACATCTGAAAGTATGAATGGCGCCGATTCAGCATGCAGTAAGAACTTCGATCAACCACGAAGGAACAAACATAAAGAAGAAGAAATAGGGGTGTTACGAAAACTACGACCCTCGAAAACTAAGACCTAGTATCCTTTGTATTGTTACTGTTATGTTCATTCATGAGATTTTACCAGAAGTCTCTTATTTTCCCCGGTACGTTGAGAATTCCGCGCTAAAGTAACTACTTTGAATATTCGAGTATTCGGTGACGAATCATGCCAAACAGAATTTGATTTTTGCTAAACACGCGCTATTTCGATGTTTTGCTGTTGAGTGCAGAAATTTTCACGGGAAGTGGTAAATTCGTGAGCAGATATTTTGAAGAGAAAAGTTGAAATATGCTTATGCAAGTTCTCTTGTCTTGTTAATAGTTGACTTTCGGTCAATCTTCTTGGGTTGATTTTATTCACAGAACTTGTTACGTTTTATCCGAATGTTTACCATATTAATTTCGGTAAAACAGAAACGTATGTAATGTGATACTTTTGGTTGTAATGTCGGCGTGTGTAACCTGATACTTTTGTTTTTCATGCAAAGGATGTAACCTGATACTTTTGTTTTTCGTACAAACGCTTGTCATAATTGAATTAGTTCTTGTTTCTCAGTTGGATAAATATCTGCGTGTTGAATAAAATAAAATCTTTTCTCTTCAATTTTATCACAAGGATTTTCAATATATGGCATTTATTTCCAGTTTGGTGCAAATTTGCTGCAGTAGAAATATGGATATCGAAAACAAAATATAATTTGATACACTTGTTTTCAAATGTAAATTTAATTTAATTACATGTAAAAGAGCCGAAATTTTAATAAAAACGTGATGTTTTTCTTTGGAATGAAATCAAAAAATTGTTTTCCTTCAAGGTACTGTGAGGATTTGCAGTTCTTGGTGTTCTGCTATGTGAATTGTCATTAAATTTTAGCGTTTTGTATTTGATTAATAAATGCATTACAACATGTCAGGGTCAAAAGGTCATCAATCAAATTTACATGAATGTTTTAAGCAGACCTTCACTAAGGCTTTTAATTATACGATGATAAGGAGTACAATTTAATATTTAAAACAACACACTGTACTGGCACAAATATTTCTTGATGAACCACAACACAAATGGTTTATGTTTTAATACCTAAATAAAATACTTTTGTTGACCCTTGTCATGTGTAACGCAGGTTTGTTCAATTGTCACGCATTCGTTTCCAACTGTTTCTTTGCCTGGTAGTTAAAGGAAGATGTAAAAACAACTGCCCCTCACAGAACCGTTTTTATTTTATAGTAGTCAACTATTGGACTGGAGGTGGGGATTTGCACTCCCAGGGTGGGGTAGGCTCAGTCTCCAGCTGTGGGTGTTTCGGTGTGCCTGCGATCCTCTCCACCTGGATCGCGGACTGGGGGAGCATGCGTAGCTGACTGCTCTGACATTCAACCCTTCGAGTCTTTGAGTTTGACCACTCGGTAACAAATGTAACTTTTCAAAATGTTTGGAAAATATTCTTTATCTCAAAACACCAATGCAGTCCAATCTCTTTTTTATTTCTTTCACGTTACGCTTTTAACATCCAAGCCATTGCATTATTTTCTAATCGACGACACCAAACGTTATTTTCCTTTTTAACTTCAACTTGACCAGCACAAAACTGTTTGCCAGGAAAACAAGCCACATCGCTTGATTTTTGATAACTTAAAATACACTATACTAAAGCCAATCTGCCAACTCAAAACAACCAACATGATCTACAGTTTCCAATCCAATCTTTTCATGATCCATAACACCATTCTTTACCACTCCAAAAAATAGCTCTTGCACGCATTGCGTGCCTATGTTTTTGTAACGCTGTCGAGGATTAAGTCATATTAATGACCTTCCTTAGTGTTAATCTACCGTCACTTACCAGCAAATTACCGTTGTCGCGCGCAACACACATGTTCGTTTCAGCTGTCACGCATTCTTTGTATAACTATGTCTTTGCCATATAGGGAATCTGAGTATGTCAAGATAGCCCGTTACAGACCCATATTTTTCTAGCAATGTGGGTTGGTACTCTCACCCACCACCTTAGGTTGGGATGGAATGGAGTAGTTGGGAGGGGGGGGTGACAGCTACATGTCACTTACATGTATATTGATGGGGGGTGGGTGTCCATTACACTGTGCACTACCCTTTGAGTATCTGAGTTTCACTCCCTGTAATCAGTAATTTGTACTTCATTTTTTTCTGATATGTATTAATTTAAGGCTTAGTGGCACATGCTAGTGTTGTAATATTGTAAGTATTTCAAGTAATGCGGCAATGTAATGTAAAATATTGTAAGTATTGTAAGTCATTGGGGTAGAAACATTCATGATGATATTTGTTTCACTTCCTGACCCCTGTCCTGCACTAACCTGGACTTGGGATCAGGGGGGTATTTTTAACCCTGAAAACTGCGATTTTGTTAACTAATCCTCTCAAAATGCAAAAGAATGGTTAAAATTCTGCTGACATCCTAGTATCCTTCCACTCTGTCCACCCCAAGGACTAGCTACACACAAAATATGAAGGGAAGTTTATTTTGACCATTTCCAATTTGAATCACGAAGCGAAATTCTTTCTTAAAGCATTCTTTCTTAAAGCTTAGCCGATTCAGTATTGTTACCTTGGATTTCGAAGAGGCTTGTCAATTCCAGAGATTACTCTCTTTCTCTTCATCCATGTAGATATTGAGGGTTTCCCTTAATATTCTTTACTTCAGTGAACTAGAATTTACGCTCAGTTCGTTCAACACACGATTTGCCCGCGCACCATCTGTCCGTTCAACTTGTAAAATTAATATAATGTTCAGCTCCACAATTATTTCGGATCTTCCCATTTTTTCCAGAATATACGAAACTTTAGGAGATATTGAGCGAAGATTAATCCGAAAAAAACTTTGCCTTAATTTCTTTTCTTCAACTTGCTAACTGAACACCCGACTGAACACCGCGCCGCGCCAGACGTTTTGCCGCCGTTTTCATACAAATTATGCTTCATTTAGATTGAACTGAAAAATCACTCAGTCGATTTATAATTTTATAGTGAAGTATTTAATAAAGCAATTATTTCATTCGCCCTTGTTGGATATGAGATGATTATAACCAATTCGGCTCAAAGCGCGCCTCGTAGGTTATGTTATCATCTCATATCCAACGCGGGCTCATGAGTGTTTCATTGTTTGTCAAATTTACCAAGGTCATCGTTTTACCGGATTTAGACATTTCTTGCATCGTTCAAATTCTCCACACATTCATTTGTAACTGATATAGAGACATACGTCACACGAACGAATTTAATGATCACGTAACGCAATGACGTCAGCACCATGGTTCAGTGGACTGTTTCTATTTACATGTTTGTATTTAGCTTTGTGTGGCATCATAATTTACCATAGTTTACCACATTGTTAGTGGTCGGATCAAGAGTACAGATCACGGTTCAGTGTCAGTATCGCTGCTTTACTCATCTTCAACCACATTGCATGATTTAAAGAAAGAGTTCGGTTAACTTATTATTTTACGCCATTCTACGGATCGACGATTCACTTGAGCTCTGTTCTAAGGTGAGGTGAATAATGATGTGGGTTACAATTTCCATACACTCCATTTCGAAAATGCGCTCGACCCATGGGCTTACATGGCTAACTGGCAGTAATCTCTTCGGCAGCTTGTGTTTATCCCAAAACATTTACCCAACCAAAGATTATGTCAGGTTTATATTCGAAATACATCCTGTCAGGTACTCAAGTGCATGTCATTGCGTGACAGCGGCATTCGCAATTCACAATGACAATACTACAAATTGACGATATTTTGTTTCGTGTTGTTTTTGCATATTTATGACAAGCAATTCAATATTTTTATTTCCATTTTTATTTCTACAAAAATTGTCCTTTCCGGACACAAAACTTGTACTTTATATAAGTAAATTATAGAAAGTGGACGGCTTATTTCAACAGTACTACAAAGTTAATACTAAAATAGAGTGGCAGAAGCTATTGACCAGAAACATAATGCAGCAGTAAAAGCTGTAATATACATAGCAGAAGGGTGATTATAAAGTCACAATCACCTAAGTACGCTGTTTTTCTGTGTATTAAAATATTATTGACTGGCTTCCTAAAAATGTTAATTCATCGTGTTTTATACATCTATACTTGTTATTTCAATTTGATAAAAAGTTGATTAAATGGACGGATTCTGTCAATTTACTATGTATTCCTCCATTTTGATGTCAGTTTTTGTCAGGGTTTTCCTGCACTCGTTTTGCAATCCGGAAAAATTTATTTGTGTTTCTGTTCAATGTCAACAAGACGTGGCTTAATTCTGGCCACGCGCTTTAAATTCTCATCGAATTATCCTAACTATAAACCTCCACTATTAACCTCACGAAAATTGTATATGGATCAAGAATCATGAATTTGATTTGTTTTTAAAAACAAATTACTATAATTGCGTTCTACCAAGGAGAAGGCAATCCTAATCTCGTCAGGCTAGGATATTTTGGGATTGTACCATTGGCCTCGTTTTCGCGCTGTCTCGTTTTCGTGTACGCTGGCTGCATATTCCAGGCGCCATAGATGTTGTTGTTCGACGATGTTCGATCGTTTTGTGGTAATACTGGTGGATTATTTCGCTCCGATCGGTAAGTTTAATAGTACATTGAATATTAATTTCCAACAGGGCGTAATGTTATTCAAAAATGTATCGAGTTCTGACAGTTCTACGTAGTGAAGTCAACCCGCTTGCCTGCACGGCAAGACCGAATCAGACCGGTTATTAAAACCGAGCGAAATTTATAGCGCAAGCAAATATATATTAACTGGCAAATTCGATGCTATGGGACGTGCACATATTCCTGTTCAAGCTGTGGATGTAGTGTTTTTAAGATAAATGATGTAAAATCAATTTATAAGTTCCTATTCAATGGAAACCAACATATCACCTTTTTTTTCCAGGCCCTAAACAATGGAACAAGTGGAAGGTTTAATTTGCACATTATCAACAAATCGTTCTGTTATTTCTTAATGTGTTATTCAAGTTGCTAAAGTTCCTGTTTTTGCAATTTGTTAGAAAGTTATGTTCAAGCTAAGTATCAAAGTTTAAATATTATGAATGCACCATTGTTTTAATACCGTTTTGAATTATTTTCAATACATTTCAATAAATATCACTGCTGTTGCAATTTGTGCCTCCATGATATAATGTATTCATTAGTGTTATTTATTCAATTGGAATGGCTATCTCGGTTCCCAGGCCTTCACTATCAATTAGCTTTCAACCATGAAGCCAAGCAAACAGTCTGAACGAAATATGATAAGCATCTGCCTTATCATTTTGGCTTCCTTTTTAGCTCAGCATTCGCGCGCATGCGCGAAGGATGAGCTTTCGGGTTTGTGGGGAAAATTTGGCGTTTGTAAACTTTTCTTGGTAATTCCGCTGACCAGTGTATAAGGCCTGGGAAATCACAACACTAAAAAATATTGCGGGCGCAATATTTGGTAGGCATTAGGGGTCGGGGGGTCGGGGGTTATAGCCGGCCCTCATTGCAAAAATAAAATGGCGGCCGGTTGTTTCTGTAAGGACGGTATTTCTCTCGTCTTACACATTTAAAATATAGACCTTTTTGGAGATCCGATGCCAACAAACGGATACATTCTGCGCCCGGATTCTGCGATTCCTTCGTTCCTCGGTTTGAGAAATGCTACTGAAGGATTGAAATTATTTCTTTCACGAACGGAAATCTGTGGTTTCTATATCGAAGCACATTTGGACCCATGCCCGACCGATGAATCAAGGGGTTTATACAACTTCAAAAACACCAGGAATAACAGAACGGTTCTACCAGGGCATAGTTTAGGCTCGACCGCCGAAAAAGATCCGGGAAATTGAAGCGTTCAACTGATCTCTGGCGTTTGGAGCCCTTCACTTCAAATGGATTTCAAGACTTAGGATCTAGGAAAGGAAAACTGGCACCACGGACGGTCGGTAATTGTTATGTCTACAGTATGTGTTATTTGCCTTATAACAAATATTTAACTTTTTAATTTAAACTTTTGTAATTTCGTATACAATTCGATCGATCGATCGATAGCTTTGAACCGAAAACAAATAAAGTGTTTATTTGAATCAAAATTTTGGCTGCAAAGCCTTTTTGCCTGTTAGTGTAGCTTATTGTGTTGACCTTAAAGTTTGTTCATAGTTTCCAATTACATTGCTGAGCTGGCTCACGAGAGCCTTTGATTGGTGAAGGAGGCGGGGGGGCTGCATTTGGAATTGACAAATTTACATCTATTCGGGAATGTTATTACAGCATTTCAGAATTATACTCCTTTGCACAATTCTCAATGAAAACAATATATCAAGCCAGTCATGTTACCAAGACCCACACCTTTCATATGATCAGCAGAATGCAGTAACCACTTGAGAACCATCCTCTGTTTGAGATTAACCTGTCGAACGCTCTCTCCTAGGGGGGAAAAGGCAATGTTCCCGTTGAATCCATATTTTATTACGACTCCGAACGTTGTACGAAATGCAATATATAATTTGTCATTAAAGTTGAATGCAGATAATTGACAAAAACACTCGAGGAATACGATTTTTTAAATATTCCATGAAACTAAAACTAATCAAAGGCCGATATGAGCCACTCATGAATGATAAGGCATAAACTAGAAAATTCTATAAGAAAGCCAAGTGCTGCGGATGGAAATTGATAAGCAAGTCAAACAAGAATTATGAACATACAACTGCCTGATTCCCCATGGCCACAGTGGCTGCAAACATATATGTGCTAATTTGTTGACTAAATTACTCCATGCTGATGTATTGTTTACATTTTGTGAATATATGCCACCTTCAAAGTGGTGTTATCATTTATTGGTCTTGAAATCCGAATACATTTGGCCGCACACCGTGATGCAGTTCTATAAAGCCTGGTTTCCATATGATCGCAACGATCGCAACGACTGCGATCGTTGCGATCATTCCAAAATTCTTTTTTCCGTAGTCCAGTCCGGACTCCTGATCAGTTCATCGCTCCTATTGTTGAAAAGTTCCATCGTTTAAAAGTCCCAAATAAACTTGTCCGTGATTCAGATAAAGATGAACTTTATTCATGCAATTGGTATAAAGCAAATATAACATTTAGCGTACTGTATCGTTTAGCTAGGCTACCAAAATGAATCTCTGCAATACACAGAAGGCTCGATCGATCGATGGATCCACGTCTTTTCTTCCTCTCCTAAGTCACGCACGCATGCACAGAATTGGTCGAAATGGGACACGGCTAGCTCTCCTCCTTCATCTCTTCTCAAATTATCCATCCTTCCTCAAACTGCTCCTCGATCTACGCCTGCCATCTTGGAAGACCCGCCGCCGCCATCTTGGATACTGCTGTCTGAACCCTCGTACCCTACCCTCTCCTAGGCGTTTTGCTCCACCGACCCCACCCGCTGCGACTAACTCCCACCCTCTCCTCCCTCCAATGCCGTCCCCATGGGAAAGGCAGGTGACCATTACATATCGCGGGCTCAACCTTTTTTTTAATTTTTTTTTTTTTGATTTTTTTTTTTTTTTTCGGGCTCAACCTCATGAAAAATTTAATTCATAAATGATTATGCTTAATGATCACAGCCCATCGAGGGAGCGATCGACTGCTAATTTGCATATTCATGTCCCTAGTAAAAAGGTATAAAAGCCGGAGTAGCATATGGAATGGATCTCAAAAATGGATTGAACGGAGAAGCTATGGCGCTAATGAAATTTCATAATTTTTGTATGGTATCTAATCACGACAGCAAATGTAATTGTAAGTAGTCAAATGAATGACGGATCATTATCATGTGTTAATTTTATGTTGCCAAAGTGATATGGTTCATTTGAAAACAATCTAATTTTCGCCGCTTTCAACTCAACAAAATCAATTCCCATCAGTTTTTGCAAGAGGGAATTTTTACGACTGCTAAATTATATAACAAGGCCCAGTATGACTTCGCAGGTTAGTTCATGATTGTATTCCATACCAAAAACTACGGCTATTAATGCACAAATAAAGCCAATGGGAATTCTAAATATAACCATGTAATTTGAGGCGCCGTAAACTAATGAATGTCGGACAAAACAAATTCACCGACCTTCGCGATAACTCGAAATTCTCTTCTTTAACAATAACAGGAAAGCCACCAAGCAAGATTACGAAAGGAAATAGATCAATAAATCTTAGGAAAGAGTCGTTTCTTCGAAATAGTTCGTTTTCCAATGGAAAAATACGCGATGAACGAAAAGTGGCCGGAATTAGGGCCGGCCGGAATTAGGACCACATACTGTATTTCTAATCCGGGGTTTTAACATTCCTGATGTTTGCAGCTGGCGAAAAAAAATTGAAAGACCTCATTGTATATAAGCTGATATAAAGCAATACGTGCACTTTTGTCATTTATTTGCCCTTATGTCAATTCTGTTTCTTGTCTTGGTCACTTTTGTACAGTGGAACAGATTGTCCTTTTAACTTTTGTAGTTGTTTCTTTTTTCACTGATTTATCATGACCGATAATAGAGACCTCCGTGAGCATATGCTTAAGGTGGCTGAACACAGTTTACAAAACTTTGGAGTATCTATGCTTTATTTCGCTTTCACGTCCAACGTTTCAGCTAACGAGCTCAAAGTTGGCAGGATTCAAGATAAGCATCTTAAGTCTACGTTCCGTTACCATGGCAACCAAGCTAGTTATAAAACGACTAAAAGGTGGAGTTTTTTTCGATATCAGAAAATTCAGTCGTTAGATTTTTCTCATTGTTTGTGTGTGATGTAATAAAGATGTAACAGACATAATTTTTATTTTTCGTGGTTTAATGTTTTTTACATTATGTCCTAAAATAATTCAGAATCCCTCTGTTAAATTTCAGAATTTTTGCAGTAGGGCACTTACTTGTCTTCTGAATTATTTTCCTGCCAAATTTCATGAAATTCTAACGACTGGCGGTTCTTAACTATTAAGAGGCCCTGACTGGAAATATGGAGAATCGCTGGCCAGGCTGGGAAAATCAAAATTCTGATAATTGGCCTGAATGACACTTTTGGGAACTATCTTCGAAAATAATACTTAAAGTTTCTGGAAATTTATACTTTTCGAGAAAATCGAGAAAAACGAAAATACGGGTTTGCCTCATTAATTATGCAAAAATCACACTGAAAATTGGCCAAGTTCAGTACACTTGTATTCAAACATTTCGCATTATCAGAAAACAAGATTGATTTTGCATAACAACATACCTCTTCTACTTTCTAGCAATTGGAAATGTTTTTGTTTCTGGAGCGACTAGGAAGGTTGCAGGGTTCTTTAAAGTAACTACATTTCCAGCACTTTGCGAGAAGGGAAAAATTGCTTAATTTCAAAGGTAAAAAACGCATCTTGGTATGTCCGATATGAAATCTAAATTACCATCGTGATACAGTTTGGCCTTAGTACTTTCATAATATGAAATAAAAAATCTGGGCAATCAAGGCACGCGCTGGCAAAAGCGAAAGTTTGCGACGCTCTAAACCGTCAAATTAGCATAATGCAAATTTCTAAACTGAAGTATTCGGATTGATCTGGTGTGTGAAGGTTCCATTTTGACGCTGTGATGTGAAGGAACACAAGCAATAATTTAAAAGATGATATTAATCAACCTTCGCTGTTTGTAGGTTATACTTTAATGGTATGAAACTGAACCGCGCCAATTATGTAATCGGAATGTAAATAAATGTCAAATCGTCGATACGTTGGCTGACAATTGCGTGACCGGAGTCACGTGAATATTGTCTGCAACTTACCTGACTAGGGTTCTCTCATTCCCTGTTTACAATAAATTAGGGCTGCTAAATTGGATGAAATTGTCATAGAGAAAAATACCCAGCCGTATGGGTGCGCATATATGTAATCATCCGCCAGAGCTAGTGGCGTCCCGGGTTGGGTGTACCCCAAGTATATTAGTGACGGGTTGGTGCGGAGGCCTATTGGGGGTTCGAAATTTTCTGCCGGATTTTTTTGGGTAGAATAATTTTGGCAGGGAATTTTTTAGTGTTGATAAAAGCGGGTACCCTAGCGTTCTCAATATAATTTCAATCAACTGTAACAATTTCATTTACAACCTAAAACTACCGGCAAATGTTAAGGAGACGTTTATTCCGGATGAATTAAAGGTGGACGCAAGACTATCTCGAACTATCTTGATGGGTTTTTTTTTTACTTTATTTTTCTTATGCGGAGAAAAAAAGGACTTGGGGTCTAAAAATTTAGCCTCATTCTATCGGCTGATAGTGAGGGGCGAAGCCCCGAGCCAACTATCAAAGTCGACTAGAAACCGAGAGCGAGCCGTCTAATTGTTTTAGCGTAACACAGTACCCCGGGTGTGTCGTTCAGTGAAATTAGCTGTTACAAGTTTTAAGTATGTCACAGTGTAGTGAAAGTAAAAAAGAAGTTTAGTCTGTGAACTCTGTGAACTCTGTGAATTTTATTGACTTTGAACTCAGTATGTCAGTGACTTTAATGTTCAGGTTAGCTGCCCATATTTGTCCATTGCAATACATTTTGTTGACACACCATTTGAATTTTTTTCGACCACAAGAGAGTTTTACTGTGACGACAATTTGGTGGGTAAATAAAGCACAGGTGAGTTATTTTTCGCTTAAAACTGAGAATCCAGAAATGTAGAGAAAATTGCCTTGTAAAGTAATGACTTGAGATTTAGCGCCCTCCTTTCAATATTAAGCACCATCTTTCTCATAAGCTCCTTCCCCTGTTGAATCCGTTTATTTATTTAACAATAAACACCCATATTCCAATAACCGTCCATATTGCGCACTGAATGCCTAGACCAATAAGCGCTCCTGTCCTGAAAGTTAAGTGGCCAGCTATCGGCCATAGACTTTCTTACTGTCAGTTCCTGTTGTTTTTCATTTTCTTTCTTACTAAAATATGTTTAGGTCAAAACCGAAACAAGCGAGCTGTCTCCCTTGAGTTCCAAAATTAATTGAGCACCACTTACCCGTACCACCGCTGGGTGCTAAATCGGATATTTACGGTATTCTAAACAGCTGAGCCAGGTCCATCTTTTCAGTCTAATATAAGAAACGAGTCTGATGTTAACTCAGTCTTATATCTACCCAATTTAACAAAACGTACTCAATGAAATATCTCAACGCTTTGTTTCACAAAAATTCTGCTCAAAGATGTCAAGGATAAGTCCGATTCGCCTGTAAATCACCGACCAGAAAGATAGAAGAAAAGGAAGAAGAAGGAGAAAGAAAAAAAAAGTTGACATTATGTTTTTATATCACCAACATTGGAGAGTTTTTGAACGGCAAAAACCAAACCCCGAAATTGAGAATCAAGGTACCTTTTCATAAATCAAGCTAGATATATATATTATGCATTATGATCCATCAAAATTTTTTCTCGCGCGCGATTGGTCTAAACACGTGACGTGACGCAGCCAAAACTGGGGAATATCCGGATGATATTCCCCAAGTGATATTCCCAGTTTTGAAAATTTGCGTTTCACGTTCGCAGGTTCAGTTTTCGTCTCAAATAAATTGCTAAATCAAATAAAACTGATTGTTTTTGAACAGACTAGAAATATTTTTGAACGCCAACAGAATTATTTTGATGTTTAACAGCTTGGAAGACCGAGATCTTCCACGGCAAACAGGCGGCCTTGTGAAAAAATATTTGAAGGATAATAACTACAATAGCCTCCATTTGGCTTCAAAAATATCCTCGGATATTTGTCCTTGGACATTATCTGTTCCTCGAAGCTCACAGTTTTCCTCGAGCTTCGCTCTCGGAAAACTGTTCGCTTCTCGGAACAGATAATGTCCGCAGACAAATATCCGAGCATATTTCCTCGCCAAATGGAGTCTATTGTTTATATATCACAAACGTAAACGCTCGTTGTACTTAGCAGGTAGGGGTGTTTGGCGGGGATAGCGAAGGATTTCTGATGGGTATGGAATGTACGATTTTGATATTTTGGGGGATTTTTTTAGATCAAAAAGTAATACTGTTCACGATTTTGCTAGACTGGCATACAGTCCGTGAAGAGTTGTTTGGCGACGCGTACGCGCGCAATCTTAGAGCAAAGACACTAGGGCGAGTGTGAATATAGTGAATATAGCCTGCTTAGCCGGCGCAGAAAGGGGAGGGAGAGGAGGTATTTGGGATTCGCACAATACCCGGAGCACGAGGGGAAGGAGGGAAACGGAGCTCCTTTCCCTTTTGTCCACACGCTGTGCGCTGCGCTCCCTCCCTCCCCTTTCTGAACCGGCCACGCAGGAGGCTAACGCGTATACTCGCCAATTTGTACATTGTGCACAAAGTAACTCCATGGATATTGTACAGTATTTTCATTAATCTTTTATGTTACTGTGTATTTGGGGGGAAATGAAAAAAGGCATGGTAATTTTTGTGAGTTTTGTCTTGGTTCATGGAATACAGGACTGACTCGTCCCCAGTTCAAGTGTCTCTCTTGTTTAAAGCCGCGCATGACAATAATGAGAAACGCGCGTGGCAAGCGGAGCTTGTCACGCGCGTCAACTAACAAGGGAGACGACTGGGGATGAGTCAGATTACGGGGGGATTAGTTGCAGTCTGTTGTCAAAACAATCTGACAGTAATAGATGATATTGTATACTGCAAGAGTAGATTTCTACCAGATCTTCCCGGAGATCTTCCACAACAGAGATGCAAGGGATGTTACATTCATTACTCGTAAAAAGGGGTTTAAATACACCAGACTATACCAATTTTCGAAATTGCATTGTACGCAGTTAGACAAATCCAACTACTGTTTGAAGCAGCCTTGATAGTCTCCATTCGGACTTAAAATATTGCTTTTAATTGCTTTTATAGAGGTTCTCTTGGCAACATTTGTTGTTGTTGTTTAATATGTTATACTTGTTTACTTCGCTCAGATATCCGGGAGAAAAATGAAGCTACCTGTAGGGATTTCTTGAGCTTGACGCAATTCATTTTGTATAGCGTAAGAACTTGTTCAACCATGCTACTCTCCCGGCCAATATTATATCGAATAAGCACGGCGTAGCATCACGCGGCGCTACCAAGGAAGTGGTTGCTAGTATTAATAGCAGTGATCATTCCGCCGCCTTCTAGATTTGATTCTAGATAGAGATCAGTGCAGCATATTTACAGTGTGCCTCCAGAGGTGTGCCTATCAATTAGTGTCTCTCTTTCAATCGACCTTATATATATGTTGCAAATGCAAGATGTTTTTCACACTATTATTATATTAATAATCCTGGGTTGTGTGTTTGTTTCGCTTCGGTGTGGAATGGATAACTCAGACACCAAGAGAGAGTGGAGCAAATGTCTGGCATCCAACTGTCTAGATAAAACAGCTCTTTTTGGAACAACTTGACTGGACTTGAATTGATACTTATCTTAACTGGCTTCTTTTTTGAAGATTATATTCTAAACATGTAGCCTACATCACGCCCGGGCACCCGAGAAGTACAACTCCCCCACCTCGCCCAGCCAAGTTTTGAGCCATTCTGTGATATTGTTTTAAAATTGGAGTGGACCTGAGGGGTTGGTTGTTATTTCAGATTTAATGACACCATGCAAGATGGCGCAAATTCGAGGAAGGCTCAGGGCGATTCATCAAGGAAATACGGTATTTATTTTGAAATGGCAAAAAAAGTTGCCCTTCACGATTAGATATCATGGCAAACAACTAAACATTTCAATAACATATATGCATTGCATTAAGCGGGCTATGTTGTCCCCATTTCTTATTTTCAAACATTTCAGTAACGCGGCATGTGTCAAAACTATATTGATATGACTCCGGTCACGCAATCGCAGGTAAGTAAAGTCAGCCAAAACAAGGGTTTGACAATCTGTTCCTTCAGTTTTATACGATCAAAGTGTAACCAAAACCATTAGCGGAAGTAAAGGTTGATTAATATCATCTTTTAAATTATTTCTTGTATGTTTCCTTCACATCACAGCGTCAAAATGTAATCTTTACACACCAGTCAATCCGAATACTTCAGTTTAGAAATTTGCATTATGCTAATTTGACGGTTAGAGCGTCACAAGCTTTCGATTTTGCCAGCGTGTGCCTTGATTGCCCAGATTTTTTATTTCATATTATGAAAGTACTAAGGCCAAACTGTATCACGATGGTAATTTGGATTTCATATCGGACATACCAAGATGCGTTTTTTACCTTTGAAATTAAGCAATTTTTCCCTTCTCATAAAGTGCTGGAAATGTCGTTACTTTAAAGAACCCTACAACCTTCCTAGTCGCTCCAGAAACAAAACATTTCCAATTGCTAGAAAGTAGAAGAGGTATGCTGTTATGCAAAATCAATTTTATTTTCTGATAATGCGAAATGTTTGAATACAAGCGTACAGAACTTGGCCAATTTTCAGTGTGATTTTTGCATAATTAATGAGGCAAAACCCGTATTTTCGTTTTTCTCGATTTTCTCGAAAAGTATAAATTTCCAGAAACTTTAAGTATTATTTTCGAAGATAGTTCCCCATAAGTGTCATTCAGGCCAATTATTTGGATTTTTGATTTTCCCAGCCTGGCCAGCGATTCTCCATATTTCCAGTCAGGGCCTCTTAAAGCCGTTCAGCCTCAATTTTTTGATTTTGTAGGTATGCACTGCATTTGAATGGATTCTCGTGGCTACGATGAAAAACCTGCAAAATGGCTGGGTTCTTTGAGTCCTGACTTTTTCGGGCATAATTTTCTAACATAACTTTTAACAGGCAAAAGACTGTGTAATTTTTTAGCACTTTGTAATCCATACAGAACCAGCAGGGACAAATAAAACGATCGCCGTATCGGCGCCATGTTTGTTTTTCTCAACCATAGTGCGCGCTACATCGCGAGCGCAGTAGTCCGTATACAGCTGTTTCGAGTATACAGCTGTTTCGAGAAAGGTTGTCGGAAAAAAGCGCACGCGACAATCCCGAAAGGCATTGTGGGTAGTTTTAAGTTCACGGTTCCTTGATTTCAGCATTTCAGGGAAATCTGAGAAAATGGCACGAGACGCCATGGACGTATGTTTGCGAGTGCTAAAAGAAACAGCAACAAAAGTAGGTTCGACAGCTATTGTCAGGAATGTACCTTGCTGATCATCCCAGATTACCTTTCGGGATTGTCGCGTGCGCTTTTTTCCGACAACCTTTCTCGAAACAGCTGTAAACACTCAGGAACCAAGCGGTGTTGGACACGCGTCGCGAAGCATGCTGGGAGAAAATTGATCCCGAGCTCATTTACAACATGTCGGTAGTAAACGTCTCAGCTCTCCGTGGTCCGATGCATTTCTTGAAGAAATCTGCCCGCTGTTTCATCCCATATATTTATCTACTTTCTTCGCGACTACAACTGTTTCATTTGTGCTCAAGGAACGGACTTAGCGATGAACATTCGACCGGATAAGTTCTTTTCGGCGATGTCGTAGTTCGTTCATCGTTCGAATCTTGTAGCTTTTTGTCGATCACCCGATTTTGTAACCTATAATTTTCTCCTTCTAGTTGTGTGAACGTGCACATGGAAATAAATTGAGTTAAATCTCGAGAATTGAACGATGTTTTGCTGAATAATTTGGATGTCTGTCACTAAGGTACATTTGTATACAATGAAAATAAAGCTTTTCACCTAAATAATAGTTGTACCACTTCACTCGGTGTGGATTTGGAATTATAGCACTGCAATATATTGGACAGTTTCTGTCTTTCATGAAATATCGAAAGCTGCACAGGATCCATTTTGAATTTCCTTGGTCTTTAACAAAATTTGTATACCCTGGGTGCCAGAGGTTTATTGTTTATCTAGTAAGTTTAATTGCACCATTGCATCTGCTCAATAGCAGGTCCTGACCAGCAATTTGGATCCATGCCAGCCAATAAACTGTCCCTGTGTGTGTCGTTTTGTGTATGCAAGTTTTGGGCTGGTACAATTTCAAATTAGCAAACAAGCACAACTTGAGGGGACAGGGCCGTAGCTAGAATTTTTTGAATGGGGGGGCAATGAAGCGAGTGCCAAAGGCGCGAGCCGCTAGGGGGGTCTGGTGGCATGCCCCTCAGAAAATTTTGAAATCTAGAGGCTCGGAAATGCTATTTTCAGCATTCTCCATGAGATATTTTGTCAAAAAATCAATCTCGATCAAGTGTAAAATGACAGGTATTTTTAGTGCTTACAGCAATATTTCCGAGGTTTTGTTAACTTGAAACATACCGTATATCGGCCTTAGTACACTAAACATTTTATTAGTCTATTTCGTGTGTAAAAGATGTCTCCAGTTGGATTTCCGCTCCAAAATATATTTCTCAATCAATCGTAAATGTTCAAGTTAGTATGGTACCGGACAGTCAAAATATAACTACTTACTTAGTTACCTAAGAAGTAAGAAGTTCTCGCCTCTTCGTTCCCCATCATCTTGATGATTTAATATGCCGAGCAAAATCTGGGGAGAGTACCAAGCCTTTGAAATGTTCAATCTTGTTTTTGAAAGACCCTCGGCATATATTTTTATCAAGAAGGCGGCTGTTTGAACGCGAAAAAACATACGCAGTTTTCGGTTTTCAGAAAGCATTACCCATTCTTTGGGGGGGCAACTGCCCCCCTTGCCCCCCGCTAGCTACGGCCCTGGGGGATAGTCCCTTCAATTCAACCAGTTTGAACTATTTCATATTTTACCATTACAATATTCCCCTCATAATTCGTGGGACACTGAGTCATAGGGTTGTTCACACAAAGGGACATGGTGCCCGGGACTAGTCGTACACTGTAGGGACTCAAGTCCCTGCGACTAGTCCCCTCATGTGTGCCAACCTTTAGATGTAGCATCCATACAGGGATAAAATGAAGGTGTGACATCTTCAGCATAAGGCTATAAAAGCAACATTCTATTATTGTTGCAGTCCTCATGCTCAAGGGTTCAGTCGTGTGCTTTATAGGGACCATTTTTCCATTTTATTTCACTAAACTGGCCTGCAAGAAGGCTCAGGCTCATGTTGCAGGTTTGCACATGAGTGGATGAACTACTGGCGAAGCTTACAGGCTATCACATGTTAGAGAAACTTGTGTTATACTTGCACTAAACCCTTGCAGTAACAGTGCGAATCAGGAAGTGTGACTGTAACAAAACGTTCCAGAAATAATTTGCAGGAATACCAATGAGATCCAAGATATATAAACTGCAAACCCTAATAATGGTATTATCCCAGTGGTTTTATTTCTTGTCTGATTGGACAGGTGACCACTAACCCAATTTAATTCTTGGAACACAGAAAGCGCTAGACAAGTATGCCTGAATTAATTTGGTTAAGAAAACAGGAGATGAAATTACAGGTGGCTGAGAGCCTGAGAAACCAGCTTCTTCTGAGCAGCCAAATTTTGTAGAAAAGTATATATTCTTATTTGAAGCACTTGAAATCTCAGCCAGTGCAAGCTACTAAATAAACCTTGCTGTATATTCAATGTATTCAATCTGAACTCAGGCATTACCTTTAATACAAATACACTACTATATTTGTTATTGTTTTTAATTTCCACTGATAATCTAATGGATTTAATAAATGCTAGTCTCTCACAACTCAGCCTCCAGAGATATTATCCACAGATTATCAGCAACACTTTATGAACACATATAAACATAATCACAATCAAAGTTGGCTAAAGTTGGACACTGAGTTGGAGGAAGAGGTCCGCCAAGTGGAGCAGTGTTTTTGAATAACAATACAAGTCACTGCGTAAAATAACGCGTGTCGTGTGTCCTGAAATTACACGATACGGACCCGTATTCTTCGAGAATACGGACAAATCCGGTGATATCGTGCTCCAGACACGCGACGTGTCCACCGCGTGTCCAGGACCCGTATTTTCCCCGAATCGGACTTTTTCCGTGGCATGGAAAATCCGATGTCCGGGTACGTCATTGAAACTCGGCGTGTCAAGGCCCGGAAATTTTCTTATTCTTCCGGATTTGCCGAGAATGAGGGCGTACCGTAGAACGAGCACAGTCGATCAAGTTGCGCATTTCGCATCTCATCCTTACAAAATTATTAGTTGCTTTTCTTTAAATGATCGTCATCGACGGAATTCCACGGTACGAGGCGCGTGTCACTCAGGATTCCTGTCCCAGATATTCCACGGTACGTCACGTACCAAAGAATTTCAGTGGACTGAAATTCCACGGTACGTCATGTGCCAAGCAATTTTTTTACCCGAATTTTCATAGAACGCTAAAAGGCACCAGCGTCTCCTGTTTCTACAGCAATTCCTTGTATCCTGATCCCTTTCCCGACCACCGATTTATAAACGCGTCTTTGCATTTATATTACTAGTAATATAAATTTAAAGAAATAGCAACAAAGATCTTGGCAATAATCCTCTGTTGTCACGAAGGGCCTTTAGGCTGCCAAAACCTATCAAACAAATGGAGGGGGGGGGGGGGGAAACATGATCAAACATGTGAAAAGAAACAAATATAACTCGAAAACAGTAGTGTGAACTCGCACTGGTCACTCCCGCGAAATCAAAAGGACATGTCACGAAACACGAAAAAAGCTACAACTTCAAGTCCAATTTTGGGCCCGCCGACCTTTTCGTAAAACTTATCTATCCAACTACATTTCTGTGTAAAAAATAATCTAAGATACTGATCACTAGTAGCAAAGAAAGCGCCATAAGTATACCCATGTTACACACGGTTTTCATTGACAAATTTTGATACGAAAAATGCTTACCTGAATTTATAGCTTTAACCATAGCTTGCTGAGGTAATCCTCTAACAGATCCCGAAAATGATGAACTGAATCGCTCGATAACAGAAGAAATCCACCGAAAAAGGACGAGCCATCCTCACTCACGACACAAAAACACGTCCGCCATTAGTGTAGCCTAGCTGACGCGTGATTGGACGAATGTAGTCACGTGAACCGTGTCTGACACC